>JAWLRI010000401.1:1726330-1743498 GCA_034781795.1 Crypturellus tataupa
CCGCCCGCCCCCCCCTCCCCCCGCCCCTCCCGCCCTGCCGTCCTCCCTCCCTTCCTCCTTCCCCTCCCTCCCTTCCTTCCTCCCTCCCTTCCTTCCTACCTTCCTTCCCTTTTCCCTGTATCTGCTTATTTTGTTTTCAATTTTGAGATTTTTTTTTACACTAGAAAAACATATTCTCTGATTTGCTAAAACGCCTCTGTACTTCTGGGGATAAAGTCTGATGGTAGTTCTGTGGTGGCAAAAGTGGTTTTGAAATTTCCTTGCCTTCCTGCAGTAGTTAACTGCCTAAGAAGCTGGGCTTGTGTAACTGAGCCATGGGTCCCATGGATGGAATTAATCTGGTTTTGCACCACAATTTTTCAAAGGATGGCATCACTGCAATTGAGGAGCAGAGACCTGGGAAAGGAGATGGGAGAGCATTTCTTTAGTGGTGTTTGCTGTCAGAGATGATGTTACACCAAAGTAATGTAGTGTTACTGGCCTGTTCTAGAAGTTTTCTTAAGAAGCAATGCTGAGCCCTGAAGAATACTTCATCTTATTTTTTTGCAAAATGTCACTGAAATTAAAACTTAAGAAAACATAGAAAGTCAACTTCCTGTTATAATTCCCTTCGTTTAATTGTTTTACTTCCATTTTATTGACTTTTTTATGAAGTACTGACTTTGATATTTCTTCCTTGAGCCCAGTATAGCTGGGACTAGAGTTTTTATTAGTAAAAGAAGGAGAGAGAAAAAGAAAATCATCCAGAAAAATTAAAGTTTTTTTTTTTTTTAATAAATCTTTCAGACCTCCTTTATATACCCCAAAGAAACAGAAAAGGGGGCACAAGCCCATTTTTTTTTCCTTTGCAGGTCACCTTTAATGAACATGAACTGCTTCAAACTCCAAGTGACAACAAGAAGGGGTCTACAACCCTTGAGTTGTAATTTCCTTTCTCGGAAGATATTTGCTTTGAGAGGCAACATGATCTAGAAGAATAAGCCCAGCATTGGGAATCTGTTCAAATTCGCTTCTCTCAGTAACTTGTTATGTGGTCTAAGGCAAGTCAGTTTATGTCTTTTCCCCTAATTTTCCTCATTTTCTTGAAGGGGGAAACTGGAACACAGTTTTAAATATATATTAGCTATAGGAAATAAATATTTACTTCCTCTTCAGCTATATTTATGTTCTGAGCATGGGGGAGTTGCACTTTTTAGATAAAGCTTTCTTCTTGTTGCTTCTACTAGCATATTTCTGGCAGTGGGATCTGCAGGATATACAGATCTTCAGACATCTTGAGGCTTATGTTTTGCAGCAGTGCCAGATGTTGATAGAAATGTTAGTTTCCTAAATATGTATCTGTATAAATATATTCAGAAGTGGTTAAAAAGGAAATAATGCTATCACTATGTAAAGTGGTGTTGTCTATCATTCATGGTTTTCAATCAGTTTTTCAAATTGGGGGTCCATAGAATTTTTCTTGCGGAGATGCAGACTCTGTGCAGCAAGGTTTTGGTCTGTTACCAGGTTTGTTTCTCTCTCTCTTTTTTTTTTTTTTTTTTTTTTTTTTTTTTTTGTGTCTTTTTTTTTTTTTTTTTTTTTTTTTTTTTTTTGTCCTAGACATTTTGGTTATGGTCCAAAGGGATTCAGAAGTCAACAGGCCGCAGTTAGAAAGCTGTTGTGTGTTGACGGAAGATATCTGTTCTAGATGTCTGAACCTGTAAGCTTAAGTGAAATGCTGTCTTTCTTAAGTTGTGATGCAAAACATTCCTGAGAACAACCATGCTGCTTAAGGCTGTTTGTATTTCTTGAAACTCTAAGCAAGTGAATGGAAACTACAATTAATGCTTCTGTCGATACTGAGAAAGGCTTCTAAAACTGCAGTAGCATTGATCTTTCTTTAGTAAATATTTCACAAGAGTATATTGTATATAGTAAGCATTATATGGCTTCTAAGTGTGCAGTATCAGACAAAAAGTAGTGTTTGACCTTTATCATGTGAGTTAAAAGTTTTATTTCAGTTTTAGAGTACCATTGAGTAAGTGACCACTTCACTTTCAGTTACTTTCATGGAGTTATTTGTAGTGTTCTCATGCTAGAGTTTGCCTTCTCATTTAATTTTTTTCAGCAAATGTCAAAAGTGCACCGATAATGCATGAGCCAAAGCTCACATGTCTATTTCATATTGATTTTGATACTTACCTTTTCTTCTTCGTGCCAGGTTTGTACAAGCTGTGAAGACAATGCAGAAGCTAATGGATTTTGTGTGGAATGTGTAGAATGGCTGTGCAAAACCTGCATCAGAGCTCACCAGAGGGTTAAGTTCACAAAGGACCATACTGTACGACAGAAAGAGGAAGTATCTCCAGGTAGCACATTTTATTTGTTCTTTTGCAGAGAATGTGTACCCACACTGGAAAAATTTATTAAATTGCTGCATTTCTTTACAATGACAACATTCTAAATTTCTATTCATTAATTCTAGTAAATGTAAAAGGACAGGTTCATTTTAATTTTACTGCCATGTTATGTGTGAATTAGTTTCATTTTATTTTATTTTCTGGTTGGTTGCAGAGTGGTTTAGTAGCATACTGCTCCCAGCTACTTATTTCTATTCCATTGCTGAAGGTTGAATCCATCTGAAGCGATTCTGGTGTTTGCTCTTCTGCTTTGCATTTAAGTGGATCTCTGAAATGATCCAGCTAACAACATCAAAAAAATATTTAAGCAAATTATTTAATGATTCTAAATGTAGCCACTGAAAAGGTTGAATTTGTCATAGTTGAGGGTATGAAAGCCATGAAGGTGAGAGGTTTTTCTCTCAGATATGGTGCCAGTAGCATAATGGCAACAAATTCTACAGACTAGCTATTTGATATGATTTTTACACTAATGCGTCTTAAACCAATAAATGCATGTATAGATTTGATGTCTCACATGGAATGATTGGAAATTATTTTACGGATATTGTAGATCAGCTGCAGAAAAGCTGCATTTGGCTGCTCTGTTTTTCTAGAGCTCTGACAAATAAAGGCTTGAGCTTACTACTGTACATCATAGTAAAAAGAGCACTAATAGACTATATTCTTTCACTACTCTGTTAATAAGGACATATTGTGTTAGCAGTAAAGCATGCTAAAATACACATTTCTTGCCAAGTGTATATATATATGTATTTTTTGCTTTAGAAACTAATGGAAAGTATATTATAAACTGTGAAAAGCTTTTCTCAGAAGGATCATAAGATAATTCAGTTTGGTAGGATCCACAGGAGGTCATCTGGTCCAACCTCCTGCTCAGAGCACAATCAGCTGTGAGTTCAGACCAGGTTGCTCAGGGCTTTATCTATTTGCATCTTGATCTGATCTTGAGAATCAGCAAGGATGGAGACTGCACAGCTGCTACAGCAGTATGTTCCACTGCTTGACTATCCTTGTGGTGAAAAGGCTTTCCTTATATTCAGTGAGAACTTTTGTTTCAATTTATGCATTTCTGTAGGACAGTGATAAGCATCACAGAATGATGATAAACATTCCACCATTTTTCATTGGTCCATTGACATTATTTGGTCTCTCTTGTAAAAAACACAGTGGATTGAATATATATTTATCTAGTCCTCTGAATTTTATATGTGATGTGGGCTATAGCTTATATAATCATGACTGCTCAAAGGGTGGTTTCCAAAAAGACGTTTTGAAGATAAAAGCTAATTCTGTATTTCACTTCCAGTGAAAAGTGAGTACTGAGTATATATAGAAGTAACAAAAGTGATGTGTAGTCGTTTTTACATGACTTCATATGGAAACAAATGTTTCTTGTGTGTACAGTCCTCCTGAAAAATTTTTAGACTTTTTTTCTTGAAAGAAGCAATTGGCTCCATGCTAGATCAAGAATGAGAGATTATAATTTGTTTAATAATTATATACAACTGCTGCATTCCTGATTATGTGGCTTAATACACTCTTTTTTTCCATCTGGGTAAGGAATATGGTAAGGAAAAACATGAGAATGTGAAGCTTTAGCAATTTGCAGAAACTGTGCTGGGGAGTTTCAGGGGCTCACCTCTTCCCTTTCTCAACAGAGGCAGTTGGTGTGACCAGTCAGCGTCCTGTGTTTTGTCCTTACCACAAAAAGGAGCAGCTGAAGCTCTACTGCGAAACCTGTGACAAGTTAACCTGCCGAGATTGCCAATTACTAGAACACAAAGAGCACAGGTATCAAAGCCAGATATACATCTTGTGCAACTGTGTAATAAGTTATCTGGACATTGAGGGTGGTTTTAAACACATGTGATACAGCTCGATGACAGTTGTGGAAAAAAAGTGCAAAATGAAATTTTCTGCTTAGAAATGAAGCCCAAGAGTAAGAAGAGGTTGTGTCTGGGAAGGTCTTGCTGAAGAGTATGTGATAGCTGGGATTAAAATCTGATTCTTATGGCTTTTAATCTCATGATTTGACCATGAGCCATTCTTTACTAGCAGTTTATTTGAATGGAATTCACTGCTATGAGGCTCTTCTGAGTCTCGCTAGAAAGCACAGAGTTTCTATTATGTAACTGTACATTTATATGTACTTCTCTCTTTTGTCCTTCAGCAAGGTGATTACATAACAGAGTATTACTAAACAAATTCAGAAGGGTACAATGGACAATTTTTCTGTGAAGAACCCTTTAAAAGGAAGAGTAAACCTAAAATCTGTCTATGCTATACTTTGAGAACATTATTTGTAACACTCAGATCTTTGGATTTCTTTTATTTGATCAACCTCTACTGGCCATGGAAGCTGAAAAGTAGGATTGTGTACAACTTCCAAATACAGAACAATAGTCTTACTGAATAATGCATACAGATGCATACAGTAATGCACAGGGGCAGATACAGTATTAGGTTTAAGATTAATATCCTCCCTATTCCTGGTGCAACCACCTGGAGAACTCACCTGCCTGCCAAGGCAGACAAGCCTGGTGAGAGAAATGGGTGGAAAAGTGTTGGTCACTGTTGCTCATTGAAAGAGGGAAGCCTTGATCTTGCTGAATTGCAGTCGTCCTCTTCACCTTCTTTGAGGATTTATATCCCTTTCAGAATGTACTACCTTTTCTCCCCGTTCAATTTGTTGATGATTTCAGTTTCTTGATTTAAAATGTTGCTGAGTTTTGTTAAGTCAGCGATCTTTTCTTTGTTCCATTTCTACATCCTTATCTTGCATGAAGTAATAGCTGACCTGTTCTTTCACTTATAGACTAATGGCTGTAGCACAGCATTAATTTTTCCTTCAACAAAATTGTGCAAAGGTCACGTAATACCCCTTCACATGAAAAACATAATTCTCAAAATACAGAATCAAAATTACAGGAAGTATACCATAGCTATAATATATTAACACTTGCTGACATGTACTCTATGGTGACAGTTAAATGTTGGACTTGAGCAGCATATTTTTCTTCTGGCAAAGATTTTTATAAAGCATTCTGCTTTTTTTTTTTTGTTAAGCTTATGAGACATTTTTCATGTGTAAATACTTACTGGTTATTTACCTCAGGTACCAATTTATAGAAGAAGCTTTTCAGAACCAGAAAGTGATCATTGAGACACTGATCACCAAATTAATGGAGAAGACTAAATACATAAAATATACAGGGAAACAGATTCAAAATAGGTATGTATCAGATTTTGAGATGATACTGACATAGATGGCATTTTAATGTATATTGAAATTTACTAAAATGTTCAGATTAGTGGATTTTATTTTACCTCTTTGCTATAATACTTCCAGTAGGAGCATTTTAAAAATGTTTTAGAACTTAAAAAATTTTCAATTTGCCATAATGACTGTTGCCTATTCAGTGTGCTTGGGTTTGTTACACAACTGTTCTGTTTAGGTTGTAGACTTAATTGTCAGCAATAACATGAGCTCAACAAAAATGAACTGAAAAAAATAAGACTGTAGAAAACAGACGTATTTTTCCTCACGGCCACCACACTTATTTTCTTACTGTACATCCTTTGAAAGTGAAAGGTTGTGACTCATGCTTTCATAATGTATGTGACAGATATATTTGTAGCCTTATGTAATAATTTTATGCTTGGGGGTTTAATCACCCCGTATTACAATCCTAAAAGTAAAATAATTTTTTAAAATGCATACTGTAGTAGGTCCTTGTAAATGCTCTTACAGCACATTTTAAAAATAATACAATGCCTGGTTCAACTGGGTCCTGTATACTGAGCGCAGCTTGAGGTTTCCCCCTCTCTTCACATGCCTTTGCTCAAGGGTGGTGAAGATGGAAGAAAGTGGAGATGCTCTTTGCTTCCTTTGTTGCATTGAAGTGCTGTTGCCTTTGAGCAGGAGCAATTTTCATAACTTGAAGTTATTCTTCGCTAGTCCCAGTTTGAGAACCGAGTGCCAAGAGAAATTTTACTGGTGTTTTTTTCTTTAAATGATTTCAATAGTACAACAATGTTGTTCTGTGTCTGGAGTCCCATTCTACCCTGGATGGAAAATAGAGTTAACTCTTCTGCATTCCTGAGTCTGTTCCAAAAATGTGTGACACAATTAAAAATTGAAAACTTCAATAACAATGGGCACTTAATTTTTGTCAGTGGCAAGTGTGAATAGTTTTATAGGCTAATGTGTTCAGAATTTTCTAGCAGTAAATTAATTTTATCACAAGTATAAGTCATCAGTGCTTGCTGTTACTGCATCTCCCAGTAATTTTCCTGACTAAGAGCATCTGATATCATATAATAATTGAATATAACAAAGAAATATTATAGTCTGGAGAGAATTGTTGAACTATTTGGAGGGTGGGTTTGTGAACTGAAGTACTGAATTTTATGTACTGTTTACTTGCAGAATCCTGGAGGTGAATCAGAATCAAAAGCAAGTGGAGCAGGATATTAAAGTTGCCATATTTACACTCATGGTAGAAATAAACAAAAAGGGAAAAGCTCTGCTGCATCAGCTGGAGGTAAATTCATTTATATTTTTAAGAAATGTCAGTTAGTGCATTGCAGATTCAGATTAAAATGAAATCAATTTATAGTATTAGACATTCGTGTGTGTCCCATCACAGTTCCAAAGCAGAGAAGTGTTTCACACAAAAGCCATTTGGACAACTATTCTGAATTCTCATCTGTATTCCCTCTTTGTGGATCAGAGCTGTGGCCAAGTCTAGCATTTCCATGCTTTTCTAAGTCCTTACTCTATGTATTATGCATGAAAAATCTTTCCATCAGATTTTTAAGTGTCATAAATTCAGCAATCCACTAGCATATCCTCTCAAAAGAGAGAATTGTCTAGAGTGGAGAGCTAGAAAAATACTACCTCCAAGTATGCTTTTAAAAAAAAAAGTATGTGTAGAGAGGCATATATATTTATATTTTTTTATATATATATATATATATATAAAAATGCGTGTCATAAAAGTCAATGGAAATCCATGCACATCAAATGCTGATATGTTGAAAATGTGTACAGACTTTTCTGTTGCATGGCTGCAGTCTCAAAAAAAAACTTCCTAGAAGAACACAGTGAAAACATTTGGTCTTTGTGGATTACAAAAGGGAGAACTAATGCATTTTATGCGTAAATTGAACTCGCTCACTGGAACTGCCTTTCCACTTGCAGACTCTGGCAAAAGAGCATCGGATGAAACTTCTACAGCAGCAACAGGAAGTGGCAGGTCTCTCTAAACAACTGGAACATGTCATGAATTTTTCCAAATGGGCAGTTTCCAGTGGAAGCAGCACAGCACTGCTGTACAGCAAACGCTTGGTAAAGTTAGGAAGATACCACTCTTATATTACCAGGAAATTAAGCTTGCTGATGACCTTCTACTAATTGGAAGAGCTGTTTAATTTTTCATGTTTTTCTCTCAAATATGGAATATATTTAATAATTTATCACTGCAATCCTCATTCTGTCCTGCTACCCTAACTTAAAATTGTACCATACAGAAGTAGGCATGATCCCTGGAGGAACACTGGGCAAAGTTACAAGTGTACGACATCACTGGTGTGGTTCTTTTCATTACCTTTTACGGCTTTTGTGTTCAAAGAAAGTATTTATATATCCTACAAAGTCTGATATCAAACAACTAATGTGTAGCCTTGTTCTAGCAGACTAACATTTCTTTAAAAGGCTTAAATATTTTTTTTTAATTTATAAAAATGAAGATGAGGTTTTTGCTTCTTCGCATAGACAGCTATGAAGCTAAATATTTCAGTGCTAAAATGGTACTTGCTTTCATTAAACTGACTGATGGTGACAAACAGAAATCCTAAAAAAAATGAAATCAAAAACAAAAGAAAAAGATAAGTTAACTGTGATTTATCAGTTGAGGATTGTGCTGCTCTGACAGAAAAGGTTTTGTTTCCTTCCTATTCTAGATTACTTATCGTCTCCGATACCTTCTCCGAGCAAGGTGTGATGCTTCGCCAGTGACTAACAATACCATCCAGTTTCACTGTGATCCTAGCTTCTGGGCTCAGAATATTTTCAATCTAGGTATGATGTAGTTTGTTAGCCCTTTGGACTCTTGGTCCTCTTATTTTTTGTGAGAATGAATATCCTCCCCATTTTTTATTACTTTTGTTGTTGTTGTTATTATTAAAAAAAAATAATTTCTTATAGAAAATAAAAGTTTGGGTTTTTTTTTAAGTGCACTATATGGAGAAAGCATTGTTTGTTAATATTCTGTTGTAGGTATTCATAAACTTGCCTTGTTTGAATGCCAGTTGTGGTGGTGGAAGTAGCAGCTTTCACCTTCCTGTGCAATACACATGCACAGATATGAGCAGTACAGGCCATAATCCTACTTTATGAACTAACATCTGTACCATCCAGCCTGTTCTCCCACTTCAGTCCCATCTTCCCATACTGCTGGAGCCTGTAGCAATAGTTTAACATGTTTCAGAATCTCTGTTGACTTGTCATGCTGAACAGTAAGCCTGGGAGAAAAGGAAAATTCCAAAGAAAAACAGAATCGAAAATAACACTACTTTGGGAGACTTGTGTTTGACGGTCATCTGTGAGTTTCACTTTCCTGATTTGCCAGGAAGGAATTTAGGAGAATCCATTTTTAATCAGATTGCAGACACAGCTCATCTTCATGACCCTAATGAGGTCTATTTAGAATTTTCACTATTTTTTATTCTTTCTGTTCCACTGTTATCTTGATGGGTGTTTTGGGGGATTTTTTTGTTCAGTAGTGTGTAGAATGTCTTTCGCGGATACCTGTGGCCCCTTTTCTGCCTTTTGTTAGAACTTGCAGTCAGCTCCACAAATAATGCCATCTACAAAGGCAGAGAGCGGAATGGTAGCACCTGAAGGCTAGCAAGTTCCTTCTTTATCTTTCACTTTCTTTGGGAAAAGAACCACCAATTCTCTGTTTCTAGATGTGAGCCATGTGGTGATGACTATATGTGAATTGCTGCTAAATTGAAATATGTGAAGTTTTTTTAGGGTGGGGGAGCTTTTTGTGCACATTTGCCTAGAAACTAATAGACTTAAAATGGGAGCTAATAAGGAAATGAGAAATTGGTAGGATTTTTATCTTCATGCTTCATATATTTAATATTTTTGTTAATGTATCTGCCATGGTAAAAACATGATATCAAAATTGAGGCAGTATTCTCCCCCTCTCTGCATCACGATATGCTGGCTCACCTGGACACTCAATGTCAGACAACCTAACAATATGTTTTTTCTCCGTAAATCATCACCAGAAAATAGAATGGTGCTACTTGCACTGGTTCTCTGATCTTGAAATGAAAAAGAAGAGAAAAAAAGTTGCACTTCCTTTTTGAGTTGTTCAAGGGTCGATTTTACACAATGCCCAGGGATGCATGGATTTGGGGAGAAAGCTGTAGGAGGCCAATGTCAGGTTCTGCTGCAAAAGGGATTCTCAAATTGTCTTGTTCTGCAGCCAAGGTGAACTCTTCTTGGAAGAGGTCCTGCCTCTCTGGGAGACCAAGGGAGTGAAATGTGTATCCTCACTTTTTTATGGAGAAGATATAGTGAAATCTTTGGCAGATCATGAGGTCTCCCCCTTTGCTTTATATACATTTGCACTACAGTTAATCTTTAAATTGGGTTTGTTATTTATCCTTAATAGTTAGCCCCACCATAGATTTAGAAAAAAAAAGACTTTCCCCACCTCACTCTTTTCTTTAAATAAGCTAAGCTTCTCCTTGTCTTTCTTGTGAAATGCACTTGCCATTCCCTAGAATCTAAATCAAACCCTGTTCCAGTTGTAATTCATCTTTCTTGAATGAAGTAACCAGAATGCTACAGAAGAGCGTTGTATAACCACACTATATATCTCTTTGGATAAAATTACTTGCAAACATTGTCTAGTCAAGATTCCCTCTAAATCAATGGACAGAGAGAATCTGTCTCTCAGATGTGCCCATCACATCCTACAATTTGTGATGTGCAGCCGCTGAAGACATTACCTGCATATTTCATGATGTTGATTCAGAGACAAAAAAGGGATCACAGTGCCATTAAGTATTATGATACAGTTAAATCTTTAGCTCAGAGGGTTGAGTCAGGGTGCTCTCTCTTTTATTAAAAAAATTCACTTGCTTTTTCAGACAGACAGGGCATCTCCTTAGGAAAGTCTATTTCACAGAGAAGGTTACAGCACAAGATAATTTGTCACTATCTCCTTTTTCTCCATTATAAAATACAAGGAAGCTTATACTGCAAACTTGCAGGCCAACAAATTAAATGTTCTCCTGTATCTCGTGCTTACCCATCCTTTACATTACAACAATGAACAATGGCTTCATGGTATCAAAGGAGCTAAATTCGAAAAAATACATTTCTCCTAATTGCAATGGTTTAGCACTTACTTTATTTATTTTGTTTAAACTAGGTTCTCTGGTAATTGAGGATAAGGAAACTCCACCACATATGCCCAAGAGCCCAGTGATGGAAACAAACTTACAGCCCCCAAGCAGCTTACCATCAAACCAGCTGTCAAAGTTCCCAACACAGATAAGCTTAGCTCAGCTGCGGCTGCAGCACATGCAGCAACAGGTCATGGCACAGAGACAGCAAGCTCAGCGTAGAGCAGGTCCAGTAGGTTTATCAAATCCAAGAATGCCAGGAACACTTCAGCAATCTCCTACTTCTCATCAGGTAAGTTTTGAATATTCCAGGGAAGGCTGTTATCCATCTAACTGAAGAAGGAGGAAGCAAGCTGTGAAAGCATAACTTCATGTAACACTTTTTTTAGGACACAGGTATGCAAATGGATTAGGCAGCATTTTCTTTACTGAGAATTGAATAGTCATTTTAAATATGTCTAGCAGAATATGAACGAGCACTCAGCCTATCATTGCTCAACAACAACAACAAATGATATAGTACTAGCCTGTATGAAGATCAGTTGCTGAGCTATATATATTGTGTATTTTTGTCAGATGGTTGTAAAGTGAACCTCTTAAATTTTTCAAGACAATTTTGCATGGAACTGTGGTTCTCCCATATAGCTTTCAAAGTTATAAATGCTCTCACTAGTTTTTTTTTTTTTGTAACCTCATTTATTATAAATAATTCATTGCTGCCTAGTAGATTTTGTTTTTAACATTAATTTTCAGTATGTTTTCTGTGATCACTCAGATAGATGGTGTGGTACTGTTTGTTTATATGTATTTGTTATGTATATCAGAAAATACATAGGAAAAAGTCACTCAGTAAAATTTTCTGGAATGTTGGGTAGATATCAAACATGATAAATATCAGACAGCTAATTTACAAAATCATTTCCACAGCCACCTCCACGCCTGATTCATTTTCAGAATCATAACCCCAAATCCAATGGATCGCCTCTTCCTGCACAACAGATGAGATTTCCCTCAAACCAGAACGTACCAAGACAAGGCCTGAAGCCCAGCCCATTGCAAATGGCATTCTTGGCTCAGCAAGCTATAAAACAGGTAAGGTTTCTTTCCCTTTTCACTCCCCATGTGAAAATAAAACATCCAATGTGTCTTGTATATTCTTACTTTTCATTATGTTTCCAGTGTGCTTTACAATTAGAACAGAGACTGCTTTCTTGTCTGTGACAAGATACCCACAGTTTTCTTAACAAGATATTTGTCACATTTTTTTCACATTCTGTGTTCTAGTAGCTGAAATATTATAGAAATGAACCACTGTGATATATAGGTGTTTCATTCTATTACTTTGCTGTCACTATGAGTTCTGGCCACTTACACAAAACTTAACATGAGCATGGTCTGCACACTACAATCAATATCTAGATAGAATAGAAAATCCCACCATTTAGTCTAATTATAGTAACTTCACAGGTAATTAGATAAAAGCTTGACTAAAAATGACTTGCCACCATTCTCTGGAGTTTGCCAAATCTGAACTCTTAAAAGGTGAGGAGAATAAAGAAATTCCACAACCGCAGGACCTCTGCTGAATGAGAGTAATCAATACTCAGCTGATCAGCAGTTGAACTGGGGTAAGAGCAAACATGTCAGATATATTCTGGCTGTTCAGCAAGGCAAACCTTATTAAAATAAAACACAAGAGTTGTTCGATATCACCAGAGGTGTGGGGAGAGAATTAAATGAACTTCATTTGTGACCTAAGAAATGGAGTAATATCATTCACATGTTAGCAGTACTTACAATATCTGAGTAGTAATTTCAACTAAATTGAAGAAAGCTACACAATAATTAAGAGAACTGTAGTAACAAAACCTCTATCATTTCTACTGAGAACCTCTCAGAGCCTTCAGAAGAGAAGATTGCCCTGTCTGCTAACCTATCTATCCAGTATTTCATTATCTAGTAATGTCTTTTTGAAACTGAAGTAGTGAACTGAATGACTAACTGAAAAGGAATTGAACAGAGTCAAATTTTGCCTAGTTACCATGAAACTCCTTTAAAGTCATTGAAAACTGTGTATGTCTAAATGAGAACGAAATTTAGTCTAACTTGCCCATGCACATTATACCATGGTGATAAACATATAGATGGATAGAGGCCCAGTCAGCATTTCAAATTCTTAATCGCTTTAAGTTGTTAAGGGAAGTAGGATTCATGTGACCCTATAGATTTTTACTTAATAAAAGTACTAGAGCGATTGTGAATTTAGCCTATTATCTATAATGCTTCTATTTCACTAAAGCAATTATATTCCTCCCACAACACTGTCAATGCAGCATGAAATATTAATAGATACTTAATATTGAGATGGGGCTTTGAATTGAAGTATTCACACTCATTTCTTTTATTCATAGTTGTCAGCTACTTGTCATCCTTGCTTGTCTTGTAAGATTGGTTCTTTAGATTAAATAACTTCAGAGTAAATCAGAAAGTTAAGCCTGAGTTCAGCTTACTAAACTAAGCTGCTTGCTTGGCTTGGATGGGTTAGAATCAATATATGTAGTAGATAGGATCATCTGCAGAAAACGAAAGTGCTGAATTGTGGATTATTGTCTTAGTGGCAGATTGGCAGTGGACAAACTTCAACTACCCCTTCAACTGCAAGCAGCACATCATCTACTCCTTCTAGCCCCACCATCACTAGTGCTGTGGGATGTGATGGGAAGACATACACTCCTCCTATGATAGATCTGAGTTCTCCAGTGGGTAGTTCCTACAATCTACCGTCTCTTCCCGATGTAAGTGTAACACGCAAGCAATGTTTTGCAGATTTTTATTTCAAAATAAATCAAAAAAGTTTTTAAATTTGTGAAGTAAGCATCCTTTTAGACTGAAATTCTTCTGCTTCTTCAAGTCAGTTCCAGAAAACAACAGTGTGGGATTGCCTATGTGTTACTGGCGGTATTCAGGACTGTTCCAGGGAACAACCATAAGAGGAAAAATAATATTGCAGAGTGTGATTATATTTGGCCTTGATTGTTTGGATGCTGCATATTAGCCTTCAACCTTCATCATTTTTCATTTTCTTTTTTCGTTTCTTTTTTTTTCATGTGATATTAATGAAAATAACTTATATTTGGTTACCAGTCTCCATAGGTAGCACTGATTTGATTATGGTATTTCTGGAAATTATAACATTTTAAAATAATTTTGGTATTTTATTTAAAGGACTTCTCTTGTTAAGGTATTAACTCTTGGTATACTGGACTCAAATATTTCTTATTTCTTTTTCTTTTAGTGCTTTTCTTCATATATCTTCTGACATATATGTGGCCAGGAAGTGGAAGGAGCATTATAAAATTGTCTTTTCTTTACTCCTGAAGTTCTGTTCTAGTTTCTTCTGATTAGTACATATTTGTCAGAAGTCCATATTACAGCTATTGAGCTCTGTTGATTTTATTTTTTTAAATAACTGCTGAGCCTATTTTTGTTGTCTAAAATTTGTAGATACCTGGCTTCTTGTGTTTTTATAGTTATAACTCACTGTTAATCCCCGTTTCTCCCTCTTGTGTTTTGTTCTCCTTAATAAACTAACAAAATATTCTTTTTTTTTTTTAAACAATACGTCACAGTATCTGCCAGGGTAAAAGGATGTACTGCAAACACAATCATGAAACTCTCTTGAATCTTTGAAAAGTTTTAGCATGCTGATCTTTTTTTTTTTTTTTTTTTTGTGCACAATGTCATTTTAAATTCTACTTGTGTGTGTATGTGGTTATGTTTATACTATTAAGATACATTGCCCAAATCACTGTAAATATGCTGAGCAAGCAGGTGCTTTCAGCAGGTGCTCTTGTGAATGTAGAGCAAGCTTCAGTGGTCAGTGCGGTTGCTACCAGTACATTTGTGATGTGTCTGGGTAATTTGCAATACTAATATCAAGGTGACCTGTTTTCTGACCAAACATTGATCTTATTTATTACAAGAAGTCTAACATTTCAGAAGCTCGTTTCTTTTTATCAATACAGAATGTGCAATTCTTGCAGGAAGTTAAGATGATAGAATGTGAGACCCTAAAATGGATTTCAGTTTTCTGGCCTAAGCTTGGGTGAAAAGACAAGTCTTGCCTTACAGTTGGTATTTTGATTAGATATTCATGGCTCCTGCCCTTAAGATCTGTAGAACAGAGGGAGTGGAGTGTCCCTCAAGATTTGTCCCATCCTGTTCAATATTAGTAAATTAATGGGTAGTTTGTGAATTGCTTATTATTCTTGAAATTAATAACACGAGTATCTGGAAAAAGGGTATGGAAATAAAATTTCTGTTTCTCTGACCTCAGTCTGTGAAAGTTAGCCCTCCAATGTAAACCTTCCCTGTAGCTGATAGAGAAAAATAGACACCTCCAGAATCATCTTGTCTTAAAATAATGATATGAAGTATTGTCTGAATTTAGCCATTTCTTTGCTTTTTAGAGCAAGCAAAATCCCTTGTTTAGAGTAGCCACCTCATTTTTTAGATGGCTAAAGTTAAGTGACACGCGTTTTGGTCTTTAGCTCCAATATAACAAATATATGGCAGGTGCTTCTTCTTTCCTTCACCCAACACTTATATCCTTCTCTTACCCCACCCCAATCTTTTAGATTGACTGTTCAGGAAATATCACACTGGATAACATGATAAGGAAGGATGGTGCCGCAGAACAGAATCAGTCAAAACCCCCTTCGAGCAGAACAGTTCAGTCACCAAATTCATCAGTGCCATCACCTGGCCTCTCAGGTAACTGGGTTGTGTTGTTATATAAATGTTACAGTGGAGGAATCTAATGTGCACAGTACAACCTGTCTAACCTGCAGAGTACAGCCACAGACAGATTAGCACAGGCAGGACAATGTATCCACAAATGCATGTGGACAACACAAATAACCCAATTTTGTTTCTCAGGATCTGTAAGCAGCCTACTTAGATGCAGTGGGCCCCTTTTGGTCTTCCTCTTCCCTCCATTATCCCTTGCTTCTCCTTGTCTTCTTATGATTTTGCATTAAATGAGATATGGGCTAAATATGGACTAATGAGTAACTCAACAGTAGGAACTTGACCCAAAATTTGTGTTTTTCAGTGACTGGAATCTCAAATTTGGCACAGCTCTGTTTTGTTCTAATCTGATTCCTCTGTCCTAGGAGGAGTGAGTGTGACAAATATAAACCCTCCAATTCGTTCACCCAGTGCCTCCAGTGTTGGAAGCAGAGAGAGGTAAGAAATGATTGTGAGAGAAGAAAAGCATATTCTCCATTTCCATAGAATTTCCTGTGTATAGCCTCAGCCTCTTCTGTTAATGATCCGTATTGAAGTTATTTTCCTTAACCTTCTCTGTTAAGAGATCAGGCCTGGTGCTTATTATAGCACTCTTTGCAGTTTGAAAGTAGTAATTTCATTTCTAATGTATTAATAGCAGACCTAAAAAAAACTGTAATTGTAGATGATGGCTAGATTGGTGTTATTAATAGGTTATCTATTGTAAATTAGGTTTGAAATTCAGTAAAATCGGCTAAGGAAAAAGTTGCATATTAAAGGTTTTTGTGGAACCATAAATTACTTCAGATTTTAGGAATTAATGTTACAAAGAGGGTTATTAAGAATTTTCTGCCATAATATAGCCAGGTAAGTGAGCACTAGATGTCTGAAAGTCCACAAAGATGTTTTATCCTTTAGTGATGGAATATTTTGAATTAATGAACAAATAGCTTTAGACATTGCTGTTTGAAGAGAACAGATCTGTTAGTGTTTTTCAATAAATTAGGGCATGTGTCTTACACAGGATTAATTTTTCCACACAGAGAAAACTCAGATGACATTCATGCTACTTGAATTGGACATGCAGATACTTTATAACATAGAATACCTCTTCATATATTCAGTTTGTTAGTAAATACTATGAAGGACTACAGGCATCCAAATATGAATTATTTAAATGTTTGAAATTCTGTTTGCTGACACTTGGATTCATTCAGTTTTGGATTTAAATTATTCGTTACTGTTTGAATATATTTTTATATATAAAATTTAAAAAATTATTGAAAGGTTATGAGAAGCTCTGTCAAGATAATTTCAATATATGTGTTCTATATGCTTATTTGCTAGTGTGTGGTTTATAATGATTAATTCAGCTCTGGAGAAGTACTGATCTTCCCTCAAGATACAACTATATCTCCTCTCAATGGAGTGGTATTCAGTGGAAATGCTGTTCTGTTTATAACCTAAAAGAATTGGGGTGCATTAAGAGGAGCGTCTCCAGCAGGTCGAGGGAGGTGATTCTACCCCTCTACTCAGCCCTGGTGAGGC
>JAWLRI010000401.1:1743598-1775338 GCA_034781795.1 Crypturellus tataupa
TGGAGTCTCCTTCCCTGGAGATCTTCAAGACCCGTTTGGATGCTGCCCTGTGCCATGTGCTCTAGGTGGCCCTGCGTATGCAGGGGGATTGAACTAGATGACCTCTAGAGGTCCCTTCCAACCTTAGGCATTCTATGGTTCTATGATTCTATGATTCTAATTGGAGATTATTTTGCAAATATTTCATTAATGCAAAGTAAAATCGTGAGCAACTCTGCAGTTCTGGAAATAAGTCTTCCCTTCCTGTAGTACCTTTTTAATTTACATGAAAAGATACAGAATTATATTCTGTGAAAGTATTTGAAGAACCAAAAACCGATTAGAATTCTGAGGCCTCAGAAAGCATCGCTGTATAGAAGTTGGCCTGTCATGACTCTTTAGTTTCCTCTTTCCTGCCTCTTTTTGTTGTTTAAAGTTGTTAATTTCCTTTTTCTTGCCTTTTGTCATTTGAAGTTCTAGCTCTTCTAGCAAACCACCAGGAGCTGATTCTACGCACAAAGTCCCAGTTGTCATGTTGGAGCCAATCAGAATTAAACAGGAGTCTAGTCCGACAAATGAGAATTTTGATTTCCCAATTGTTGTAGTGAAGCAAGAAACAGATGAAGAATCACAGCCTCAGAATGTAATGTTAACAACTCTCTTTAAAGATCACTTTTCCATTTGATAGTGGAGGGTATTTTGTATGTATGGTGTATAAAATAATTTACAAGTACTATGTT
The DNA here is from genome assembly GCA_034781795.1 of Crypturellus tataupa. NCBI lineage: Eukaryota > Metazoa > Chordata > Aves > Tinamiformes > Tinamidae > Crypturellus > Crypturellus tataupa. The sequence continues at coordinate 1,744,318 of JAWLRI010000401.1, forward strand.
GGGGATTTATTTTTCAGAGAAAAAAATCTGAAGGTATTGACATAAAAGGAAGAGATGAAATTCAAAATCAGACTATTCTTAATGTCCGTTCAATTAGTAAACTGTTTTGATGTGGCTATTTTCATCCATTGAAATCCATGAAGGAAATTATAAAGCATTTGTAAACATCAAATTTCATGTGGTTCTAGCAGAAGTTCCTAGTTATTAAGCAGTACATAAGACTAAGGGTACTACTGGGGGTATCAAAGTTTAATTTTTTTTATTACTGAAAGAATATTTATAATGTCAGAATTTGCTCTTCATGACTAACCTCTAGTGTTTAGTTGCTTGAAGCTACAGCTGTGATAGTAATTCTTGCATAGATGTTACAAGCTGTATGACTAACCGCATGTAAATTGCTAATTCCAGTCAATATAATTGCTGTTAGTGACATTTAAATTCACTTCAACACTATAACCAAGCTGCCTGTGCTTTTCTTTCAGACGACCTTTCCAAGAAGCATACTTACTTCACTGCTGTTGGACAGCAATCATAATTCCACTTCTGATGAGGCTGTATTGAGGACAGATGCCCCAGACAGCACAGACGATCAACCAGGGATCCTGCAGGAAAATACGTCCAGTGGGAAGACAGGATGGTTAGGCCCCTCTCACATAGTGGAGGGCAGAAAAGAGGATGATCCCAATGAAGACTGGTGTGCAGTATGTCAGAATGGAGGGGAGCTCCTTTGCTGTGAAAAATGTCCTAAAGTATTCCATCTTTCTTGCCATGTCCCTACTCTGAGGAACTTTCCAAGGTAATTATGACTGAATAAAAAAACTTTCACTAAAAGACGTAAGCTTTGGATTGTGAGCCCCCGTATCGGAAGTTTCAGCTTCAAAGGGATTTTTGTCATCTTTGAAGTTCTTGAAGTTGGAAGTTTTATTAATTGGTGAAAATCAGAATTTGCATTGGAATATGAGTTTAAATTTATTGCAGCTGTAAAATCTTTGATAGAGCTCTTCACTTATGTGGCAGTCAGGCAAGATCACTTACATCTAGGGCATCTATTATTATCTGTGGCCTTAAATTGGGCTATAAAGTTACCTACCTATCAGACAGCAGAATAATTAGTGTTTCTTTTAATAATAACAAAATAAAATATTCAAAGATACTAGTATAGTATCAAACATGTTATTTACTGTTGTATTAAAAATGGCTACGCTCCTCGCATGAGATATAGTGCTTTATACATGCTGATAATGTTTCATTTAGCACTGAAAGAAGCAGTAGATTTTCATGATTGGCTGTTACAAGGAAACTACTCAATGTATTCAGTCCAGTTTCAAAATACAGTCTTAAAATATAGATGGCTACTGAAAATAGGTTGTCATTGGTATTGAAAGTATTACTGAAGTTTGCTTCTGGAATGTCTTTGATAAAATAAAAGGCGTTTGTTGTTCCAACTTGGAAATGCTCTACAGTAAGCTTATTAAAGGATAAAATAATCTGTGATAATAAGTTCATTGTTTAATGATTTTATGTAAATATTAGATTTTCTTACTAAATAACAGTATGGTTTATTTAAAACTGCTAGCATAATCCCTCTGAGTAGTAGCTTGCAGTTTTGTAGATTGATAGTCCCTGCTTATGTGCAGTTCCGAACAGGAATATTTCCACAATGATATTTATTTCTTCAAATGTCACTAGAAATGGCACATAAAAATGTTTCTCTTACCTCTTGCAATTTCAAATTATGGGACTGTTTTTGTAAATAAAATGGTGTTATGTTACAGTTTTGTGTCATAAACAAAACCCAGTAAAGGTACAGCTAGTGCTTACACTAAAACATTTATGTCTGTCTGATAGGAAAGAAAAATGCTTAAGCAGGAAGAGATTCAAGGATATATATTTTATTTTTCTTTTTCACTGGATCATTCTATGGGAATTCTGAAATACTGATGACCAGCAGGCAAGGGAACCAGAAATAAGGTTTCTGAGAATGGTCCCTCTTTATAAAGGTGCATATTAACACAAGTGTGCTCTACTCCTGGATCTCAGAACCACAGTTATCTTAAGTTTTCTCTTGACTTCAGATGTGTCAAATTTTTGAATCTCAACTTTCTGATTTTGTCTTTTTTTGGTCTTTGGTTTTTATAATGTTCTACAATATATAGTTTGGTGTCTTAGCATTTGACTCTCCAAATATACACTCATTCCTTTAGTATTATGTCAGCAGTGCCAGTCCTTTTCTTCTTTCGTGATTTTTTTTTGTTCTTCTGCAAGTAGATGGAACATTTTCCCATATCAGTTCACAAGGTCACTTCATCTTTTTTCCCGTATGCCATCGGACTCCACCCTATGCTTTCTGGTTCCTATATGTTTAAATGTATCTTCCCTCCATCTTTCACATGTTTCTTGTTTTCTTGTAAAAAATCTTTGGATCATGGCCCACATCTGGTTTTTTGATACTGGTCCAGGCTCAGAGGTGAAATGGTCGTATAAATAACTTTGTCGAGTTAAAACAGTAGAAGACAAAGACATCTGAAGGCAAATGACTGTTAAGCTAAAACTAGCAGATGGTGGAAATATTAGGATTACTCTAAAACCAGTCCGACATACTGTTTTCCTTTCTTTTTAACTTGGAAACTCTTCTGCATTACTGTTGAAATGAACTCAGAGGTGCCACAGAAACTGTTTCCCATTTCCAAGGATCTTTTTATCATTTTAAGTTATCTCTGGGTAAAAACATACATATTTTCTATCCTATAACAACTGGTTATTGCTGAATTCTGTCTCATGTGTAGAAAGTACAATTCAGCCCTCTTGTGGTTATCTGTGAAGATGCAAGCTTTTGTCATTTATAGAAAAGTAAATGAAAGCCATAGGCTCTTAGAAGATTTTTCAAGAGTTTAAGGGACTTCAGAAAATTTTTAAGGGAGCCTGTGGACACAGTCAGCTTGTGGGATTAGTTTCATTTTGTTCTTTGGTCTTCTTTTGCTGTGTCACATTGTTATCTGCAGGGTTTTCTTAGATGCTATGTGATAAAATTAGAAATTGTTGAAAAGTTTACTCAGTAAGTAAAGAATTCTCGAGTTTCAGGGAAAAAAACTGTCTAAGGTAAGCAATAAAGAGTAGTTCAAACTTGCAAAAGGAAAATGCAATTATGGTCATATGACACTAACACTCTTCCTTCTGTTCAGCCTGTTTCATATGTCTTCAGTCTCTGTAGTTAGGAAGAAGACTTTGATTAAAGCTTTGGTTTAAGCACTGACAAAAGTGGACACCATTTTGCCAGTGTTCCTCGACAACAGTCACTTTATTTGCCTTTTTTAGTTGTAAAAAGGAAAACACACCAAGCTTTAAAAAAACCCAAAACCCTACTAATGAAGAAAAATTTCTCCAGATGTGGAAAGCCTTTCAACACTGTGCTACTTCACTGACCTTAACCAATCTGCTTTTCTTGTTTAGTGGAGAGTGGATTTGTACATTCTGCCGGGATCTGTCCAAGCCAGAAGTTGAGTATGATTGTGATAGCTCCACTCAAGGCTCTGAGAAAAGAAAATTGGAAGGCACTGTGGGCTTAGCACCAATAGATCGTAGGGTAAGAGTAAAATCGGTATTGCTCTGCTGCATTTTGTAATATGACTTCTTTTTTAAGTAACAGTAAATATGTGAACTAACTTACTATTACTTAAAAAAAAAAAAAAAAGAACTTACTGCTTATATATGATTTGAGAGCTTAGCAAGCTACCTTCATTAGAATAGTCTGAATACTGCATTCGGACAATTGGAGAAGCAATTGTGGTGTGATACCGTGAACTGGGACTAGACTCTTAAGATTTACAACGTGCTACATATACACACTATCGTTTCCCTTTAATGTATTTTTTTTCTGTTTGTTTCTGCTCTCCAAATTTAGTATAGATTGACTTTATCATTTAATTTTTAGTTGTTAAAGTATTGCAGTAATATGCTTTTAAAAATCAAGTTTTTAAAACTTTTAAAAATTAAGGTTTTTTCTAATGAAGTTGTACAAAAATGCAACACTAGTCTCCTGAAGAGATTAACACAAGTCTCTGAGAAAAACTACTGTCCTTTTGCATCTCTGAATATCCTAGTGGAAAAGTTATAAAACAAACTGTGGGGCTTCAACTTTGTTTTTTCCTTAAAGCTCAGAATTAAGAGAAAAATTTTTACCTTTTGAGCAAACAGTTGAACTGGTTATTAGAATCTTTTTTGTTTTTTAGTTTCTGGTTTTGTTGTTTAAAACTTATTGATTTTAAAGTAATTCTGAGGTATATTGGAATTTTTCAGCAATGTTTTATTTGGTTTCAGTTAGTAACTTGTGTAAATACACTGAAATTAATGTTTTATTTGGGAGCTTAGTCCACCTGTAGAACTGTTGTTTACAAATGTTAACTGTCCAGAGTGAAAAAACTCTGTTTGTTTTTTGCTTTAAATGTAGATTATAAGAAATTCTGTAAATACTCTGATGAAGGATCAGCAAGCATAAAATCAAAAAAACAATTTTTAGAATCTCCTTTAAAACTTGTGATGTAGTTTAATATATTTGGATACCCAGGAAAAATACGCTCCCCTGTTGCTAATGAAGAGCAGTATATGCCTTATACTTACAGAGAAGTTATGCTCAAGACAGAGAAATACCACTGATATCTCTGAGTATTTGTTGAGTACAAGGAGCCATGCATACTTTATATATTCTCTGGAGCATCCATTGAACTCTAATAATACTATATGATACTGTTGGTAACTGCATAAGATTTCATAAAATGCATTTGAGATACAATAAATGCATTGCAGCAAAATAACTACAGGTCATTGGTGAAGACTGTTAAGCTTGCTTCCAAATACAGTTTTTGTATTCACTCTTCTGCTGAGGGCTGGGGAAGTACCAAATATCTGTTGGATATCTTCTGCAGCCCCATTATTAAAAAACAAATTATGTAGGATTCTCTGGTAACTTAGAATCTATTTTGCTTGATACAGAAGTGTGAAAGGCTGCTGCTGTACCTCTACTGTCATGAAATGAGTCTTGCTTTTCAAGATCCAGTTCCTCCCACAGTATGTACCTTATGTATTTCCTTTCCATTTTATATCAATTAGTAAAATAATTTGCATGTTCTTAATTTCATTGTGGTTGCCAATTGTGGTCCATTATCAGGAGGCAAATTCCCCTGGATATTGTGTGTCAGATGTGTATAATTTTATTAAAACTATCTGAAGGGAAGCTGAAAGGTAAAACATTGTTTTGAAAGGGAGTTTACTAGTAAATTTCCCCAAGAGCACGTTCTATTTATTGCCTAATAAAGAGATATACACACAAAAAATCCCCAATCACCCACACTATCCGCTGATTTTGGAATGCTGAGTAAATGCTAATTTTACAATATCAATAAAATAGTGAATACAATATCAATAAAAAAGTGAATTAGGATATATGTAAAAAAGAATGTCTTGAGTATCAGAACAGGAAAACTCCATGGCTTAGGATTGTGCTTTGAAGATGAGACTAAATATAAAATAATAGTATAAAAAATAAGCAGTGAACCTGGCTGCATCTGGTAAAAATATTTTTTTCTTCCTGTAGGTTCCTGATTACTACAAAATAATCAAGAAGCCTATGGACTTGTCAACCATCAAGAAAAGACTTCAAGTGGCTGATTTATTCTACACAAAGCCAGAAGATTTTGTGGCTGATTTCAGACTGATTTTCAAAAACTGTGCTGAATTTAATGAGGTTAGAAAAAGTAGATACCTCCTCTTGTTTTTTAGGCTTAGATTTCTTCAGGATAACTATAGTGGGGTAGAACGTATAACACAAGAACTCTTTACGTTAAACTTATTTTGTTGATGACATCTCAGTGAAAACACAGATCATGTTTTAAACTACTTTGGTGTTAGATGGTAATGCATTGTAGATGCTTCCACAAAAAGGAGGGTTGTAACAAATATATTAACTGAATGGCAGGACAGCAGGTAAGGAACAGGATAGTCATTAATCACAGAGGTAAGCAGTGGGCATTGGATAAAAAAAAAAATGTTTTAATTTCCACTGCCTTAAGAACAATCTACCAAATCTTATGCTTAATGAGTTTTTCATTCTGTAAGGTCCATGCTCACCCTCCACTTCCTAGTGGAGGGTGATTGTTAGTATGTGGGTTGATTGTTAGTATCCCTCACACAGGGAACACACAGTGGTGACAAAGGGATGCAGGTACTGATCAGACCACAGAAGCAGAAAGGATGCCAGTGGGAATAAAGGTCTGTGTAAGTGGTTTTGGTTGGATTCTCATGCAGTTACCTTCAGTAACTGGAAACCTTTCCTGTGGTAATTGCCTGCACTTCAGGAAAGTGGTCAGCCATGGTCAGCCAGGAAAGTGGTCAGCCATTTTATAAAAAAATCTTTATATAGCTTTCAGAATCCAGGCAACATGTCTTTTGCAATTAGTTTCTGTGATAAGAGGAAAAAATTTGGTGGGATATTGGCATAACTTCTGCCTTCTCTCTCTGTTTTGGAGGCTTTTGTTCTTTGTTAACACATGTTCCACGGGCACCATTAATATTGCTGTTTGCTTTTTATAGTTTGTAAATCACCTTAGCTACTTTAGGTGCTCTAGGTATAAAGCTATTTCATGATGTACTGATACCATTCATTTAACTATTAATTTACCCAACAGCCTGATTCAGAAGTGGCTGATGCTGGCATGAAGCTTGAAGCATACTTTGAAGAACTTCTGAAGAACCTTTATCCTGAGCAAAAGTTCCCTTTAGAACCAAACTGCCAGAGTGAAAAAGACAGTCCAGAACTTACTGATGACTCAGATGATGAATTTGTACAGCCACGGAAAAAGCGCCTCAAAGGAGAGGAGCGTCAGTTGCTCAAATGAGTCGCATGTATTACTATGGAACATTTTTCAAAAACTATCAATATTTATCACTGTTAATTGTCAGAAGGGGAAGAATCATGACTGCTTTGACCTGCAGGTTTGTGGATGTTTACTAGACTTTCTACCCTTCCTCTGAAACACAAATCAAATGGCGATCAAGGCATGTGGAGGGCTGTTTCTCTGAAGTTCCAGACTTTCAACCTACTTCAGGAATGGAATTTGCTTTACGGAAATTGCTTGTTTGAGTGGGATGACAGCTGCTTACATTTGCTTTGAGGAAGAGAAGAAGTTTGTATAGAATTCAAGTGTAAAATATTACATGGGTTCAACATGTGGCTTTCTGAGTTTGAAGAAAATGTGATTTCACCAGACATTTAATTTTACCAAAGGCATGTGGCTGGCCATAATTTGATTTTCCTGTACTGTATTTCACACAAGCCATGAAAATAGATGATGTAATATTGTTGTCCTATGAAACTAACTGGTACAATGAAGGTGTAGTTGCCCCCAAAGGAAGTATTGGTAACTTTAAAATGTAGGGGAGAGTGTATTAAAAATAATTTTAAAAAAGAGGGGGTGGAATTTGTTTTGAGAGTTTTAATGGAGAAAAGACAACATTTTGTTTTGCACCAGCTTTCTGACCACCAGCAAGAAGCAACAATTTTCCTGTACTATATTGTTTAACAGATATTTCGCAGCTTTGATGTATTTAAATTTCATAGAGAACATGGTAAAACTGCAAGGAAAAAATGCATCTACTGTTACTTGACTTTGGATATGTTTAAGAAAAAGTGGATCCTTTCTGTCTATAAGCTCTTATTATTTTACCAAATTTCTAAATATGTTATTTTGAGAATGGAACCTGCATTGGTCTTCATTGGGAAGTACAAAAGTTTGAAAAGCAGGAAAAAAAAGAAAAAAAACAGAACAGTAATGCTTCTTCATCTTTTGTCTTTCCTTCTTAAAATCACCAGAAGTTGTGACAAAGTGCCCTTTTAATTTAGTTCCAGAAGGCCTGTCAGCATCATAGGGGGTTGTTTAAGCCTTCAAAGTTGTCAAAGTTAGAACAGAACTTGTCAGTGGCTGTTCCAGCTTCTGGTTTGCACTTACCATTTGTGTCGTCTTAAAACTGAATTTTAGGAGAAGCAGGCAGTCTTTTGAACTAGCTGTGCTTTTACTGTGCTGGAGTTTTTCAAATGGAGTTATAAAGACATCTGTGTGTACACAACACTGTTTTCAGCTCGCTGTGTGTCACTGCTGGGGCCGCATCACTGAGGAGACGAGATGCTGTCTGTGCCTCCTTGCAGGGTGTACCCCTGCATGGGTGCAGAAAAAGGCCTTTTATTCATTTCTCATCAGAAGAGAAACTACTGCCTGCCTTCGTCGTAGGGAAGCACTGCCTAGCAGTGGGTACTTCCCAGAAGAGATGACTGCTGCCTGTATTTACCGCAGGTCTTTGGCAGTTCTCATGCCTTTTGAAATGCCATGCTGATTTGATTAGGTTTTAAGTTGGTGAGTGTAACCATTTTCCCTTTTTTCTTCTACTCTCTGTGGGAAGCTTTATGACCTGAAGAGAGCTGCTGTAGCAGTTCTACCATCTGTTGTACCAGGAAAAAGATGGAGGAGAGGTGATGGAGCAGAGGAGGCCTGTGAAGGACGGCATTTTCACAAAACAGGTGTCATCAGTGCACACTGCAAGAGCGCAGAGATGAGAAGTGAGAGGCATAGCCATTGCAACACTTGGAAGTCTTAACAATCTAGCAGTGCCTAAAAGCCCTAGATGCCTTGTCACCAAGCGTAGCCATGCTGCCAGGGGAAGTAGGTAGTAAGTTGCAAGCACAGATACGTTAGGAGGCATAATGCATTTGGAATGCATGTTTCTACCTTCACACTCCTGCCCTTACAGTGAAAAATAGTAGGGGGAAAAGCACAGATATATTATTGCAGGCAAGTTATCTCTCTGTCTGCTTTTGGTTCTCACTTGAAAACAAAAACTTTTTGAAATTATGCAGCCAACATTTTAACCAATCAGAGAAGCTTGTCCTAAAACTGCAGGTAAATTTCAGTGAAAAATATGGGTGAGTTATAAGCGTAATTTTTCTTCTATAGTCTCCTTTTCGTTCAGGTTTTCCTTTTCTGTTACCTCAACAGTTTATAGAACCTATAGCACCTATATAGAACCTATTATAGAACCTATAGTCCAAGATGGAAGTGGGAAGAAAGATTAGGAAACACTTCAATCAATGCACCTTTTTCTTCACCTTCCAGTGTGTTTTCATAGGAAAGGAAAATCCAAAAATATTGCTCTGAAATACAAACTGTTTTTCTTGGCATTAACTATAGAGACCTCTTGCATTAGCTACAGAACCAGGCCAGCTGGCCATTGAGTCCCTCATTGTTAGATCTGAATGTCCAGATGGGGTTGTCCTTCCCATGTGTTGTACAGGTCTGGGCCGCCCTTGGCCCTATTGGGCCAAGGCAAAGCTGCCTCAGGAGGCAGTTGGCCAGAGGGGGCCACCCTTGACTCTACTGGGCCTGGCACAGCTGTCCTCAGGCCTTGAAGGCCTTCACGCAGAGAACAGTGTCTCTTGGCAGGTTACCAAGAGACTTGGGGGTTTTGATGGCCCCCTCTGGCCAACTACCTCCTGAGAGGCTGATCTCTGCGCTACCTCGGAGCCTGAGTGAGCACCATGACAGGCTCTTCCTTTAAAGCAAGTTGTCTGAAAGGTTAAATAATTCAGGGAAAAAATATTACTCAGGTTTTGTCTTCTACTCTTGAGTGTCACCCTAAGAACCCTCAGAAACTGCCTGTGTAAAGGGGCTGGAGAGGTTAAATTTAACTTCTCTAATGAAGATAATAATGCATAAATATTTGAGAAATGCTATTTTGCTTTCCTCGGGAAATACTGCATTTTTTGACATCCTATGGCAAAGACCATATTTGTGTATTATTTTTTACCCTCTGCCTCAATCTACAGAAGAGGACAGGATGGTCATCAATACTGATTTTAGCCTGCAAGTAATCTAATCGTTGTGTAGAATACTTGCTTTCATGACTGTCATTTTCCATTCTTTTGTGGCATGGCAGCAGTAATGACACTAGGAGTGAGAGTATTTGTCTTGCTGCATGGGATGGGTAGAAAATGTCTTTTTATTGAATTATAGGAAAGAATACATAGTTGATAAAATTGCCATTTGCCTATACAAATCACAGTTCTTGCGCTGGTCGGTTGCAGTTTGTTATGATGGAGATGGTATGGTGGAGCAATCAACATCAAACGCCGCTCACAGGAAATGACAGATTCCAAAGGTTTCTTTTTCTTTTCCTACCCAATCAACATCAAATACTCACTTTCATTTAACTTGCTAAGAAGAAAGAAAATACAAAAGATTAATAAAACACACATGAAAACTAACCGAAATGGATGCAGGGGAAAAAGTATGTGAAAATGCATGAGATTTGTCCAGAAAGTCCCCTTTGATGAGCTAATGACCCTTTGATGGGTCATTATCTAGATTCCAGAAGCAATTTATTTTATGTATATATGTATAGATATGTGTTGATATATATTTTTCACTTAGTTGCAGATCTAATATTGAGATCTGCATCTACAATCTGGAGCCTTAGCACTAAATATTGCCATGTTAGAAAGAAGAAAGCTTTTGTATATTGTGTATTAAGTTCATCTGTGGGTTGAATAACTGTGTTGTGTGAGGTCGTTGGACAACATGTTCAGCAGTCAGGATTCAGCACCCGTGAATGAATTTACATATGGAATGATAATCTCAGAAATGAGTATGAGAGAAGATAAACCCAGTTTAACATAAGATAGTGCTCTCTTCTCTTAGCACCGCAATTAGTTACATTAGTTTTTGCAATCCTTTTGACTTGTGCTTATAAAGGCCAGCAACTAGAGCTGTAGCTCTTCCTTACTGAAGGATGATTTCTGCAGAAAAACGTCGATTTATTTATTTATTTATTTATTTCAGTTTATAAGAAAACTATTGAGTCAGGTACCTAGGAAAAAAGCCCATCCCACTGAGGACTCATTTACACTTCCATTTGTCTCAGGCACCTTTAGCCAAGGTTAATCCACCCATTTCCAGAAAAAAACAAAGATTTTGTTTTATGTCTGAAGTGGCTTTGAGGAGGTGTTTGGCTTTGTAATTACTGTAAACTCAACCAGTCGAGGGCTAAGCAGCTCTCTGGTCTCTGTGCATGAGTTGAGTTTTGCCCATAGGGTTTTGCCTGATATCTTTTTAAAAACTGGTTTTCCAGTCTATAATTTTTTTAATGACATAAAAATATGAATCTATATTTCTAAAATGCAAGTGTTTGAGGAAGTGGACAGGTTAACACGTGTCCTGATTGACTTAAATGTGTACATATTTTATAATAGTTTCCGTGACTGTCTCTAGGCTTCTGCGTAATGTCTGTGGTCTGGCTTACATGGGGAACGTGGCTGTAGAATAACGTGCAGTGCGAGGTGGCAATTTCATTGCCGGTCATGAGGCACGATGGCAACGCCATGGCAATGCCATCATCTCCTGCACAGAATTAGTGCTGCATGTGCATGGCAGGCTGGCTGCAGCTAAGCCCTCCTTCCACTTCCATCTTTGTGCCTAGTCTTTTAGCCTACTGCCTCGGCAGCCTTTTAGGAAACACGAGTCACAGGGACCTCGCTAACTCGCTGAGTAACTGGGGGCTTTTGACTTGTGTCTGATGAAGACAGAACTTTGGCAGTTTAAGGAATTACTTCTGTGTGCTGTTCTCTCTCTCCTGTGGTGGCAGAGGTGGCAGAGCAGAGCGTGCGTCTGTAACCAGCAGCATTAAGGAAGGGCCGGAGCTGCTGGCAGGGAAGGATTTGCGCTTACGAGCTGGCTCGCTGGTGTGTAGGAGCTGGGGCTGGGGCATCTGGTTTGTCCTTTTAGGAGAAACGAGCTTAGGCAGCTGGGGTGACGGTGCTCTGAGCTGCAACAGCATGTTCCTCTGCTCGTCTGTCAGTCCTCATTTGTTTTCATGAACCGTTAGGACAGTGTGATGTACAGCTGAATCATAATGTAGGCATTTCTAGCTAGTGTTTAGAGACGTAAGAACCCCCGGAGGTGTCATACAAACCTGCAGGGCCCGGCCCTTGGTCTCGATGGGCAACGTAAACGCAGAGATCGCGCACACAATGCACACAGATGCAAAAAGACACAGGGCCCCAATGAAAGAGGCACTCATAAGAACCTGCAGGCAAGCAACAACGATGCAAAAACAACAGTTGAAACAGCAGATCAGTGAAGTGGAGGCCTGGCAGCTAATCAGGAATTAAAGAGCGAACGAAGGATCACAAACATCTGAGACTCCACCATAGCCATCAAAACCAGTGTGTGCAGTCTAATAGCTTTCAGAATATCAGAAACACGACCAAGCTAAGCTCTGAGATGAAATTGATGCAAATTTGCAAAACCTGCAAAATTATTCCATGATGTTAGGAGGAAAAAGCAGTGCAGACAACTGGCACCCCATATTAAGATAATACTAAGCATGCTCTTACTTGTGATATGAACGGGGCCACCATGGCTCCAACGCGGCACAAGGACCCGCTGGTTCCCATCCCCAGGGCTCGCATTGTGGTAGGGTAGACCTAAGACGAGACAGAAAGAACACAAAATAACTACCACAAACTAGCCGTGGTTTGTGTCCTCTTTCTTCTTTCAGAGAACCCACTGCATTATCAAAGACAACTCATGGGATGATCTATGGAAAGGATTAAAGACTCCATTGGGTCTCAGATGGGGGATTACAAATCGGCCATCTCTTGTCCAAAGTAAAGCTTTAGGGTAAAGCTGGATGTGGTTGCTCAATTATTTTCTTCCCATGGACCTTCCAGCTGGTGTGGGCCACTCAGGTCAACGTTGCAGAGCTTGGTGCTAAAGGAAGAACTTAATTTATATTGCCAGACCCTGCGTTTGGAGAACAGGAGAAAAAGTTATTAAATAACACAGGCCTTCAAGTCAGCCTGTGTGTGTAAGGAGTACATCTGTGGAAAATACCTTCTTTTGGGAGGAGAAGGAAACAAACAAACAAAAAAAGCAAATCCGGACAAGAAACCACCAGGTTTAGAGGAATATGCTTTTTGGAATTTTCTTGTTAATCTTCTGAACACCTGTGCCAATAAAGCACTTAAGGATGTCCTTTACCTAAATTAAGTCCTATTAATGGCCCATTAATGTCAATAGATTTTTAGCAAGTATAGTCATTTAAGCCTCTGTATAAATACTTGTCTGAACAGGGCCAACCAATGGAGAGAAGGTAACTTGAGAGGAGTTCAGGCATGTGGCTGGAAAGGGGATTTCCACATAGGGCTTTTGAGCATCAATTAAATTCTGCATATGAGTGGTTTATGGCACAGCCATTCCAGCAGCGGTCTTCACACCAGCAGCATTCAATACTGGACCATTGAAGGATTAATATTTATTTAAGGCTGGGGCATTCCTAACTATAGAGTGTTATTAAAAGTACTGTACTATATCAGGCCAACTCAGGTACTTCTATTTACTTTTTATCACATTGCTCAATCTGTAAGGCAATATGTTAACTGCATTTTGTTTTTAATGCAAACTTAACCCATGGAAACCATTGCTGCAGATTTTTGTGAAGGATAAACTCTCTGATACATTACAACTATTTGCAGACAGAACACAGCAACCTTACATAAAACTTTGCATACTACCTCAATCCCTTAAATGCTGGAAAAGGCCCTTTTAAGTGGTAGCCTGTCTTCCTTTAAATCCTTTTAAGTGGTAGCCTCTTCCTCAACTTTCTGGAGTTGAGGAAAGGAAACACTGCGTTTTTGGAAGATGCTGGTTCAAGACATCCTCCAAAGCAGCATTTTCCAGCAGCTGCCCAATATGTGGCTCAGCAGGGCAATGTGCTCTTCATATCTCCATCAAGTTTTCTGGTTCTTTATCCAGTATCGTAGACAAAAGCAGTGTGGCCAGGGAAGCAGAGGTGGGCAGTTCAAGAAAAGTTGCTCTAGTTAATAAATATGGCAGCGTTCCTGAGTATAGGCAAAGGGGCTTTCACTCACCAGAGCATCCTAGAATACTTGCAAAACGACCCACCTCTGCTGTGTAGATGTAGATGGTGTTAAAGTTGGCTGAAACCAAGGCACGTAGCATGAAGAGAAACCCAGTCATGCCTGCGCTAGAGGGAAAGCAATATTGGGCAAGAATTAATGGCACTGAACAGCAATCACATAGACACAAGCTAAAATGCTGCCCTAAGGCACTTGCAACCTTCAGGAAAGGGGAGGTGTACAGAAAAGTTGGTGGCTGGCAAGCGTAAGCTTTCTTTAGTCTCTTGGGAGGATGTGTTTGACCATGAACTATTTATTGCACATTAGACTTACAGTAACTCTTCAGCTCTGCCACCAGAGGAAGGGTCTTGTAGATCCCCACAAAGCAATCTGAGAAGCAGAGCATTCACTAAACCCTTCCCCTTGGCCATCTGAGCTTCTTTGGCGAGCCTCACTCTACCAGCTAGCAGACATAAGCAACAGTGCCAAAAAAAAAAAAGTGGGGGAATGGTACAACTTATTTGTAAGGGATGTTGTTTACATTATTTGTAGTTTTCTGGAGTACACTAGTTAGCAGCTTGTTGAACACTTTGGGGAAGGCATTTGGGCTCAGCAGTATAAGTTACTCGCTTGCCACACACACACCACAGCCTCTGTTGCAATAGCTTTTCTGGGAAGCGCAGGCAGCCAGCTGGAGGGGTTTCTTTTCCATGAGTACAAGAGTTACTGGGCTGACCGACCGGTGACCTGAGGCTCCCGGAGACGCTGCCATCTGCCCAAACGGCAAAGCGCCCTCGCCCTCCGCGACGGCAGCGCACGGGGCTCGCGCCTACCTCGAAGTGCAGATGTTGAGGAGAAGGAAGAACAGGGCCGTACATGCCATGGTTATACACAGGCTCAGGCGTCTCCCGAGGAAATTGATGCCTAGAATGTTCAAGGGATTTACTGGAGACGAAAAAAAGAAAACAAAATGTTAGATGGCTTATTCATAATGTGTGTCTATATTCATAGACCCCTATGCCCTTTGCAATATGCCTCAAAAGCCCCATCCTGAGTGCCTACCAAGTGCCCTATAAAATGCCCCCTCCTGCAGTTCCCATCCCGTACCCGAATCCCGTAGCTTGTGCACACCCTCCTCTCCGGAAGCTGGGCCATCTCCAACACCGCTGTGCCGAGCCAGGGCTGGACGCCAGCCGCAGGCCTCCCGGCCTGTCCTCCCCCGGTGGCTCCTGGATGCGCTGCACCGGGAAGCCTCTGGGTTTTGCTGTGCAATCACTGGGCACCCTCTGGTGCCCATTATCCTAAAGCTCAGCTTGGGATCTGCTCCTGAGGCTAATAGCTTTCCTAAGGCAAGGTACACGTGTGGTGCATTCAACTACCTCTATATGACTACCTGCAACCCTTACATAATTACGGATTCCCAAACGCAGTGTGTCTGAGAATTTGTTTAGAAGCCAGTATTGGTTCTGGCAATTTAGCGCTTGGGCAATTTTGTCTTGGAGTGTAGGAAAGATAGCTGCTGTGTCCTGACTGCACAGGTGGTCTTTGGTGGTGAAAGGACCCACGGTGTCATCCAAAGCTGCATTATGCACCTGGGAGGAATGTCCTCCCTTGCCACCAGCTCATGCGCTATGCGCCAAGCCGTCGCTTTGAAGCCCCTCTGCCTGGCCATGGCCAGCCTAAAGTCACGTCAACCCCCTGTATGTCACTGAGTGCACGCAAAGTAGAAAGCTGTACAGAGAGTATTACCATGATTAAAAATAAAAGGAATGAAAAGGCAGGGGGTTACATGCAATCTCTCCAGCTGTGCTGATAATCATGGTCTGGTAAGCAGAAGGGCCGAACAAGCGACAGTGACACGGGCTCCGGCTCTCCTCGGAGTCATCTCCAGCTTCCTCCCCTGCTGCTGCTGGAGAACCACAGACTAGATCCCGTTCCAGTAATTCAGCGCTGGCCAAGATAACACCATAATAAGCAAAAGCGATGCCAAGCCTGCAGGAAAGAAATGGGGCAACCAGAGAGGAGAACAATAGGGAAGGTCAGGAAACATCGTGGCACTGGAACACAGCAGGTCTTGGGTGCCCTGAGACAGACACGCTGTCCCCAGCAGTTGGGCTGTGCACCAGGAGGACCCTTGTCAGTTAGCGGGGGCCTGGCAGAGGCTCTGCACACACCACGTGGGTGCACACCCAGCGCGTGGCACATACCGGCCCTCCTGCCTCTTGTGCTCGGAGGAAACCATCCCAGTTCTCAGCTCCTGCGTCGCCTTGCCCCTTAATGCTTGCTGTGCAAGAACAAGCAGGAAACTGCCTGCCAGGGGCGAACCTTGGCACTTTCCAAGGCTCTCACACCGTGGGGTCAGGATGGACATCTTCACGCTGACTCCCTGCACTGTGGATGCTTTGCCCTGGTCTTCCTCAGAGCCCTGCCTCAGCGGCTGGAGCTGCAGAGCCCGAGCACAGGGCTCAGGGGTGTCCAGGGCACCGAGCTGAGTCTACTGGCCGGGGCAGCCACGTGGGCTCTGTGCAGAGGCAGACAACGTTCAGCAGGGCTTGTTCACTGCGCCCTGACCGAGCTGTCCGGTGCTTGTGCTGCCCCAGGCCAGCACTGGGGCACGCGTGTGTGCGTGCATGGTCTGTCCCCGCTCCCCATCACTCCCGCGGTTCCTCCCTGCCCCTGCTGGGTTAGGGCAAGCAAGGAAAAGATGAGCAAAGAAGCAATGAAGGCCTCATGTTCTCGCTGGGAGGTTTCCACCAAGTATTTGCTCATTTGAAATCAGTGCAGCCCGACTGCACTTAGCCTCGCTAAGCCAGCCAGCAGCTCACATGCAGAGTCCCAGTCACGTTACCACCGTCCTGCGCCGCTTTCTGTTGAGGGTAAGCCAACACACGCTGTGGTCAGCCCGGGCTTAGCAAGACGCTCCTGCTGCTGACTCCTGGGGGAGGACATGCCCCTCATTTCCTTTCCCTCCTGCAGGACTGTAAATTGAGACATTTTCGAAACTATCCCTGCCTGGAAGGCCCTGCCCATGGAGTCTCTAAATCAGCTCCTGCTGCTGGAGCAACTGTGCAGGTTTTAGCCTTTATTGTTTCTGTGCAGTGACTTTTCCAAAGGGGTTTTCAGGAATGCCTGGAGAAGCTCACATCTCACCCCGGCCTGCTGTCAGGAACACGACATTAGCGATGGCAGCCTCGCCGTGCCATTATCAAGTAATTCAGTGTATGCCTAATCACAAGCAGGCTGAGAAATAATTTTCACTTTTTTTTTATCCCCCCCGGCAGTTTTGGAAACAAGCTCCAGCACCCAGACTACAAAATGAGCTGCCTTGGGAGCAGCGGGGGGGGATGCTGAGGGCACAGAGGGATGGGAAAGCAACCCCAGAGCAGGCTCTCTCTCCTGGGAAAGGAGAGGAGAAAGAAGGATTTAAATATATATGTATATTCATAAAATCCATGTGAGTTCAGGGGAGAACATAAAAGATTCAAGGCCTGACTTAGCAAGATTTTAGGTCAATGAGCTCCCACGGACCTATTATTTATACATTTCCATTCCAGACAGTGAAGTCAATGAAACATATATTAACCATGCATACAGCTACTGGGAACATTGCAAATGAAACTCATCATCTTCTCTTCAATTTTAATTTTCCCAGGCCAGCGGCACTGCTAACAGTTAATAAGTACCTGTCCAAGTCCTATTTCACTGATATATTGGCTGGCCGGCAAAGGTGGTGCATTTCTCCTCCTCTCAGGAGAAACAAGACTGCAAAAAAAAAAAAAAGTGAAATCCAGCCCAGGGCAGGCATGTCCTTGCCAAACAGGCATGCGCTTGCTCTTGCAGCTCCCATGCAAACCACAGCACTTTGACTGAGCTAACCTGTCCTGCAGAAAGGGTCCTGACTAGCTACCATGTACGGCCTTGCAGCCCATCCTTTCCTGTCTCTATTAAAGCTGACCAACATAAGGGGTTTATAGTATTATATGAGAACAAGCAAGGCTCTCGCGCCCCGTGTCCCACAGATTCTTCTTCAACTACCAAGGTTTATGGCTCAGGGTCTTCCTGAAGCCAAAGTGACTTTGAAATGGCAGAGTCAAGAGGAGACTTCTGCTCCTTGCACATGTTCAAACAAAAGGAAGAATTGATAAGCAAAAGAAAAATAACAATATTTTTTTTTTACCATATGATCCATATTTGTAAAGTGGTTCTTAAGTACTTGGGGTGCATGAGGTCCTTGAATCTTCCTCTTCTTTCCTGAAAATCATTTGATAGAAAGAGAAGTTTAGAAAAGAAAGCACCTTGTATAGAGATACTGCTTCAGAAAGTGGTGCTCCAAGCACCAGCACCCTTTGCTGCCCCAATTCCCAGAGGACGCACATGGGGAGGACGCACTGTAAAGGCTGGAGGGGAGACCAAGACCAGCAACCTGTGCTTCCCAATGCTTTCCAGCTCCCACAGGGTGACAACTGGGCATGATGTGGGACGGACACGTTGCTCCTGCTCAGGCTACTGCTGCTCGGGCTGGCAGTAGCTCCCACTTCGGCTGATCTCAAATTGGGACCGGGCATCCGACATCAGAGGTAGCCTCTGCCCAGCTTCCCCGGGGAGGGATGGCAGATGCATGGCCACATCTCCTGCTGTGCTGGGGACACGGCACCGTGCAGGGCTCCGCAGCCGCACTGGCATCCCGCCGCCAAGGGGACGTGAGTTCACTGGGGTGGCTTGGGTTGCCTTTTTTTTTTTTTTTTTTCTTTCATTATTGGTTAAGACTAGGCGGGTACACAACTAACAAAAACCCTTCACACAGTCAATGCGATTCCATTACATGAATTCAATTAAACTACAGGGAAGCTTTAATCCTAATTAATTCCAATACAATAGCACCATCTTGCATGAATTGCTAAGGACAATGCCTGGTGCTTGTGGGATTGAATAAGCAGCAAAGAGGTCCAGGAAAGGGACTTTAAAGAGATAGAAAACAATCTTGAAGACCTCTTTGTCCAAGCTTCCTTTCTTGGGGCTAAAAGGAGCCACCTGAACTAGAAGTCCCTTCATGATAGTCCTTCCTTAGCAAGGCTAAGCAAGGCCCAGACTGATGGTAATGGGGAGCAGCTGGGTGCCCCGTCCTGTGCTTCCTCTCCTGCCCATGCCTGCACTCAAATGCTTTTCAGGCATGTTGATCAAGGAGTGATGAACCCCAAGGTTGTGTCCTCCCTCATCTGTGAGAAACAACCCTCTTCCTTTACAGTCTGTTGGACTCTCATGTCTCCTGGGTGCTTAGAAATGGTAATTCAACCACCAAAGCAACCCTTTGAAGCTGTCTGCTTCAAAGGGTTGCTTTGACCGTCTTTCACTGGTCTGGGGTCTCCAGAAACCTGGCACAAGAGGGGTCAGAGATTGGAAAACCGCCAACTAGCAGGTTGCTTTCTAGGAATACACTGCAAGAAGCCTGCTATTTGCTTAGAAATGGCAGATAAATTCCAGAACATTTAGAAACAAGGTGGTCAGAAATTTCACTAATGCCCGAGACGCAACTGAGAGTCACTGCTACAGCAACCTGCAGTGGCTTCAGGACAGAGATGGAAGCCTGAGCCTCTGTGCCCACACATAGGTGCTCCCAGTGTTCCTCTTTCTTCTGGGGTAGGGTGGTTGACCTCAGGGGAGGGAACCTGTGGATCCTGCAGCCCAACAGACCATTTTCATCAGAGAGACTCAGAGGAGCAACTCTTGCATCCTGTGACACATTGGGAAGCTACTGGGAGTACTGATGAGCAATAAGGAAGAATGCTCTCCACAGGGAACCTTTCTAGGGGCTAGAGAAGCAAACCTTCTCTCAGAATAACATTCATCTGACCGAAAACTAAGAAATAAGCCCACAAATCCTAGAAATCCATATTCCACTTAAGGACTAATGTTACTGCCTTTTAAAAAAAGAAAAAAGACAGCTTCATCTCTAGTCTTTTGGAAAGAACCCAGACACAGAGTGGGAAACGGCCAGCAGGACACGCCTGGCCGCCTTGCTGCACCCCTCACATGTCAGGAGCACAGCCCGCTGCTCACGCTTACGTTTGCAGGCTCCCTCAGGATGCCCTCGGGCATCGCGGCGCGGTTGATCCTGGCGATCCTCTGCAGCGTGGCCAGGGCAGCCTCGTTGTTTCCCGTGGACACGTTGTACCGAGCAGACTCTGGGATGAACTGAAAGTCGAGGAGTTAGTTAGAAACCATTTCTGCCCGTCTCTTTCCTCCAAACATTGCACGAACGTACCTATACAGCTGACAGCTGCACTTCATATCCTGAGGTCTAGACGTATGAGCCCAACAAAATGATGCCTGAGCTAGAATACTTTCTGTTCACCCCCAAATAAAACATCTTTTACTGAATTACACATATGTTATAAATAATTATAAATAAATAATTAATTATATATAATTTAATTATATTAATTAAATATAAATACATATTTAAGGCAACTTTTTTTCAAGTGATAAAGAGTGATTGTGGTTTTATTTCCTTTTGACCAAAAGCTATTGCTAGCCATTTTTCATGGCACAAATAATTTGGGAAATCAAACAGCACAGCTATACAAGTGGACATTCATGCAAATCTTACATTTTATTGCACATATATCACCACAGATGGACTTGTGTGTTCACTCAGTCAAAGACAGGGATTTTACATCCCTGCACCTTGCTCACCCAATCGCAGCTAAGCAGTGCAGTACCCACTAGCACTACCAGTAGGGATTTTTCACATCACTCCACAGAAATAAGATGGTCCTTCTGTCTGAGGTTGTTATTTCTGAAGAATGACTAGACTCAGGGAATAGGCAGTGAGCTAAGTTTGCTGCTGGTCTTCTTTATTGAGGCTTTATTCTCAGTCCTAGCAAATTGAATGACTGAAAGAATTCAGGAGAGCCAGAGCAAGCCTGAAGGTATTAGTTATTGTGATTTCTTGCACAGCCTGTCCAGGCCGTCCTTATCTCAGTGCCGTTACGAGTCTTTCAGTGCTCCTGGTGGAACAAAACACCAGAGCCCATGATGCTGGAGGGCCACAGTGGGGTAGTAACACCATAGGCAACAGCTGTCTTGTGACAGGCAACACCTCCCTGACAGCTGGGCCATGCGTGCAGGACTTTCTCAAATCTCCCTGTATGAGAGGACAGCAGTGCTAAAGCAAGCACACCATGCAAGGCCAGGCGTTTGCACTGTGGAGGATGATACTCCTTGGTGGCTACACCATCAGGAGGACACCAGTTCCGTTGAAATGCTGTGGGCAAGAGGGCGGAAAGGGTGTCCTTACCTTGAAGACCAGGATGAGGATGATGCCTGGTATGGAGGCTATTCTGATCAGCCACCGCCAGCCGATGGTTGGATTGACCACTGATGCCAGGCCAATGATTAACAAGGAGCCTGCCAACCAAAACACCTTTCCAAATGGAAATCAAAGGGTTAGAACAAATGAGCATATGGCAATGATTTGTTTATTTTCGTCCTTTATGGCCTCATTCCCTGGATACATCAGGATTTTTACTGGGGAGAGCTGCGGTTCAAACTGAGCCATCCTGTGGCTGTCTGCGAAGCTGAATTGCGTGAAAGAAAGGATGGAAAGATGAGGTTTTGGGGAGAGATGACTAAAGATAGTTTTAATTAGCTCTGGATGAAAACATATAACTTGCTGCGCCTACCATTGTACATAAAACCCTTCTATCCGCTGCTTTTGTCCTTCTATTCCCTTCCCTGCTAATGTTCATGCCTATGACTGGTTCTCTTGTCTGAATCTCTGTGGGAAGCAGTAGATTTACAAGCACTGAAGGCAATAACGGGCCAGATTTCCACTGCTGGAAGTTGGTGGGTCTCCAGTGGACTTGATGCCAGTTTATACCAACGGACAATCTGGTCCTAGATCTGCATGTACATTCCTCCCTAAAATTCTCTTGTAGCCACTAGGAAAAGCATGCTTTTTAGTTACACAAAGGATGTAAGTCAATACAAAGCACAAACATTCATAAAAGCCCGAGCCAGTTCATGAGTAATCTGTGGTAGAAATAACTGATTTCTGGAGAGGAATATAAGATTGTTCTTTTTTTTTAATATATAAATCTTTGTGTTTCTGTTGACACTTTGGTACATGTAGCCCTGAGATCAAACAGGGCATGATTAAAAGCAAAATATCCTTGCCACCAAGACCAGATACAAACACCCTTGGTTCAACCAGCAGGCAAACTCATACATTCAATGAAGCCTTCCCAGATAATTTGCACATGCATAAAATGTGCCCATTACATAAATCTGGAACACGAAGTAACTCCAGTCACGCTTACCAAGATCTTTCCCCAGCAAGAGGTCACAAACATTTCCAGCACATCTCAGCCTAGATTGCAATGATCTGTGCCAGCCCACTGCAGAGCAGAGCAGCATGAGCAGGGGAATTGCTTCATTAATTATGTGTTATTGCCAAAGTTATATCTCATCTGAGACCACCAGCAAATACCAGTATGAGTTGCAGAGATGCCCCAGTGTCAGGGGCACCTCAGCCCACCTCACTTTCGGCTAGTGTTCGCATGGCTCTTTTCCCACCAAGGACCCCAGACAGAGCCCGGGGCTCCTCATGCAACTATATCTCAGCTGGGAACCAAAGAGACGTGAGATGAATGCAGGCCCAAAAGCACAAGCAAAGCCGAGACATGACACCCTCTACCCGAGGCCAACCTCGTGTTTGGCACTGTGGCTGGTTTCCAGCCAAGAACCAGCCGCTCTTCCCAGTGTCACAGTGGGTAGCACAGCAATAATCACGTTCCTCTTGTGGTTCTGTGCTTATAGCACTACTCTAGCATGAGCTGACCCATCGCTCCTGACTGACAGCCCATCAGTGCTGATCCCATTAAAGCAGTCAGCGCAGTCACCAATGTGGCAACCAGAAGGCTGGATGTCAGCTGTCACTCAAAGTCTCCACTCAGTATTTGGAACATCCAATTATTTGAGAAGAAATTGCTTATTTCTGCACACACGTGTCTATGTACATGTTTAATAATGCACAGCATGCACTCCGGGGCATAGAAGGCAGAAGGCACTTGCTTTGCCCAAGATAAACGCAGATCACCTGGGACATAGGCTGACCTGCTGGAGATCAGGTTTCCAGACAGCAGCCAGACAAATCCCCTGGGACTCTGGGTTAGAAAGAAGAATAACTTACTGACTCTTACCTGAGATAAGGGCAACATGTATCCTCGGTATTTGGTAGGCAAAAATTCTGTTTTTATGATAAGCCTAGCAGAAAGAAGAAGTACAGGAAGACAGAGAGATGGTGAGAATTTTTATACTAATCAAATATCCACTCGGCTCGGTTATTGTTGGCCAGCAACCTGTGTGACAGCCTCTCTCCCACTACCAGAAACAAGGGATTCCACTCCAAGCCTCTGCCTCAGGCACGCTTCTTTTGGAAAAGTCCTGAAAAATCAAGGATTCAGACCACCTGTTTTAGCTTTACTATCGGAAAGGGCTGGTTCCTTTAGTGTGTCACCTCCTACAGCCATGTGCATGGGCCTGAGCTCTCTGCCCCATGCCCTGTGGTGCCCCATGCCCTCTGTAGCAGGCATCTGCCTCAGGCTCCAGGGAAGGAGAACCACAGAAGATAATGAAATTTTGGGCTTGCTCCCACTGACAGAACTGAAAGAAATAATTCATTTTTGCTAGGCTCTCAGTGAAAATCATTTTTAATACTGTGAATTCTATTCTCCTTCCTTGTCACATCCCCATTTCCTCCCAACAGGACTACAGGTTTACATTTAAGTGAGAGCTTCCTACATTAGTTCAGGAAGAATTTGTTACTTAAACAGAACTGTTGTGACTATTTTTACAGTGAATCAACCCTTGCCCATCTATTACCTGTCTAATTGTTTTTATAATATATGTGTTTAATAATCTTTCTGTCATTGATTTAATGAAAACCGGCTGTTCTCTCTGCTCCAATGCTCTTGAGTCCTTGGGAACTGCAATTTCAGTAGACTGGCAGGGATTCTGTGAAATTGCAGAATGGTTTGCTTTATTTTCCTAAGGAGATGTGGGAATTTCCTCTCATTTCCTTTTCCAGCCTTTTCAGAGGCCCCTTCCTGGCTCTCTCCTTTAGGTCTCAGTACGGGACCAGCTTATCAGGACTCACTGCAAGGCACTATCTATCTAGGTCAGCCAAGGGGGACCTGCGGGGTCTTCTTGACTTTAACCAGGAAATCCAACCGCTCCGAGGCAGTGGGTGCTTCACCTGAAGAAGAAAATGGGCACCGCATTCTAATTTTTTTCAGAAACTGAGTCTGGTGTAATGAAATTGAATGTGACCTCATGATCCACTGCTGTGGGACACCTGCCAGCCCCTTTGCCTTTGATACAGCTGATTCAGTCCCATTTACTTCCATTACATCCCCCACTTATCCTCAAAGAAAATAACGCACTGGAAAAGATGCATTTCCATTTCCATTTTTATGGACTTTCCCCTCCTCCCCTTCACCCTCTCTCTCAGTTTTTGGTTGGTCCCGCTACCCCCACTGGCATGAGAACACCCCTCACTTGCTCTGGGGAAGGCTTGGTTGCCCATGGTGGCACCACGAGGCACCAAGCATTCCCTTACCCTTGAGCGTGGCCCGACACACCACCGCCTACCATGGCCCTCAGGAACACAAACCAGACGTAGGATGGCGAAAACGAGGTCAGCAGAGAGAAATAGGCCCCCCAGAGGAATGAGAGCAGGAGGATCTGGAAGGGAAAAGTGAAGGTCATAAAAATATGGGCTCAGTTCAGGGGAACTTCTCTGCCCAGGTCTTTATTCCCAATATTTGAATGATTTCTTGGGCAAGGACACAAGGTAAGGAGGTCAGCTGGTGACCTGCATGGCTTTCACAGCATCTGGACTGGACCTGCATGGCTGAGGATGTGTGCTGCAATGCCTGTTTCACATCACCTGAGTTTTTACCACAAGAGAGAACTGGTTTGCACCACATTGGCATGGACCTGCTACTGGAGAGGACATGCAAGGGGCGGCTAAGTCCTTGGGAGGGTTTCACACTCTATAGTGGGACTCCCTTTGGTCTGTGTTTTAGGCACCCCTGTTTCATTCCCTCATTGCGGTTGTGTCTTTGGGGCCATGCAAAGATCAGGGGAAAGGGATAAATGAGGGCAGCCCCTTTGTGAGGGGCTGATACTACCTGCGGCGCTCACTCACCTTCCAGCGGCCGTACCTGTCTGCCAGGTGCCCAAGGACTATGCTGAAGATCATGTAGCCAAAAAACACCATCTACAAAGAACGAAAATATGGCCCAAAATAGCCAATGATGGATTGTCCACTCCTGGCAGCAGCTGGTGGCTCTGCTCTTAAAACCAGGAGTGCATTTAACGTTTTCTAAGTAGGAGGATAAACTGTCAGCTGAAACCAGCGCCCCTCACTGTGCAGGAAATGTGATAAAGCAAAGTGTGACCCTGGCAATGCTCACGTAACAGGCAAGCAGGGCAACGTAAGTCACTCACCGTTGTCACTAAAGCCACCTGCCAGTCTTGAAGATGCCACTCGCATCGAATGAGAGGGGAAACAACAGCTATTAGCATGATCTCCATGGCTTCAGCCACCTTTGGGGACAAACATGCATGTCAGCAAGCAAGGGCTGCCACAAGGCCCCAAGTGGGCTTAGCCTCCATCCTCGATCCTGCTGAGCCTGCAGACACACCAGACTCTCGTTTTTTTAGGTGGTTCCCTACATGGTTATGCCACAGAGTGGGAACCTGCCCATGGGCCAGGACTGCAGGCTGACAGGCACACGGGTGCTGTTGAATGTGGCAGCTTGGCCATGGACTGACCTCAGGAAGATAGGGACACTCGAAAGAGCAAGGGAGATGGGGAGAGGAGGTGAGAAAGTGGGTTTCTAACAACTACAATGTGTGTCTAGAAAGGCTGGACAGACTTCAGTGTTCTTTGCAGAGGAGATCTCTTCCAGCAGACTTTGTGGAAGATCTTCAACAGCCTCCTGAAACCAAGCTGCTTGGCTAGTTACCCAGCTGTGGACTTGGGCTTCTAACTTACCCCAGAAATAAATATAAATAAATTACAACAGTGCTACATTGGCCCCATGGCTGAATTCCAATAGCTGAGGACTTCAGTAAAGAAATGAGCCCATCGTTCACTATAGCTAGGTGCCTCAAAATGATCTTGGTGGATGCATCTCCATTGCACTTTAACCCCAGAATGACATCAGGTTTGTAGCTGACTTGCCAAACAAGCAGCTCAACTACAGTTGAGTTGCCTGTTAAAGGAGAACCCTGGCCCCTAGGAAATTCCTTGGGCAGCCAAGAGCAAGAAAGGGTGGCAGCCCTCTGGGCCAGGCTGCAGAGAGTCTGGGTGTCATGGGGGCAGCATGAAAAGCATCATACAACAGCAATACTGCTGGCCACAGAAACCTAGGGCTAATAGACTTGACCGCAGAATCCAGAAACCTACACCAGTGCTTCCCATAATGAGGAAAAGTGCTATGTGGAACCTTCCAAATCCAATGGTTTCCACAGCTTCTTCCACTGTAAACGTCTTCTGCCCTGAACAGCAACAGAAACAAAAGACAGAGACAAAAAAAAAAAAAAAAAAAAAAAAAAAAAAAAAAAAAAAAACAAAAAAAACAAAAGAAAACAAAAAAAAAGAAAACAAAATAGTAGTGAAATTGTTCCTATCAGATCTTTCTGAAAAGTATCTTTTTTCTGTCCCTTTATTTTGGGACTCTGCCAGTCTCCCTGATCTGATCCTTTGACCTGATGTGCACTGGATTAAGCCCAAAACCTCCAGTCCCACCATTACAAACCCACCTTTTGGGGGCTCTTGTCTCTCTGTGCAGATGTCTTCCAAGCCGATAACGTCTGTTGCCTCTTTTGGTCCGGTGGCCATCCCAGCTCCTGCTGAGGTGCACGGTGCCTGCTGGGCTGTAACTGGGAATCCTGTGGGCAGCCACGAAAGCATCTCAGCGAGAAGTCAACAAAGCAGCTTTCCATAGAAATGCTCAACCTCAGGCAGCTAGATAGGAAATGCCCTCTTTTCTTCCCTTACCACAGTGTTTTTTTGCAAAGAATATATGGCAAACAGGTAATTTAGCTGAACCAGTAAAGCACTGGCTGTTTTTGCAAAATCTTGGGAGATGGCTTAGAGGAGACTCAAGAACTGCCAATGCAAGAGCGCAGGCAAGGCAAGAAATGCAGCAGCAGCCAAAAGATGCTGCATCTCCAAGGGGCAAGAAAGGACCTGTCTGGTAGGAGGTCACCAAAGCAAACCTGACCTCAGCTGCATTCATGCCACAAGGAGAACAGCCACGAGCCCCAGCTTGTGACAGAGCAAAAATTGCTCTCCCAGCTCTGTAAGTTCCTGGTTTTTAACACTAGATCCTCTGGCTTGATCGCAGCCTCTTTCACGGGTCAGAAAACCTCGTCTTCCACTCATGACTAAGGTTGAGCACACCTCAGGCTTTCTTGCTCCATGCATGCCAAAATGCTTGAGTTGGGGTGAGGGGAGTTCAACTCTCCTTAAATTTAATTTAACCTCTCCTTCAGCCTACCCTTGGGATTACCAAACTTGGCCCAGGGAAGCAATCCCTGCCACCACCCACCACAGATGAGGCAAAGGGTGCTGAGGGGACATCCTGAGCAAGACAAGACAGCAAGGTGACACTGGAGAGAGCAAAGAACAAGAACATTTGGAAAAATATACAAAAATCTCAACTGAGACAGAGGGCAGCAAGAACACCAGAAGCTCGGAGTTAAGCTACACACAGGCTGGATCTTTTAAAATTATTACACTGAGGTACAGTTATAAAGAGCTCATTAAGGGCTGCAATTCTACTACGCTGCAACTATACTAGTATACTATACTAATAGCCCTTGATTAATTGATGAGTTCATGTACCGTGACCATTACACATCATTGAAGTCTGGCACCCAAGAGGTTGTGTCACATATTGCTCATAACTGTCCCTCAGCAGCATCTGCCAAGGTAGTGATACTCCCCACCAGTACATGATGACACAGGTACCATCTTGGTCATCCGCTGTAAACCATTTCTGAGTGGAGTGAGCTCAACAGTAACCAAAAAGAAGTAGCTGGAAGACCCTGTGAGAAGGAATAAAGCTTTGCTACATGGCTGAATCACTAGGGGCTTTGCAATAATGAAATCCGGGTGTCTGCTTTTCTTTCTGGTCAGGGACCCCCAAAGGCACCCTGCCCTGAGTTGCCATGTGATGGCCATATCTTGCTAAAGAGCTGAATGCTCTGTGTCTCACACAGCCAGGTAAGTGCTGCTGCTCTACCAGCAATCAGGGAGAAATGTCCCATCTTCAGCGCTGCTCTCGGGACATTGCTGGTGATGGCACCCTGGATCTACAGGAGACCCACACAGGTCTCTGAAAGGAGCAGGTGAGATACCTGCTCCGGCATCCCAAATAACGCTGAAAATTTAGACGTCTGCATTCCCCACCCAACCAGGGTATGGGGGCAAAACTTACTCATTCATAACTGGACAAGTATCTGTCCCTGGCACTGTACCCTCTGCAATAGCATTTGTACCCAAAAGGCAGAGATTTAAGTTCAAGGCATTAACAAATCTTCCCAGCGGTTCCTAATAAACCCAGTTTGCTCATCCCAAACGTTTGCAGCCCTATTCGCCCGGCTGGTCTTCGGAGCACAGCTCTTTGGAGGGGTCGCAAGGAAGAGTTTCTCCCTATCAGTGCGTCACATGGAGCACACTCAGTGCCACATAAATGAGCCAAAAAGGCGGCAATAGCAAAGCTGCTGCCAGCAGGGAAAACCACAGTCCTCCAGCTGAAGGGACTGATGTGGGGTGCAGCAAAACCGGGAGCCAGCAGCAGGTTGAGGTGACCCCACACAGGAGGCAGGCGCAGGGGGCCTGGCAACAGGCACAGCACACACAAGGCTGCTCGTGGCACTGCTGGGGATTGTTTTCAGTCAAATCACAGAGCTTCTGCACACAATGTAACAATGATCAGACACCCGCACTTGATTTGATTTTGGGGTTGTTCTTTTGAGGGGAGTTTTCCTACCTCAGAGACGTCTCTGGCACGGGGCAGCGGGCCCTGCCTCTCTCCCAGCTGTGTTAGTCCGGGGCAGCTATTTTCCTTCTCCTGCAGCGGCTGCCACGGGGCTGGGACAGGCTCCCGGGGATGAGGTCTGCTCCCAGCCTGGCGCAGGCAGGTGCCTCCCCGCGCCCTCCTGCCCACGGATGTGTCTGCAGAGCCGACCGGACGGACCGCGCTCTCCTGCCCCTCCCTAAAGGGACGAGTCTGCCACCACCTGCGCCCTGCAGCAGCCGGGGGTAGACACCCCCGAGGCGAGGCTGGGGACGTCTCAGCTAAGGGTACCCCCAGTTTAATATATTCATTATTCAACCAGTTCAGGAAAGCTGTCGCAGCAGCTCCCCAGCAGCGCAGGGGCCGTCACCATGAAGAAAACGGGGTCTGCACGCATGTGTCATCCCTCTGAAACTGCCGGGAAGCAGGGAGTGTTGGTGCCCTGAACCATCACGGCGATCCTGATCTCGCCATGCAACAAGTCTGAGTACAAGTTAGATGTTACTCCAGCCAGTAAACCTAAGCTAGAGCAGGTATGTGCTCTTGGTTGAGAGGTATATGCTGACCTTCGCTGCTCGAGTGCATGGGCCTGGCTTTAGTTTCTCCCTAGGAAGACACTGGAGTGACATTTTTTCTTTTCTCTTTTCTCTTTAGTGTTCCTCAAATCCTTCTTTTTTTTTTTTTTTTCCCAAAGCCGAATGCTAAACTGGCAGCAGGGCTGTGATAGTTTACTAAAAGCAAGCAGCTCCATGCTGAATCTCATGCTGCCACACATCGGGAAGGCATTTGCTGCCAGCCAACATATGCTATTTCATAGCCTTATTTTATATCTTCCTTTTAATAATATCTAATATTAAGTAACAGCCATTATTGGCAACTGCTGAAACAGATGCATGAGCCAGGCTGCCAGATCCATACTGCTATGCCTTTTATTGCAAAAACTCAGGAGCTCTACATGCGGTCACAGAACGGTATGGACATTTTGGTACTCCAGCTTCCCAGGGCAGAAGGGGAAAAAAGCAGATCAAAATACCATGAAATTCTTAGCCTCAGGCCCGTGCTCTCAGGACCAAGTGCCAACAAGACCCTGAGACTGAAAAAAGGGATGTCACTGCTGTTATTTTTTTTAACCACATCATGATATTTTGATTACTTGCCACAGACATACAAAGATTGCTCTGAGTGACGTGGGGATGGGGTCCATTTGTTCTTGAAAGCTCCAGAGGACACAGAGAGCGTTAGAAGAGGACAGCACAGATGACCTGCCATCCGCTAACCAAAATTTGCAGCACAAGGTCTAGAACTTTAATCTTTCCTTTGCCCCAACAGACTATAGCTATGAGACACCCCAAATGAGGAGATGGGCAAAAATCTTGCTTGAGATTTATGAAAAGCAGAGTCATGTATACCCTAAGGGCATAAATTTTATACCCTAGAGGGTATAAAAAGCTCTGTCCAAAAGGCAGATCCTTATCACCTCTAAGGAAGGACCCACGAAGCAAGAGGTGCCTGTCGTTCCTACAATATGATACAGCTGGTGTCACTAGAAACAAACACCTTCCCAGCAGCGGGATGAAATTTGACTCCCCAGGTCCCATTCCATGTGGCAGAGTGACCATCCATCCACCCCTACACCCAGCTCCTGATCTCACCCCAGAGGTGCAAGCCGAGGTCGCTATTTGGTAAAAATCCCTACGGTGGGTAACCCAAATACCGAAGCAGGTGAGAGGGACCCTGGCTCTCAGCAGCATCTCCCCCGGATGGTCTCGAATCACGAGGCTATCAGTCCTCTTGCAGAGCGTGTCCCCATCTCCCAACCGCACGAGCAAGCCGCGGGCTGTGCTGAGTCACTCGGCCGCAAAATCCAGCCAAATATCTGAGTCACTGTTCAACACAGTAAACAACAGATCATCTTGTCACCTGGCGTATTCACAGGAGAGCTTGCTTTTTGTGCTTAAAATGTAAACCC
>JAWLRI010000401.1:1776736-1858466 GCA_034781795.1 Crypturellus tataupa
TTAGCTGCCAAAATGCAAACTGGCACATTCTTTTGTTTATACTGCTCAAAACTAACACTTTTCTTAAGTGATGACGTGTGTAAAGCTCTATAATCTAGCACTGTTAAGCCCTGGAGCAAATCAGATAAAAAGCAGGTTGTTGTACTAAAGCATATAGAAAATTGTAAGCCTGCAATATGATCTGTCTTTGAGCTGTTTTGTATTGTGTGCTAAATGAAGGGCTAAATCTTCTAAGCGAGATAATTGCTGTCATGTGATCAACCACAGTTTGAAGAAACAGCCCAAATTTATTTTCCTGGGAAATAAACATACAGCAAAGATAGAGCAGTAAATGGCACAAAACAGATCCAAGTTGATTATTGATAATCAATTTAATTCAAAAGGTGCATTTCATCTTTTTTAACCAAGCAGCAGACAGCTGACCCAACCAGTTGCTGAGATCCGAGTGCTTGGTAGAGCTCAGTAGAGATACGCAGGTCAGGGTCCACACAGCCCACTTAATGTCGTACCCCTGTTGCTCTTTGTTTTTACAGTGACACATGTGAAAAAATGGCCAGCTTTGAGAGTTGCATTTTTGTCAAGCTAAAACATTTTCATCAGAGCTCTTCTTCTAAGGGCCATGCCCCACTCTGTTTTATTCTATATATCCCATGAGGAAATTAAGAGAAAGCAAAACCTGCTCTCAGCAGTGAGGAAGTGATGCACCAATTTTATTCTTCCGCGGTGCCGTCTATGATGTTCTTGAAGGAGAAGGGAGAAAATTTGTAGCCTGCTCCGACGTAGAACTTGTTCTGGAACTCCACCCTGCAGGACAGAGCACAGAAGGGCTTTGCATCCACTGCAAATTGTGGCAAAGGTTGGGAGGGAAGGGTGCACAATTCATCATTTGGATGGGATCCATCATTGGAGGGAAGGGTGCACAAATCCGGCATCCTCCGGGGAAAAGAGAGCGACTCTGAGAGCTTGTGGCCTCCGAGCTGGAAGCACAGGTTCCTCCCTGGATCAGCTCTGGAGAGCTACTGGGCATACGTCTGGTGTGAACTTTCATAGGTCAGCCTGGAAATGCTCTTGGTGTGGCTAGCCAGCAGGACCTTGACTACCTGGTAAACTCTGATCCTACCCTGCTCCAGCAGCTCTGAACGCCTGAGGGCAAGCTCCATCACCCTCATGTGAGCACAGCACAACGCTGCCTAGCAGGCTTCATCCCCATCCCCTTCTCTCTCCATCCCCCACACAACAAGCAGCCCCACACTGATCTCCATTGGCAGTGTTTGTTGTTAGTGCCGGGACATTAAACGGTGAAAAGGGCCACAACTTTTCCATGCTCAGGGAGAAGGCCAAGTCAGGAGGAGGTGTTTGTTGTCTTAATCTTGCTCTATGTCTTAACCTGAGGGGATGTCTAAACGTCCTCAGTGAAGACAAGGATGAACTAACTTAAAGCTGGTTTATCACAGAGCAAAAACAGCCAGGAGCACCACTTGAGCTGATAGCATGAGAATTGCCCCAGATTTTCAGCAGGTTTTGCACCCTAGCTGTATTCTTGCTGTGGTATCTAGTCTCCAGCAGGCTTGCTTAATGGTAACCCTGACTGGAGTATGCAGCACTGTGACGTGGCTGCGCCTTTCGGCCTTGCCATTCACATCAAGACGGTCCCAGTGGCCCAGCTCACTGACCTGGGCAGAGAGCTGCAGGTTGCCATTTGCCCCGTCTGTCCATGTTGCATGGGCGCTGCCTATCTGTTGGTCTGGCAACTCTGATCCAGGACACCACAATTGCTGCTAATGGCTGGATGATACCAGCTACAGTGTCCCGCTGGGATAGTGGCTGCAGATATGGCACTATTACTGATATCTGGTGCTAACTGCATACGTGCCATTAGTGATTAGCAAAAGTCAAACATCTTAGCTGAAGCTGGACCTATGTTATGTTATGTTATGTTATGTATGCATATGTTACGTGCCTGAAAGATTTTGCTCACTTTTGAGATAGGATCTTGGGTTTAGAGGGCTCTTGAAGATGAAGCCATAGAAAATAGCTCAGAGGAAGAACAGAGAGCACTGAGCTCCCCTCCCTCAGAGACATCTCATTGCTTTGCCTAGGTGCACTGAGGTCTGAATTCATGGTGTGTGTCAAAAACAAGCTAGTACAGCCACCTCCATTTCTATACCCTTATTCCTCCCAAGAAATGCTCCAGAAAAAAAAACTCCCAGAGGGCAATACACCCACCAGTGAAGACGCAAAGCGTGCAGAAAGGCTGAGAGACCCTCCATGATGAGCAGGATGGCTACAGTCAGCACCGCGAACGCTGCGAAGATGATGAAGACGACAACGAGGCCTGCCCAGCTGCTGTTGTTCAACCCATTGTGCATCACCATGGTCCAGAGAACTTCTGACAGCTCTGCAGAATGAAATAAAAGGAAAATAATGCTGAGCAACCTCCACAAATGCAACACAGGCCACAGCATTTAGCTCAAAGTTCACCCACTTCTTCCAGTTAGATGAGCTGGCCTAATATAATGCATGAGCCCCTGTGACAGTAATGTTTTATGGTCACCTTGTCTCCCCATGATGAATGGAGTAGGAGAAGCAAATGCAGATTATTTTCCATTGCTTTTCTTCCCCCTTTTGGAACCTCATGGTGCTGTTTAGCTTTGCATCACAAGTCAGCATGAGGTTGCTCCTAGGATTGATGGCAACCTGTCATGATATCAGTTTAATCATCAATTCAATTTGAACCTCTTTAACATGGCAGCTAGGCAGTACACTGAGATTTTAAGATTGCTTGCTGCTTCCCTAACCACTAGTTCAGCCTATTTCCCCCCTTTTTTTTCTTTTTAAGTCATTATAGAGAGCCTATAGGCCATATTCAAACTGAAATTCAATGACCTGCTACTTCAGGTGACAATGGACGTGAGGGACCTCCTGCAACTGCAACCGTCAGGAAAATATTCCTGTCAAAATCCATTTTGTAAGGCTGCAAAGAAATATGTTGGTTTTCTGGACAGAATTCTGGCATAGCATACAACATGATGTCAACTAAGCTCCTTATTTGGTCTACTGTTTTTTCTTTAAATACCTTTAAATACCTATCTTAAATAAATGTCTTCCATATAAACCCAGTGTATTGGCTTCCAATCACTTCTTACTGCAAACTATTGTTCTAGAGCAAGTTCCTCCTGGGAAATGAAGTCCAGGGTAGTGTACTACATTTACTTTATGGACTGTACTGCAAATGTGGACTGCACCTCCTACCATGTCACACACTGTGAGGATTCTTCCAGAGGGGAGGCTGTAGACAACACTCCCAGCCAGGAAATGCAGTTGGGAGCTCCATGATCTGGAGCTTCCAGGAAGCACCACTAAAAACTAACTGCAAAATGATTGGGTTAATCAGATCTCAAGCAAATCATTTCAAGACACATTTGCTCCCACAAGAACTTTGATTTCATGGAGAGAAAAATACAATTACAAAATTACAATTACAAAATTACAAGAAACATTAAAATTCTAGTAGAAGCAGTAGTCAGCATGGATTTGCCAGTCAGGTAAGTGATACATAGTCAATCACTCACGTGCATGGGCTAAGCTCAGTGCCCAGAGCCGCAGGTAGGATGCTGTGTTGGAGATGCAGCCAAGGCAGTACTCAATGGTGTGAATAGCTTGGTGCACAAATATGTCTCCAAAGTTGAACTGAAACAACATATAAAAACCAGCACTTCTTATTAGTCCTAGTTCAGGGCAGTTCAGTGACTGAGCAACATTCGGTGAAAGGCTCTTTATACTCCTCCCATTCCTCTGCTATGTGCTGAGCAACATGAGGATATTTTACAGATCTAAAAGACTGCTTTGAGAAATCTCTTCTCTATTATTTTCTCACATATTGTCCTCTGAAGAAATAAAATTCCAGTGAAAAGCAAATACTGAGAATCAGCTCATATTCCACTCTCACAATTTCAAACTTGGGATAAGATGGCAATCCAAATGAGACTAATCATTTTGATTTCTTCTGGAGACGGAAATTCTTATTTACACTTGTGATTTTCTGAATATCTCCCTCCTGGCATATGCGTTTTGGGTGATATCAATTAATGAACCTATCTTCTAAGTGTTCCGAGTATTGTTTCCTTCCCCATCAGCCATATCTACTCAAAATATTGTTGGTATCTGTTGGTACCTGTTGGTACCTGTTTTTCATTCATTTCACTGTGCTGCTGTATGCCACAAGAAGCACTTGGTAACACCTGCCAAAGGAAGACTTTTCTCCTCAACCAGCACTATAGCTTGTGGACTTCGAAATATATCTTAGCAATCTAAAGCAAGAAATATCTGCTGACACTTGGGAAGGTCTAGACTTTCTCTGGGTGCATTGTAGAAGCCAAGCAATGCTCCTGAGGAACAGAAAGCCTGAGCAGGAATGCCTGGCCACACCAGGCAAAACTTCAGCAACAAGTTAGAGGAATTAATTCAACTAAAATCTGAAGTGTGCTCTGTTTGGAAACACAAATTGCTAGTACAGAATGTCTTGGTATCCTGTTAAAAGGAAGGACTGGAAACTCTGCAGGAGCCTTCTTTGGCTCTGTATTTTGTATTGTTGTGTTTGTCTGAATTATTGTTTCACATCTTTAGCCTGTTCAGGTTTTCCTACCTCTTCATCATCATCCTCATGTCCTCCATGACCACCACTGTGGTCTCCTCGGGCAGCTTTTTTGGAGTGGTTGACCTCTGGGATGTTTGCTTCGCTTTCATCTCCAGGATTTCCTGAGGCAGCTTGAGACCGAATCTTTCAAAAGGAAAATATAATGTGTTTTTTTGGCGTCATCCAACAGGCTTCTACCAAAAAGAAGCACAAGCCTTCATTGTTAACCTCATGATACATAACATATAAGAATTGTGTAAAGGGTATGAGTGCAATTTCAATAGTCATTGAACAAAGACAAGAGTAATTGAATATTCCTACCAAATGACTATAATACTTTGATATTTTCCTTTCTAGAGCTTTTTCCAGTGATTCCAACATAATTTGGAGCTAGTTTCTTCATATTTCCAATGCATGCTTAGTACTGTAAGAAACATCATTAGACAATGAACAGAGGATGTTGTCTACCTTGACTTCAGTAAAG
The DNA here is from genome assembly GCA_034781795.1 of Crypturellus tataupa. Taxonomy (NCBI): domain Eukaryota; kingdom Metazoa; phylum Chordata; class Aves; order Tinamiformes; family Tinamidae; genus Crypturellus; species Crypturellus tataupa. Next base: position 1,781,857 of record JAWLRI010000401.1, read on the forward strand.
TTTTTGACACCACCTCCCATAACATCTTCACAGATAACCTGCTGAAGCACAGACCAGAGGAGCAGATGTCTAGGTAAACTGAAAACTTGTTCAGGGGTAGAGCTCAGATGTGCAAAGTCTATGTTGCAGTCCCGTAGTTAGTGGTACGGTATCCATGGATCACAATACTTTGTCCAATTTTGTTCAACTTATTCGTCAAGAATCTGGATGAAGAAACACTGTGTGCACCCTCTGCAAGTCTGATGAATATACAAGACTGGGAAGAATGGCTGATACACAAGAGGGCTGTGCTGCCATTCAGCAGACCTTAACTTGGGGTGCAGAGATGGCTAGAGTACATGAAGTACAACCCAGGGAAGTGCAGGATCCTGCACCTGGGGAATAATGCACTGACACAGGCTGGGCCTGACTGACCTCCTGGAAAGCAGCTCTGTGGAGTAGGACCTGGGAGTCCCGTTATACCTCAGGCTGACCATGAGCCAGCAATACACCCTTGCGGCCAAGGCGGCCAATAGTATCCTGGGGTGCTTTAGGAAGAGCATTGCCAGCAGGTTGAGAGAGGTGATCCTTCCCCTCTACTCCACACCTGAAATACTGTGTCCAGTGCTGGGCTACCCAGCACAAGAGAGACATGGAGTTATTGGACCAAGTCCATGGAAAGACTACGAAGAGGATTAAGGGACTGGAGAATCTTTCATATGAGGAAAGGGTGAGAGAACTGGGACAGTTTAATGTGGAGAAGAGAAGACTGCGAGGCGAACCTTAACAATGTGTATAAGCATTTGAAGGGAGGGTGTCCAGAGGCCCCATTTTCAGACCCCCTCTTCAGTGATGTCCAGTGACAGGATGAGAGGTAATGGACACAAACTGAAACACAGAAAGTCTTGTCTGAACATGAGAAAATAACTTCTTCACTGTGAGGGTGATAGAGCCCTGGAACAGGTTGCCCAGAGAGGCTGTGGAATCTCCTTCCTTGGAGATATTCAAAAGTCTTCTGGACACAACATGCTCTAGGTGACCATACTTGAGCAGTGAGGGAGGTGGACTGTGGGATCTTTAAATGTCTCTTCCAACCTCAACAATTCTGTGAAGATACATCATGTTTGGCAAACGGGAAAACTGAGGCCCTGGATGTAAACCGGGAAAAGTTGTAATCAAATATTAGCATCAATGCAAGTGAAATGGAAAGGGATCCTGGAATGACCAGATGACTTGATGAAGGCCAAACAGTAACTGGAATAAAGACAGAGATCTCCTGATCTGTTTTTAGTTGAAAATAATCTCATGCCCATCCATCTTCTCTCCATAACCATTTTTATGGAGACCTGAAGAATTTGACCTGAGCCTCACTCCAGAAACAACAGCACAACACAGATAAGAATAGCCCTATATTATATGTGAATAACAGTCCTATTACATAGTATAACAGACTTCACAGCAAAATACCTCATAGTTTCTACTGGGTTCTCCTCTGTCAGTCTTTATAGTTTCTAATAGGTTTCACGGGCTGAGTCTCATAAGAACGTATTGTTTCCTGTTGCACAAGTAATCTTTGTCACACCTGTTAAATCTGATTTACCTGAATGTCAGCACAGAGAACACGCTTCATTGCAAATGTATAAATCTGGGTAAATCAACATATAATCAGACAGCTAACATATGTAAATCACAGAATGAAATACAAGGGCAAAATAGGAGGTGAGGAAAAGATGTCAGATGTTGCCAGTATAAAAATGGGAGATGGAGTCATCCATGACAAGCTTTCATCCAAATCCCAGAAGACTGACATAATAACAAATGATAGCACAGAGCCAGGGCTGCAAAGGTCCCCACGGGGCCTGGCTTTCAGTTATAGGTCAGAAGTGGCTGGGTAGGGAAAGGTCACACAGCGCAACTAGCATCACTTTCTTCAAATGGGAACATCTGTGCCCTGCAAAAGGTACTCCAGGCACTACTTCCAACTATAAAGACAAGTAACTCGTGACAGACGAGTAAAGAACTGTTGAGGTAATAAAGGAGAGAATTAATGAGCAACTGGGAAACTGCCGCAGCTGCAGCAATTACACGCTGAAGAGCTGGGCAAATTGCAGAGCCCAAGAGAAGGAGGGCTCTGATAATGCAAAGGCAACGACTTGGGGAAGAAAGCACTGCTGGAAGGCAGACAACAGCTTTCAAAGCAAGAGCCCTCTTCAAACTGTGGTGATACCTCCAAGGCTGGGAGCAACCCACATTCCCTGTTCACGCAGAGCAGCCAACCTGTTAATGACAGCAGTGAACAGGCAACAGAGGCCTCTGCCAGGGCCCAGTCTTGGCTTTACGAGTGTGTCAGTCTCTTTCAACCATCTCTGGTTTTGGATGCTGCTTCTGAAAGAGCTCACTATCAGCCTGGGCCCTCTCTCCCAACAAAAATGGTATGGTGATGTGAGCAAAAGCACCTTTGGGTGGCTCAGCCAAATATCTCTTGGCACATGTGCAGTAAAACACACTTTGAAACCACTGGTGAAATTCTGACATCAGGAGCAGACTATTGCAAACACATTTGGGGGCTGCCTGCTCAGTTTTGCCTTTGCTGAACTGAAGCTCCACATTTGAAACAGTAACAGATCCACATCCCTCACCATGCGCCGTGCTTTCTGGTGGTTGGCTCGGAGAATGAACGGTTTGATTAGAAGCATCCAGGGAATGGCAATCAGAGCAAATATGACCAAGAAGCTCTGAACCTCCTTCTGTAAAAAAGAGATGAAAAGAAAAGCAAAAAGTCACTTTTTCTTCATCATTACACTTAAGAGAAATCTGATTCCGTAAAATAAGTTTAAATTTCAATAGATCTATTCCCCTTTTATGTTGAATCTCTTCTATGAGGTTATGGAAGCGAATTCTGAAGCCTTCAGAAAGCATTGCCAGCTAGAGATGGTTGGAGACTTGGAGATGAAAGGCTTTCATGTTGTATTAATTCGACAAAACCCAATGTTACCAGCTTGAACCTGGATCTGCTGTGTCCCAGGAGAATGTCACAGCCATTTTCTTGGGCTGGTCACTCTTCCTTGCTTTGATCAAAGTAGCAACGATGCAGGAAGAGCCACGCTGTTCAGGTTCTCCCCTGAAAAGCAGGGGATCCAGGACTATTTATCCAACTTCAGTTCCAGAAAGCAACTGAACTGAAGTAACCTAGGTTTGATAATATATTGCCCACACCAGCAATGCCAATTTTAAGGTGCTCCTGTGTTGTAGTGTCACACTATCAACTGAATTAGGGAACTAATCCAGTTTAAAAGAAACAAACAAAAAGAACCAAAACCAAAAACAACTACACACAACATCATTGTAAGAATAGGTTTACTTTTTTTTTTAAGACCATCTCAGATCTCTAGATCTAAACCAACCCCGGAATAGGGTTGGTCTCATGGTCTTTGTGCTGAAACTACCCAGATGGATGGAAGAGACTCACTTAATGGGGAGAAGGATTTTCTGCATGAAAATAATGTTTCTGTTTGGAAGTCTATTTGTGTTGTTACAATGCAAAATATTAATTGGTGACTTTTTGAAGGGACAAAAATTGCTTTACATATGTGAACCAGAAAAACAAACCTCACTTACATGACTGGCAGGAATAGCTGAGTTTCTGAGCCTGTTCCCTATCCTCTTGCCCACCCTTCACAACCTCTTTGTGATTCAAAGGACTGTTCAAGTGCACACAGGTACAGCAGATTTGGGTTGCTTTATCCATACCTGATGCAGATACAGTGGAGCGTTTGTAGCATCACTGTAATTAAACAGGAACATATTGATGAAGTGGATGAGAATGCTTGGTGCACTCTGGGATGAGTGGACATCAAAATGGCACCACTTGAAAATAATCATGAAAACCAGATAGCCAAAAAGAGAGATAATAAAGATCATCTCCGGAATGAACTGCAGGATAATGTTTATATATTTCTTGAAGTAGCTGCAAAGAATCAGAAAAGAGAGTCACAATAAATACTGCACAAGGTTGCCACAAAGTATGACAGTACTGTGCCTTTGAAAAACCACATAAAAGGCCTAAGAAGTATTGCTGGTCAAGAAAGAAATCTGTAGTTGTATTCTTTATAAATAAAAATCATTACTTAATACAAAGCTTTTTCATACTCTTTGTTCAGGTTCCAGTACTTATATCTCAGTATCTCAGAGAATTAATACATTGAAATAAATGGCTGTTTTCAAAGCATGGCAAAGTTAAAAGTTACCAGCTGGGAAAGTCAGAATCAGGGATAGATTCAAATCTGTAAAAACTGAGTCTTTTGATTTCAGCTCTATGGTGCTAAGTGTGGCTAACTCTGCCTGGATGGCACTGTGTGGCACTGAGACGAGTAACCAAATAGTGCTAAGATTGGGCCACCAGAAGAGAAGTATTGCCACTGACCCAGCAACAAGTGGAACAGTCTATACATGTATGAGGATGGACTAAACACTAATTTGCCTTCTCGGTGGGCTTTATGTCACTACTAGTAAGCAATTAGGATTATATTTAACTGGCTTAAAATTATGTAAATGATTGCAATTAAGCTTTGCAATTAGTGAAGATCATGAAGAAAAAAACACCTAGTCCATGCAGTACAGATAAGTTGACTCCCAGCACTTTCTGTGGTAAGTGGAAATTGTTATAGTAGGAACAGTAGTTTTGCTTGTTTACTAAAACTAGTGTGCTAAAGTGTGTAGCACTGCCTGGAGGGACAATCAGCTTGTAATGGGGACTGCTGAGTTTGATGCTGCTGAAGTGCAAAAGTGAATAGCTCAGGGAGTTTTAAGTTTGGGAAAATGCTCTAGAAGGCCAAACCCTTGTGCAAATGTTTGTAAAGGGAAGTAAATAAAAAAAATAAATAAGAGTGTGCCCAAAGGTTCTGGGATTTCAGGGATGGGGACTTGTGTGCTACAGCAAGAGGCCCAGTGAAACAGACTTACATGTGGTTGAAGAGACTGAGTATCACGCCAAAAATCATGTGCACAATCCCTACGACAACTGACATCTTCATTTTGTAGGAGTTCAGGAAAGTCAGCTTGTTTGATGCAACATTCCAGATCTGCAGAGCAAAGAGACACAGAAGAAGAAGACTTTCAGGTATCTGCTCGATAACAAATCTGTGGAAGTTTTAATTTTGATGCCATCAATTTACTCCTACCAGTTCTAGCAAGAAGACACCAAGTGACAGAAATCTGCATGCTCTTTATAGTACATTTCACTCTGTCAGGCTTCTTGCCTTAAAGATGTGAAGTATTACCCTCATTTAATAGAGGAAATAACTAATGTTTAGAATAATGCCATGATTTCACTTCAGTCCTTTCAAGATAAACCAGTGTTTCTTTGTGGAACCCACTGAAACGAGGTCACATCCAGCAAAGCTAAAACTGGCTGATTTTTAGACTGAAATAGGAAAGTTTGATGTTAATGATATCATTTAAACACATGATAGAGAACAGCAATAAAGGGAAAGTAGATCACAGCAGCATATCAGATCAGTTAAATAACACTACCATTTACTTCACAGACTTCATAGTCTGTGTGTTAAATACACTGCATGGAAATCAGGACTTAACCCTCAAACTGGTGAGGTAGCTGTGGAACACATTAAATACTCGTGTAAAAGGAAGCTGGGTGCAGCAGTCTCATGAGAAAGCAGAGATTACAGCACAAGACCACCCTCTGGCAAAAACAAAATTCCTTCCTATTTAGCGTTTTGCTACTGCCTGTGCAAAATTACCAGAGAGAGAGGAGGAAAAAAATAAATTAAAAAAAAAAGGATGATTGTATCTACATCCTTAGCTGATAACGAAAACATCAAAACCAGAGTGTAAAGAATGGGCAAAGAGCAAGAATTTAACAGCATGGTTTCAGGAGAGATATTTGTAAGCTACTGATATACCTGCTATATAGAAATGGGACTGAAATACAAATGAGCTTAGAGCAATTTAATTTAATTACCGGATCTATTCCAAATGGATATGGATTTCCAGAGAAGACTCCTGGGACTGCTGGATCCAGCTGCAGCACCGTATTGCCCAGAAGTATATCGTTACTACCAGACAAAAGTGAAATGACCTTTATAGCTTAATCTCACCATAGAAGCCTAAGGTATGTTTATGTGAGGAGTGCTAAGGACTGTCACGTTATTCTTGTTACCGACTCCCAGCGAACTGCTATGCTGGGCTTGCGTGCACATGTAGTCATGTGTGGAAATGGGTCCTACACACGGTTGGTTCTCCATCCCACTGAAAACTCCCTGTGCATCAGTCTTGGACACTTGTAGGCTTTATGAATGGCAGACTGGACAACTAGGTTTGCTCCCAGGAACTCTGTATTTCCATTTCAATAGTGTTTTTGTCTCTATGTGTCAGACGCAAACTCTGATTCATTCGTGACTGAAATCACAGCAGAGAATTCTTCCCCTCCCCACACAGATATTCAGTGTCTTTCTTTTAAAGCCCACACGCCACATTTAGCATAGCATAACTTGTTTCCCAAATTTAGTCACTTACGTCCAAGTGTTATTTTTAAACATGGAGATGATGTGCCAGGAAGAGCCAAAGATGTTGAATGATTTGGAGAAGCAGTCATTGTAGATGAAGCCAGTGTACATGGAGAATATGCCCATGAGCAGGATGAGGTAGCGCCCACTGAAAAATGTGTTCCAGATCTGCAGAGGGAGAAGGCAGGCCCAGAGGAGGTGACCAAAATAGCACCAGTCCCACCAAACGATACTGCCAGTCCTACCAGGCCTCAGGGCAGGGGAATTCTCCTGCAGAAATCGTTTCATACCCTCTGCAGTTCTTTGCTTTTTTGAGGCAGTCATGGCCATATAAATGCACTCCAGCTTCTCATTTTGGTTAAAACATCCACCTACCTAAGCCACAGCAAATATTTGTTCTTACAGTTGTTGCACTTGGTGCCCAACCTCCAGCCCAGCTCCACTCCTCAGATTTTATCACAGAAGCCTATCTGGGCATATCTGTTCTCCTGTATGGGTGACCCATTGCTCCCAGCATAGTCAATATCTGGCTATTGGACTCTGATCTATACATATATAAATAGCTTCAGTTCCTTGCTCCCTGCAAAACAGCCTAATCCGCTGGAGTGCAGTGTCCTCAGACTCCATTGGTTTTGACAGGAGCTGCCATCTTAACCAGAGAGCGAGTCATGGACGGGAAGGTCTGATTTCTGGAAAGTCCTGGCCTACACACAAAAGCAGATAAATAAACATCAACAACCAGTCATAGGAAACTCCAAGTCCCTCATGCCTGTCCAACTCCCTGTCTAGAAGAAGGCAGTTACTTGCCAAATCTCTACCTTTGTCTCTCATGAATATCTTGGAAGGAAGAAGAGGTCTTTGAGACTTTGAGGAAGTCTTTGAGACGCTAGATGCCCCCTTTATCAAACAGTGATGAGGAACCTTTTGCTAGGTTAACAGGGTGTATGCTGGTGTATCAGCTCCCTGGCACTCACCTCATTAGTGCTTTTCTGGGCCAAAAGGCTCTTCTCGTTAGCAACCATCCAGAGAGCAAAGCCCAGCATGACAGCGCCATGGCCACAATCTCCAAACATCACCGCAAACAGGAAGGGGAAGGTGATGATGGTGTAAGGAGCTGTGGGAAGCAAACAGCAAGAATCTCAGCTTCTCCTAAACAAAAGGTCATCAGCAGAGGAGCAGTCCACTCCACCAAACTATTTCTGACCTGTTCCTAGAGACCTCCACTGATGTCTCCCCAGATCACACGGCAATCAAATCTAGTGCTGAGCTAACTCCACCACTAGCAAGATTTTCCTACTGCTGGACCTTGACCCTCCTTGCCATCTTTTCTTGTCCCGCCACCACAATCACAGTGAATAGATAAATGCATTATTTTTTGAAACGGAAAAAAGTATTTGAAGACTACTATCACATTCCTCAGTTAGTTTCCTAGCCATTACATCCTTTCCAATCAATGAATCAGCCCTGTTTCTGGGCTTCTATTTGCTCTCAGTGGTCTTCCTAAGATTCTCTACAATTGCTCCACACTTTTCTCAGGCACTTTGTCAAAACTGTCCTCAATAGCTGAGGCCTTGTCAGCACTGAGTAAAGCAAATGTATTTCTTCATATATTTTGCATACCAAATTTTCTCTTATATATCCCCTTTTAATGGTGGCCTTTTGTCTCAGTATTATAAGGGTCAGTTTATGTTTACCTTGCTATCTCAGGTCTTTTCCTGCAGAGTTGCTACCTTGCTATTTGTTGCTCATCCTGTATTTGTGTAGTTTGTTACTCCTGCCTAAATCAATCACTGCAGATGGACAGCCAAATTCTGTACCTGAGAAAATCCATGCTATGCACCAGCATCTTAACCGTCAGAAGATGTGGCTCAGACTTTTCAATCATCAATGAGTGTATGTTTTAGGATGCTGATGGAGTTGAGAGGCTTTGCTTTGGCTCTGTCAAGCCAGGTGCAGGTAACCAAGCATTTTCCCACCTGGGTTCATCTCCCTGTAGTTGCCCACGCCATACGCATCCACGATGTTCTGAAAGCCGGCTGTGAACTTGTTGGTCCTGTTAAAGGTAGGAGGTGCCATCCTGGTGTGCACGGCGGTGAGGATAGGGGCAATGGTAGAGCCACTTCGCTCCTGCAAACCAGGTGACAAGGAGAGACACAACTGGGCTGATTACTGGAAGGAATGGTTCCCACAGACTGATTTGGTCCTCTGGGTCCAAACATCCATCCAAACATCCTTTATAATATTCAGGCTTTCCCATTCCCTGTGCTATTGATCCCTGTGCAGTGAAGTTGTCAGTACTGCTGACTCCTATAGACTGATCATAAAACTGCAAAGATTTATGGCCACAAGCTACCTGAGGCCAAGTGATCACACGGCAGCTTCAACTTTAATTAAAAGCAGAAAAGGGAGTCCAGCATTATGTATGGTAATAGATAGAAGCCTGAAAGTATGCTCAGTGTATGAGCAACGTGGTTTGCATAAGGACTTCAGGGACCCAGAGCATTAGCCTCTTACCATTCCTTGGTGGAGAGCTCTTTTTATCCGGCCAGCGTCAGCCACGGGGAACCAGATCTCCGCAATGACACACTGCTGGGTGACATCGATGTTACAGCAATTCAGAATGTGGTAGATGGCCTTGATTTTCTTCACCTTGATCCCCCAGGACCACAAGTTGGCTGCTGCCTGATGCAGTAACCTCTGGCGGTGGGACTCAGTTTGGGTTATCACCTGTAAGCACACCACAAGCAGCACTCAGGCAGGAGGGAGGAGGCAGCATGATCTACGCAGTAGCTGGTTTTGACAAGACAGGTGGAAGGGGGTTGTGGAAAGGGAGTGTTGCCAGGAATGAGCTAGACATTGTGGAGTGCAACCTATTCTTCCATTGCTTATGTGACAACAACCCCAAGATAAGCTTCCTCAGTAAAGAAAACGTATATTAAATATTTAAAAAATGCTGAGAATCCACCTTGAGCCCAGTGTGGTTGGGCTACACCCTACATACAAGAGCCCAGTTCTTCCTCAAAGTGTTCCCAGAGAAGTTTTAAAAACTCTCTGACTCACCAAAAGGACATGGCTTTGGGAACCAATGATCACATGAGCAAAGTTGTGCTATAAGAGCTACATGTAACCATCTTGGCCAAGCTCTACAATGGGCACCTTGGTTATGATTCCTTCAGCCCCATCATGACCTTAGGGCCCACCCCATAGCCCCACATCATATGGTCTAAACCTCTGACCTCTCACTGCATGGCCAACAGCGGCAAATTGTGCTCTGTTGTGCTGCAATAGCACCACAAATTGAGGCTGTTCCCTGGCAGCTCTGGTCCTGCAGGCAACCCTGCAGGTTAGGACCCCGAGAAAGATCATTGCCACTTACTGTATTTAAATCCTCGATCCTTGTGTTCACTTCATCAAGCATTTCTCGGCGCTCACTTGCAGACTCTGGACAGGGATAGACTGTGGCACGAAATCTAGCCTCAGTAAGAGAGAAGTGAAAAACACCATTTATTTGATGGACTTCTTCATCGGAAGAACCTCAGAGAAGGGGAAACTGGACTTTACTATGGGCCTGACACTATATACTTCTTGCATGCTATTGCTGAACAGAGTTGCATGTGTCCTACCAGCTACAACCAAAAGTTTATTTACTCCCTCATGAGAGGAAGGATGCCTTTGGCTGCTGCAGCTGGAAAAGCACTCCTCACCACAGATGCATCAAATGAGAAGCATGATGCTGTGCACCAACCTGCACTAACACACCGCAGCCTCCGTTACTTCCCTGCACCGTAAGGAAGCCCTGCTAACATCTCCAGGAGCTGCTTGGACAGCCTCCTCCTTCTCTCTTGTGGCAGGGCATGGGCTTCTCCCTCGCTGCAAGGGCTGCAAAGAGCTGCAAGAAAATAACGCTGGCAAAGCCCTCCTTGCAGTAGCCAACAGATGTCCCTCTTGCACTGAGGTTGGAAAAAATATTGTGCCACTGTCTCTGCACTACCCTTGCACAGGCGCTGGGGGAAGGCATCGGCTGCATGAGCATCTCTAGTACGGCTAAAATGCTGCTAGCATAGCAGCACTTACACACTGCAGTGTGGTCAAGCCACTGCATGAACCCTAGGGCGTGGGATTATATGACACCAATTAGAAATAAATAAGTTAGATGCCTATTGGAAAGGTGCAAAGTCAACAACCCTGCCTGCAAAGCAAGTGCCAGTGTGTATCATCTCGCTCCTAAAGAGCAGGTGCCCAGACGTCCTGCCGAGAACTCACTCCTGCAAAGCTCGAGCACGTACAGGCGCTACCTGAGCTAAGGTGCTGTGGCGACCAGCACAGCGGAGACCGCTCCATTTTCTTGTGCTCAGGGACCCCAGCACGTGGTACTTGTGCCACCCCTATTTACAGGGGAGGAGGGCAGCACAGGAGGGAGCATCCACATGAGGCAGCATTCTTGCACATCCTTCAGTGAAGCTAAAGGTCTGCATTGGTGCATTTGTATACGGAATTAAAAGAAGATACAGTGTGTAATAGGGCCACAGAATTATATCCTGCCTAGGAGACAAAAACATGCATGCTCTACGTACAAATAATAAACATAGTGTGCTGACTACACCCACTCCCACTCTCCCAAATCAATTCCAGTACCAGCACAAGTGAGGACAGTGGCAAATGGAACAAAATACACAGCAGTTTCCTAGAGATCGGCCCCGAGCTCGGTGTAATGCCAGCACGCTCCCTTCAACTAAATATCCCTTTCCAGAACTGAATCTCTCCTCACTCAACACCTGGCATTCGTTTCCAAAGGTTATTCACCCTACCTAATTATCTCCAGCTTCCTATTCTTCATAGCTCTTAATCTTAATAAGGATTTTTAATCAAACTTGAAAGCCTATTCCTCCATGCTGCACGGTTCCCACATTTCCAATAAGGTTATTGCAGCAATGTTGCTTTGATCTTTTAACAGCCATTTTGCATACTGAGTATCAGCTTCACCCTAATGGCACTGACATCTCTGAGCACTCTGGAAGAATTCAGCGGGGAATCTTTACATTGATAAACCCAGTTTAGTATTCACATTAGCACTCAGGAAGCCACACAAAAAAAAAAAAAAAAAAAAAGAAGAAAGAAAAGAGGTGGAAAAAACATCTTAAATTTTCCTCCTGCCTGTTCCCTCCACAGCTTTTACTAATAAATTTGTGCATGGACTTAATGCACATGGAATTGGTAGACTAATGTTACCAATTAGAGTCAAACAGGGACTACAGGCATAACCTGAAGTGCACTGCTCTGAAAACAAAACTTACCCTGCCTTGCAGGAGACCGGCTTATACCAGCACCATGATTTTTGAAGGATATTTACGTGTTGTGAACGAAGACTTAGTGCTAAGCAGAAACGTTCTGCTGGGGCTGGAATGACACTACCATCTGCTTTAGGCATAGCAAACCCTGCCTTGAAGGTGGAACAAAATGCCTTAACCTGTGTGCCAGGGATGGCTGATTGCCCACTGAGCACAAAAGGAGAGTTGTGATATCAACACATTAAAAAAAGGCCACGCAACAAAACTTCCACATACATATGCATGTTAGGAAGCAACAAATAACAAAAAGGGGAAGAAAAGAGATAAAAGACAAATTAAAGTCTAGACTGACTAGTTGGCATTAATGAAAACCAGCCTGCTAGCTTTGCAAAGGACATCCTGGTGATTTGTCTCATGTGGGTGTTTTCCTTCACCTACGAAAGGCTCAGAGTAATCCAAGTTCCTTGCTATGAACCTACGCCACATCCACGCGTGGGCCTCCTGACATCTCTGCCCAGCACAGCGCAAGCTGCAGGAATCTGCGGACATGTCCAGCACTGTCATGACCCCACTCACAGAACAGCGTACATCGGGTCATGGGTGGGCTGGTGTGCTCTCTGGATGACCACGGCTCTCCACTGTCAGCCACACAGAGGATGCCATGTTCCCACGTCAAGGATTTCCTTTAGGTTTCAAGGGTCTTTGGGTTCACCCTACTAGGCCTCAAGGGTCTTCGGGTTCATGTGATTGATTTGGACTGAAGTCAGTCCTTTTAGCTGGGTAGACTGACCTTCTTCTGATTTTGATCTGATTAAACCCAGGACATAAAGAAAGACCTATCCCAAGCACACACGACAGGTAAGAACAAATGTTCATTTTCCCCTTCCTCTCCTGCAAAACTCTCCAGGCTGGAAGAGCTTTGCTGGCCTCACCTGGCCAAGGGGTTGTGTCTGTAATGGGTTCGGTGACAGCATACAGATCCCTCCGTCAAACCTGACTTGCTCGGTAACAAAGCCCGTCAGTCATCAGTGTTATGAAACAGTAACAGAATATTCAAACAGAATTATCTTTCTAAGGTGCTCAACAGAGTGGAAACAAGACAGGCTGTATGAAGCCTGGAGCCATCTCTCTTCTGGGCTCGGTCTCTGATTACACAGATATTGCCCAGAGGCCTTATGAAAGGATTAAGTAAATTACAGCATCACCTTTTCATGCTGAAACACAATAAGGCTGGAAATAAGTTTGGGGATTACCATGTTCTGAATACCCAAGTCATAACATCTGTTAAGGCTCCTAATTTTCAGGGGCAGGAAGCTAAGTATTATTTTTTGAAAACAGTCCCCTTTTAGATATCTCAAAAACATAGCAGCTGAGACTCCCAACATGTCTATGCCACTTTGGAAAATTTAGGACTTTAATTTCCAGATGCCAAGGTGATGAATATACTTTATGATTAGGAGCAGCAGAACTGAAAAGCAGAAGGGAATACAGCAGCAGAGCAGAAAAGCAGAGCACAGAGCTCTCATGCCCAGCTCCAAACTCAGCTAGCCCGTGCTGACAAGCGAACACCTCCACAAGAGTCATTGCGACCTGCTCCTGGGTCGGCCTTACCCATCACAAATCTTCTTGATTTTTTGTTTAAGCTGCTCTCCTTGATAGAAGATAATGAACACGTTCTTTTTCATCTCTTCTTTCTGAAATGCAATCCCAGCAGAATTTAAAGCATCCAGAATATTCAGTGCAGAAAAGACTTCTTTTTCTAGGCAGCCTCTTTGCTGCTTTTTCTTTTCCCTCCAGCCCCAGTTTTCCAGCAACAATGCTCAGAGCAGAGAGTTCCCCAAGGGACCTTGGGTTTTGCCTTTGGGGACCAGGCACTAGCGGCAACTCCACGCGTGGTGGATGAGGAACAGGGGAAGGAGCAATGTGGAGCAGGGAGACAGGGCAGGAGGAACAGGAGATGTACCGGGATGCCGGGCTCACCCGGTGACACGGGAGGGATCAACCCTCCACGGCCAGGTGACCATGACCTGGAGCTGATCTCCCCCATAATGGAAACTACCCTGCTGAGGCTTAAGTGAGCAGGACAAAGCTACATCAATAATGCTGAGAGGGGAAGGCAATGTCAAAAATAATTCACCCGTGCTCATATTTTCCTTCCTTACTCTACAGGCAGACTTCAGGCACCCATCTCTAAGGGAGTGCAGTCAGTGCTGCTGGGTGGCCAGGGCGGCAGCCTGGTCTTCTCAAGACATGTGGCTGCATGAGGAGCAGAGTGAAGGAAAGGCAGACTGGTGCCTACCGTGACAGGGTCCTCCAGGGGAGTATCCATCTCCGTGTACCGCAGGTAGATGTTTCCCCTGCAGGCTCGCCACAGCAATCGCTCAAAGGTTATCATCCGTTCCCTCTTTATTACCCCTGCTGTGAAGCTGAGCAGAGTTAAAAACATAAATGATGAGACAAGTTCTAAGTCTTTCAGGATCTTTAGCATATGCAGGTTTACAGTCTCGTGCTCTGTAGTCCACTATAAAGTCCATTACAGTCCAGGGCTCTGCTGCCACTCTAGATGCTTCTAGGAAAGGCCTTGTTACTGCAAGCCTGCCTCTTATCTCGTGAACTTCTGTCTTTATCCTGCTGCTCTTCTTCTAAGACATTGTAGTTCTCCCCACACCAATAAAAATGAAAGAGACAAATCTGTTTAAGAATGAAGGAATGGAGAGCAGTTTAAAGTCACACATGCAGAGAGAGATTGAATGACGGAGGTGGTGGGCAGCAGGCTGGAAGTGGCAGCGTGTAGCTATTCCCTCTTGCCCTCCTATTCCTGGAAGCACCAGATGCACCTCTGAAGTGCACCGTGGCACACTGGTGCACACACTTGCCAAGGCAAGCCCTCTGCAAACATATGCTTTGCTCATACAAGAGCTGAATGTGACTTCAGAAAAAAAAAAAAACAGCATGAACAACTAAAAGCCCGAGAGAAAAGTGTCAGCAAGTTTAACCACACCTGTATCACGTAGGTGTAAGGGAAAGCTACTTGAGCCTGTGCTGCCTGCCAAGTTATCATCAGCATTACACTCTGTGGTGTTTATAGTCCACTAACGCTTAAATGTGGTGCTGCTTTCTATTCTAGACAAGCCCCACATGCAAGCAAATACACAGCTTTTTGCTGTGGTTACATCTGCATCCATAGTGACCGGGCTGGTACCCTTCAGCCTGAGCCCAGAGGCTACAAGATTTCATAAGCTGATGATTTTCAGTCAGTGCCTACTAAAGGGCTCACTGGAACTGGCTTGGAAGTAAAATCCATTTGCCTCATTAGCCCATATCCTGACCATGGTTTTGATGATGACTTCTCCCTTTCAGTGTACGTTCACACTTCCACCTTGATTATTAGCTGAAAAATGCATGCTAAAAGGCGAAGGAAGTGGGTCAGTGTCATAGCAATGTGGGCCCAAATGCGAAATTGGGCCAAACTCTAAGTTTTTACCAGTACGGACCCCAGCTTGGCAGCTGCAGCAGCAGGAGTGCTCCTCAGCTCCAGTAGGCCAGATGTGTCTTCACTGAAGAAATCATCTGGCAGATTGGTTTCTCTCTGGAAGATATTAGTTTTAAAAGCAATTCAATATTCCCAGTTTGAAAATTACTTTCACATTTCTCTCCTGACATTATTTTCCCCTAAGGTAGCTTTCCGCATAGTGTTAGGCCTAAAAAGTAAGGAGAGGGAGGAGCACAAAATTTGTCTTAGAACCTTAAAATAAATCTTATTTTCAAAAGAAGGCTGTGCTGAGCCCCACAGAGATAGGCAGGCTCCCAAGGGACTGTTCTACACTTGAATCATGACCTTATAGTCTTGTAACAAGAGAAATGGGTTTCTGCATAAAAATTTGTGACATGCAACAGATAAAAATGTGAACATTTTTAGGAATCTTCAGCATCTCTACTGGAAGAGCCGAGAGGCCTCTTACCTCAAAAAAGTCCTGTGTTTTCTTCAGCAGATGTTTGAGCTCTGTCAGCTCAAGGAAGTTCTGCTTCAGAGTTTGCTGGTTCTGGTTGGCTTCCAGCAGCTCGGCCTCAAGTTTCTCCAGCACCATCTGTTTCAGATCCAAACACATTCAGGAAAACTCAAAAGCAGTCCAATAACCAATAATTCACTGATTGCAAAAGGAGCTACAACAGGGCTATCAGCTTTGGTTCTTTAGTTACAGGGGAAAAGTCAGTGAGGAGGAAGTCCTAGGAACACCCTAGGAAATCACCTTTCCTCAGTGAAACCTAAGTCATCAGGAACCATAATTTTCCTTCTCAGTCATAAAGATATGCAGCATTTAAAAGGCTCCAGCTTGCAAATTTAGCTTTCAGTTGAGCTAGAAGGAAGTAATCCCTGCACCTCTGAAACAACACACAGTCCCAGCATATGCAATCAAGCCTTCAAGGCTGAAATGCCCTTCACTCCTGTTGCTTCTGCCCGGTTTTCAGTGAGAGCAGAGAGCTCTCAGTACTCAACAACCCTCATCCAGATTTACTGAATACTTGTGTCACGCACCCGTATTGCTATACCATAGCCATGCTGCCACCAGAGCAGACAGCCTTTGGGTTTGTGTGCAGTGAAGTAGGTTCTAGCATGAGTTCTGACTAATCACCAAAAACTTTCTCATTCTCTCCTAAAGGATAGGATTATGGAGATTTTTTTTGTGTCAGTGACGTCTTTCCCATTAATAGGTTGGACTAAGGTTTTTATGGAGCAATGTAAAAAGACCAGTCTACTTCTGAACATGCAACATCACCAGTCTTAATGTAATTGATAAAACAGTGAGTTGGGAAGCATCTCCTCAGGCAAGAAAAGCTCTTCCGGCCTGAATTCCCACATCCCTCCTGGTACAGGGTCCGCATCAAGCATATTATGTGCATATCCAGGTGAGCATCCTTTTTCCTCTCCCTGGCCCACTCCAAATTCGGTACCTCCATATCAATCATTTCTCGAGGCAGAGGGGTTTCCGGGTACTTTTCTAGTTTGAGCATCTCAACATTGCCTTCCATCTCATTTTCCAGAAAACCTGCAAGGAAAGGACACAAAGAGTCTTGCTAGGGGGTCATCTCTGCTGCATCATCCTGGTCACCGACTGCAGCTAACCCCCTGCCAGGTCAAGGTCCCACATGCATTATGTGAAGTATAACGAGAGTCAGCCAATACTCAAGGTCCGTCATCCCGGTGAATACACATAACCATCAGCAATGTAACTCCTAGCAGCTTCCCTTCTGCTCAGCGAGGAGGCTGGTCCTGCTAGGGCGGTGGTAGCAGCTCATTCGGGGCTAAATCTCAACCTTTAGGGGTTTTTTGAGATGCTTTCTAGTAACTATGTAGTTAAAGTACCCTTGCCTCTGCTCTCCTGCCCCATCTGTCACAGTTATTAACCATCCTCTTTCTCGAGCAGCCCTGCAGCAGGTGGAGGGCAGGATGTGAAGGGACATTTCACAGGCAGCTCTGCGTCTGTGAGCAGCAGGTTGCAAGCAGCAGGACGATATCTGCTTCACCAAATGTTAGGTATTTGGCTCTTGGATATGATCTGGCCAAAATGAAATCCCCCAGAGGACACTAAGCCCTCCCAGGACTATTATAGGTTAAGCAGCACCTACACACTTCTGCTCTAACAACAGAATATGCTGTCCTTGCCACCATAAATATGGTGGACTTGGATATTATTGCAATGGGGAGTACAAATCCATAGGAAACCCAGCTCCATTGTTTTTGCTGCTTGTATTTTAAAGATTTGTCCCCAAGTTAAAGTGCTTGGCCACAGGAGGCACATGCTGATGGTTGCAGCACTGGTATGAGAGTCCTCTTGTCTGGATTGAGTCTCCTGCCCGGCCCCAGATTTACTCTGTGATTTTATATAAGATAATTAACCTCCCTTCAGTTCAGTTAACTATTTTCAAGATAATTTCTTGCCCATATAGGGTAACATGGCAGTTAGCAGACGCACACAAAACACTTTCAGGAGCTCAGATCCTGATCACCATTTTTACCACTAATTCTGTTTCACAGTTTGAAGGCACTTAACGAAGAAATAAATCGCAGACAACCAGTTGGTGGGAAGCCGACTACATTTCTCCAGCGTTTACTTACGCAAGATCCTCTCCAAGGATTCGCACCTTCTCACTTCATTCACAAACTTTCTCTGGAAGCTGTTGACATTCAGATTCAGCTAGAAAGAGAAG
Organism: Crypturellus tataupa; assembly: GCA_034781795.1. Classification (NCBI taxonomy): domain Eukaryota; kingdom Metazoa; phylum Chordata; class Aves; order Tinamiformes; family Tinamidae; genus Crypturellus; species Crypturellus tataupa. Next base: position 1,799,858 of record JAWLRI010000401.1, read on the forward strand.
GGAAAGCAAGCGTTGGGCTCCATGCTCCTCACCACCACGGACATTTTTAATATCAGTCGCGGAGGTCCTTTGGGCAAACTTTTACACTGTGGTATCTTACAGGCTCCTAAAGGCAGAGCCATACCATGGGTCTCCTTAGGGCCAACGACACCCTATCCATACCAGGCCCACTTCTGCTGGTCTTGCTGGGATGACCAAAGCCACAAGTGAGGAGAGTCCCCATTTGCTAGTGATGGAGGGAACCATCCTGAGGTCATGCAGGGACGTCCAGCATGCAGAGCTGGAGTGGGGCTCAGGGAGAGGTCAAGTCTCAGTGGTGTACCCAGCTTTATAGTTGCCTTTAGAAGGTCCCGCTCAACCCTGTGGGCTCTCACCCACCTCACTGGGGTGAAGATTGACACCTCCCATGAAGTGGAGCCAGGCAGTACTCACATCTCTGAACTGAACCAGGCCCAGCTCCCCGAGCTCAGCCACGCAGCAGTAGGCAGCCTCCACCTGGAGGAAGAGCTGCATGAGGCTCATCTCCTCACTCCTGAAGACGGAGGCCATTCTGACCACCCTCCTCCTCCTCCTGGGGTGTCCACAGAGGCCTTGGCCAGCAGCGCTGTCGTCGTCCTGGGGCCAAACTGCATGAACATCAGGGGCAGAGTCAGGATGCTGGAAGCTAATCCAAGGCTACCCAACACATGCGTCACAAGAGTCTCCTCACCTCCTACAGGCAGGAGACCCTCATGAAGGTCCCCTCAAGAGCACAGTGATGGATGATAACACACAGGTGTGATGGGGGAGAGAAGGGAGCTGCTGACCCCATGCATCAGATAAGGGAATGTTGTGTCCTGACCTCCCCTGGGCCAAGGATACTCCAGACCAGTGGACTATGGGCTTTTATTTGGTTTTGAATGCAGAGCTCATGTAGGACTCAACTTTTCTTTGTCTTCCACCAAATAGAGAAGTTAAACCCATTAATCTCACTCTTGAAAATAGACTGGGAAAGACCTGATTTTATTAGATTCACCAAACAGTGAGAACATTGCAAGCATGTTTGGATAGGGAAAGGAGGAAGAGGCCTATTTTTTATAAAATTAAAACAAATGGCTATATTTTAAAAATACATTTTCTCCTCATAAAGGGATTTCTTTTCAAAATGAGATATATAAAGGATTATGCATTTCACAAAAGTTGCTTTTGATTATTTGCTTATCAATATTTACTTTGGATAATGAACACATAAGTTGCCTGTAGTCATTCTTGCACAAAATTAACTATGTGCAAACATAACAATTATTATTGCCCAGAGAAAACATGCAAGCATTTTGTCCGTATGTATAATTTTGAGAATTCTACAGGAAACATACATTTTTAACTAGCAAAACTAAATCCCTTTATGACCTTATTTCTGCCTACTGAGGGGTGAGGAGGCAGTTTTCCTTAATCTGCTCACTCGACATCAACCTTGTCTTGCAACACTTTTACCCTTACAGTTTTATGTACATTTTTTTTTTCTAACTTTATCCTTTATAAAGCATGAAGGACTCTTAAGTGTGATAGAAACATTTTGCAAGGAATAAAGGTTGACAGGAAGCACTGCTGTCACTGCTTTGTGCTTGCTTCAGTTCTACTGTGAGTTTTCCTTGCCTTAATCTGTGTACTTGTTCACTAAATGAGTTAAGATGCAGAAAACACAATCATCTATGATAACTAATCCCTTATTGAAATAAAAATATTAGGGGGGGCAGCTTCACTGGGTTGAATAAGGATGTAGCCACTGAAATTGGCTGGAAAATTTTCAGCAAGATGATTAATTTTTTTCCATAAGTAGGTGCAAGAGAGCCAAACTGTTCATGTAAAAAAACCTCCATATCAGGAATTCACCAGTTCTAATTTTCAAAGAGATAAAAATCATCAACATTAACATCTTAACATTAGCTTTAAAGTATGAGGAGACCTTCATTCAAAGCAGTTTATTTTCTTCCACTTTCAATTAACAAAAAATGTTGAAATCTTAAAAGTTAAAAGATGAATACCCAAACAAAATGTTTGGAAATATTTTAGCTAAACTGATTTAATCCATCCGGTACAAGGGCTCTGTTTTTTCCCTTTGCAATCACATAGGGAAAAATCCCTCAGGCTAAGTTTTGTCTTGATTTAGAACGAGCGGAAAAAAAACAGAAGCCTCTTTTAAATGAGGAAACCCTTTCCATGCTGGTGCTGAGGCATGCAGACCATGCCCACTGCACCCTCTTTCTCACGCAGGACGCAATCCCGAAGAGGCAGCTCTCAGGCACTCTCACAAACAACTCCCTTGTCCCCAAAGTCCTTTGCTTTGGCGAAAGACCAGTAAGAAAGCGTACAAATGGCTCGGCGATCCCATCGTTCTGGCCGCGCTGGCGCTGCGGAGCTCAGCGCTGACCGCGGCCGCGCTTACCTTGCTCCCGCGCGCGGCTCCCGCTGACCCGGAGCGGCCGCTCGTCGCTGGCTGCGAGCAAGCCGAGCGCCGAGGTTACCTCCCCTGCCTCACAGGACACCGCAAACCTCTCCTTTTGAGGCTGGAACTGGTCTAGACCAGAGAGGGGAAATGCTTCCTGCCCCGAAACTGTCCCAGAGTGGCCCAGACCCAGAGCTTTCTGGCTCGGTCGCAACCTGTCGTGTCCTGTCCGTGACGAGCGCAAGCGGTGTTGTGGCAGCACGCAGCTTGTTGGGATTAATAACAAATCAGGCGTGCCTGCTCGCACGGCCCGGGCACTCTGAAAACAAGCGAGAGCCTTTAAACTTGCTCTACGCCGAGATCTATAACCCTGTAAAAATGTGCAAGCACCGCATGGAGCGCCAGACACCAGGAAGGTGGAAAACTTCCGTCCTGCAGAAGAGCAAAGACACGGAGTGAAGGACATGAGAGCCATAAGAGACTACTGATTTCATCCAGCGAATGGACTGGTGCAGCTACACAGTGAAGTCCCCACGAAATGGGGTCTGCCAGGCCAGTAATGGTCGCATGGGGCAACAGTAAGAGCTGGGAACTTGATTCCTATTGCTCGAAGTAACAAATGTTTCATGGTGGAGAAAGGATGCTTTCTTTCTATTCTCTCCTCCAGTTCAGCTGCAAAAGCAAGATCTCGCAAGGGAAATTCTACCCCTAATAAAGTAACTCCATAACTACAGCGGGGGCTGAAGGCTTTGTTCCATTAAAAGGGTTGTTGGACGACTGTTAAGGGTAGCATCCATAAGGAGTCATCTCTTAGGAAGAGCTAATGATAATGCAGGGGGATAGGTAAATTATTAATTGCATAAATGTTTTCTTGGGTCCAGGTTTTTGTAGACAATGCTGCCATGACAAGCAGTCAGGAATAACTTGCCCAAGGACACAACACAGAAAGATTGATAACAATAGTGGGTTTTCTACAACACAGGTTTTCTGCTCAGAATTACCAAGGAGCCAACCCCGTTACTACACTCAACTGCTCCTCACAAGTGAGTCAGACAGGGCAGCAGCAGACTTGGGCACCAAAGAAACTCGGTCTGCACAAGCACCAGATGCCATTCGCTGGAGAGGGCATCTGAAGCCCAGTAAGGAAGTCATCCATCTTGCCCATTCCCCGTCCTCTTACCAAGCAGGAAGGCCCAAGTAGGACATAACCTCTTTCATTCCTCTGGCACCTAGAACATGGGAACAGTTCTTGTCTTTTTTTTTTACCCCAATTTTCCTAATTTTAAAAATCAAATTCCCTGTTCATAGGTAGCTGGACAGTTTTCTTTAAATTGACGCGCTTCAATTTTCAATTAACAGGTTAATCAAAACGATTCTCTTTGTTGATCACACAACATAGGTGGATTTACTTGCTTGAAGCTCGGTATTTTCCTAAGCACTCTGGTCTTCTACTTAAAAATAAAGGTCACTATGAGAGGGAGATCAGCCCATATCACAGAATAAGAAACCTGATGTCCGAGTAGATACCTTGTCTAGAGCTGCACTGGGAGGTTTTGTTGTCTACAAAACAAGTATAAAAGAGCCACTCCTGGGATATCACTGCTAGCATACAGCGCCTCACATTTTCTTCATCTTTTATTACTAAGGATCCCTTTGGTGAGCTCACTTCCGTGTAGGGCCCTAGTGTCAATACACAAGACTAATGGAGATCCCAAATGCACAAATCTGGGGTATCTTAATTTTTCAGTAGCATAGGAATTTAATGCATCTGCAGGTGTTTCCAGGCCAATATACCAAATGGTGGGTACTGTCTCCTAATAGCCATCAGAAAAAGCTGGCCAAAAGCTCTACTCATTCTTCCATGGAGAGGGTTACATACTTTTAAAATAAATTGAGCAGCGCATTGAGAACTACATGGAAGTGAAAGCCAAAGCAAAGAGAGACTCCTGTCTTGTGTTGCGGAGGTCTGTGCTTCACATGCCAGGACACCTCTATGGAGACAGGAGTTCACGTGATGCATAGAAACCGAACTGTGGAAAACGTCAGTCTTACCACGCCTGACGACTCCATGGGCTTTGGAGAGTCTCACCACTGAAACGTGAACTTTTTACATATAAAGAATGAAATAAATCCAAATCTGTGTCAGGCAACAAATTTATAGAGCTGATAGAGCGGCTATTGTGCCTGAACATATCAAACAAAGCCCTCTTTTTCAATCCTATTGAAAAAGCACTGAAGCTGAGGGCAGCCTTTTCACTGCTTCAAGAGACTTTGGAACAGGCCCTTTCTGAACTATGTGGGGAAAATAATTTGGAAAGGAAAAGAAATACATTATGATAACTGTGCAAAGCATTTTCGGCCTCCCTCAGAAACAGGCATGTTTAACTGCAGGCTAACAAAGAGCATTTGGGTAATAGTTAACATTCAAAAAATGTTTCATTACAAATTAAATCATTCATGTAACAGCGGTGCAGTTTCTTCTTTTATTTCCCTTCAGACATTTCCTGTTGCATAAAACACTTCTGTACTCATCATTCTTGCAGTATTAATTGCCAGATCAACTTCGAGCAGGAATCACAGGTGAGAAATTCAGAAGGAAAAGGCAAAGCTGAAAGAGAGCACAGTGCTCTTCCCAAGTAAATAATTTAGTTTCCTTTTTGATATAACAGAGTGCTAAAATAAGAACAGATTAAAATAAAATTAACATGGGAGGACTTGGATACCTTAAGCATATATGAAGATGATTGTTCTACAGACTAAATGCAACCAAGCCTGAATACTCAGGGTGTTTTTTCTAAGCTAACCTTCTCCTGTGATTCATATCTAGCAGGCTCCTAAGCAATCCCTGCGTGGGTCACGCACCTGGCGCTGTTGACAGTCAAGCAAGACCTACCCTCCATGCCCCCCTGGGTGGCACCCGGGGGAGAGGGCAGCCCACACCACGCAAGGCGGGAGCAGGCTGCCCCAGGACGGCTGGCAGCAGACCCGGCTCCTCCAGCTGCCTGGGCATGTTGACATGAAAACAGAGGGACAAGGTCTAAAATTACGCCCGTCTCCACTGGTCTGTCTTTACTAGCAACTTGGCGTGTCCTTTCTCCACGGGTTCTGTCTCTCGGGCTGACTATGGTTTTTGTTTCGTGGAAATATTTTAGCTTGTAAAGAAACAAGAGTTTTCAGCTGTTGGTGTGGGCTTGGTGATGATGGTCTGTTCTTCTTGGCATGGCCTTACGCTCTCCAAGAGGCAATGGGATGAATGGAGACGGGACAGTGAAGAACCCACACACCATCTAACCTGATGGTCGCCAGCAATAGGGACAAGACAGCTAAGGGCACTGGGGCCCTATGTGTGTTGTAGCCACCATGGGACAAAACCAGCTCTCACAGCCAGACAAGCACTGCTGCTTTCACCAGTGTGGGAGAAAAAAAAGGAAATATGAAGATAGTATCCATCGTACTTGAGTGATCTGTCCCAGAATCTTTCCCACTTGTCCCCCACTTGTGTGGCACCTCACAGGAGCATCTGCATGGCCTGCACAGGCCCCAGACAGCTTGATATGCTGCGCTCCTCAGCCCAAGGCAATGCATGGGCATTTCCACGGTGTAGCGTTTCCAGCTTCCACTCTGGAAACTTCCCACCCCGCAGCTGATACCACTTTGCCAGACACCCTCCCGGCTTGCGGAGAGCTCTGCCCGTGCCTGGTGGAGGTGGCGTAACTGTGGCACAAGGAAACCCGCTGCGGTCACCACGCGGCGTGTCGGTGAGGGAGCAGCACGACACAGACATGCCGGCACGGTAACAGCAGCAACAGCTTCTCCTGCGCAGGAAGACCCCAAGCTGTAATTGATCCCTGTACATATAGGGTGGGATCTGCGCAGGAGGTACCAGCTGCCTGCAGGAAGCAACTGGTTTCAGCCCATCTCTTGGTGGGCTTGTACCTACACACCATGTTAGCTCAGCAGCTGCTATACCAGCATTAAGACTGCTTCTTTGCCAGCTGACAAAAAAAGAGAAAACAGTGCAGTATCAAAGCAAAACTGGGAAAAGAATTATCTACCCTGGTCCTCTGTGTCTTACCCAGCCCTTTCAGACCACGGACGTGAGAGCAAAAGGAAGCGCAGCGGAGAGCAGCCACCAAGGACCGTCCAGGAGACACCGGTGCCAGGAGGTTCTTCCTCCTTCAGGCTGCAGCAGATGCCGGGCAGGAATCTCCAGGGTTGTCCTTCAGGGGACCTCCGCCCGCCTCCGCGTGGGTATCCAGCTCCGGCCGGAGCCTGCCGGGCCGCCGAGCTGCTGTGGCCGGAGCGCTGCTCTTTCGTCGCCCTGTTGTGACAGGGAAGTTCACGGTGTCCTGGCAGCGGGAGGCTCCTTCGCTCCACCCTCCGCCCCGGCTCAGTGTCTCGAGGTTCTGCTGAACCGGAGCCGCCACAGCGAGCGAGGAGGTGACCCGCGCAGGTGGCACCGGCCCGCGGCATGGGGCGCCGCAGCAGCGAGCCCTGGGCAGCCCTCGCCGTGCTCCTGCTCGCCACCGCGCTCCCGAGCGCCTCCTCAGCAGGTACCTACCCCCTCCTGCGCCCCCGGGCCCGGCCTTTCCCCCCACGCTTCTTCCTGCCGAAATGTACTGCCTGCTGACAGTAATTTGTTCTCTAGAAGCAAGGTGGGCTCCTTTGTCTCGTGTAAGGAGGGCAAAGAGCTGGGATGTTGAGGGATGCCAGTGAGGGTTACTTAACGTGATCAATTGCAGCGTCTTTCTGAAGAGACTTGCTTTTGCCAGGGATTTACCAATCAACTCTGAAAGGGGCTGAGCTGCAGTTTGCTCTGCTGAATTACAAGGAGACAAGAGGTCCCAGTCACAGACTGTTTCTTGGCTCCCACATACTAGCTGCAGCAGGGACCATTTTGAAATATCACCCAGCAGGCGCCGTGTAATCTGTTTTAGCTCATATTAGGCACTTTCTGCAGAAAGCCTGGCTTTACTACCCTCTTAATTAGAGAGATTGCCTAAAACCAAAATACAAATGAGACCCATGAGCTGCTCTTTTCCCATCAGGATACCGCTTGCACTTGTCTATCAGCGGCACTTGAGAACTGCCAGATTTCTCAGGATGGCTTTGCTCTGACAGCCTCTCCTTTGGGCTGCAAAGCCTACAAACGGGAACCAAGAACTAAGGCTCTGTTCCACACCACTTTCCTCCGCAGGTCATGCACGGTTTTGCATGTTTTTTAATGATTCTTCCCAGTGCTCCTGTGAGGTATTTATTAACTCAGAAAAGAAATATAAGCTCTCGCGGAATAGACTTGGGCAAGGTCATACAGTAAATCCTAACGGAGATAGAAAGAGGAATGAGAAGTATTCATGGCTTTCCCTAAAGCAGGCTGCCAGGGAACCCACTCCCAGCACGACAGCAAGAGTAAGAAAAGATCACGTCTTGCTGGCACTCAATCATCTCAAAATGAAAATCTGAACAACAGCAGGTAACCCCAAAGGTGACATCTCTCGCAGGGCAACATCCGTTTATTTACTATTACCCAAATCAAAAGGTTGTTCCAGGGTCTTGCACTGTTTTGTTATCCTGAAAGCTGAAACTAAACCCAGATGATTTGTTTTGAAGACTTCAAATGAAATGAAGCTGGAACTGAATTTCTGTCTCTATTACACTCCCAGTTTGCAGCTGAAAGCAAAGGTTTGTTTGCACATCGCTTTCTCTCATAGCCCCTGCCTGGCAGAGCCTCTGTCAGCAGGAGCTCCGACTTCAGTAGGCTCTCCGGGGAACGGTTTCAACTTACGGATCTTCTTCATGACTGAAGTGAAATATAGGTGCTCTTAATGGCGCAGGACTAGCTATTTCTTTCACTCCCTTCTTTCTGCAGCAGAGGGCAAGGTGTTTTATTGCACTTTGCCCACCCCCTGGGATCTCAGCAGTCTGCATGTTTCCCACCCTGGATCCCTCAGCTGTCCTTGCACCCAATCCTGCAGCACAGAGATGTGTGTTGACACTGGTAGAAATCTTTATGATGCTTTGGCCTGTGACGCTAGATACCCATCTCAATGGCTAGAGCTCAGCTGCAGTGCCCACCAGGAGTACAAAGATGCTCCAATTCTGGCTAAGAAGTAGAAGAGACTTCTTGGCTGAAGCCCTCCAGCGTTGTGGAATTCCCTCTCTCATAAGCTTACCTATTTCTAGAAGTTGTATTTTCCAATATGTTCAGGTTCATGGAACCAAAACAGAACAGTGTCAGATACAGCTGAGCCTGAACTTCAACAAGGTCAAGAAACAGACTGTTTTAACCCCCTACCTGTGCGGTTAGGCTTCCCAAAGGCACTGTGAATTTGCTGAGATGCAGTACTGTTAGGCTAAGTTCTCAACTCTGCCAGCTTCCTTTTCACCCTGGAAGCCATGGATATTTTTCTAAGCACAAAAAGAGGTGGATTTACAGCTCACAGCAGGTGGATTTACAGCATGGATCTCCCTGAGCCACTGGATGCTTTCTCTGAGTGGACAGTGAAGTGGTTTGAGGAAGAACTTCTTTACCGTGAGGGTGACAGAGCCCTGGCACAGGCTGCCCAGAGAGGCTGTGGAGTCTCCTCTGGAGATCTTCAAAACCTGCCTGGATGCCACCCTGTGCCGCGTGCTCTAGGTGTCCCTGCTGGAGTAGGGGAGTTGGGCTAGATGATCTTTAGAGGTTCTTTCCAACCTCAACCACTCTGTGATTCTGGGATTCCGGTCCTTGCTTGTTCTGCCCATGTAGACTGGGAGCTCCCTTGGAAAGGAGGGTCACAAACATGGGCTCTGAGTGAATGTCTTACACTAGGGTCGTACTCCAGCAAATGCAGGGTCCCCAGTTTTCAGCTTTTCATGTCAATACCTGATTTTTCCTTTCTAATCCTAATTGTCTTTTCTCTTGTGCTTTTTCCTGAGCTGAGGAAGGTGCCAAGGTTTCAGGAAGCTCCAAGGCTGAGACTGAGTATGAACCACTGTGCCTTAGTAAGTCTTCTGAAGTCATTACAACCATGATAATGCCAGGTAACGAGACCAAACAGGTCACTGGGAGGCTGCTCTAGAGAAGACTTGCCTGTTGTCATGCACTTAACTAAAAGTTTCTGTTGTGGGTGAAACACTAAGATGCATTTTAAAACTCTTCCATTGCTACACCTAATATATCCAGGATATGTTCAGATGGACTTCTATTTTTGAGTAGACTAGTTTATAGATTGGTTGGTTTATGTATCCTAGCGCTTCCTCCCATATCAGACATCCATGTGCGCACGGGGGACTCTCAGGAATGTCCCCTCATCCCCACACAGGGAGCTTTCCTCAGCCAACCTTACACAACCTGAGATCCCACCAGCCCTCCCAGAGTCTCCTCCCAGCCCAACCACCACAAGGGCCAGCACTTCCCAAGCTGTACGTACCAAAGGTGCATGTCACCCCAAAGCATGGCATAGATAGAGGGGACAGGCATCCCCTGTCCCTCCTCTAGGCACAGGCAAGACATTTGCTATCTTCTGTGTAAAGAACGCTTCTTCACAGTGCCCGAGCAACAGGCACAGCTCATCACCTAATTCCTTAACTGAGTTTAGAAACTTAGACAATAAAAAGATGCAAAGGATTCAAGAAAAAAAATGTCAGAGTTAAAAGCTGTTTCCATTCTCACCACAGAAAGCAGGGAATTGCACTGGTGCAAAGCACAAGGAAGTCACAGCTCACAGCCCAGCACAGAGCACGCGCTGCTTCCATTGGCAACAGTGCCATTGCGTGCCTAAAATGCTAGAAATCCGGCTGAAGCTGTTTCTTTTCAAAATCCTCTTACACTCTGACAAGAAACTTTCCCTACCTTACATTTATTTTCAATTGAAAATAGCCACTTCCATCACGTGGCTTTCCTAAAATTGCCTAAGCAGATGCTACGTAGGTGTTTTTAAAAGATTTCAGTAACGATGGGCAGCGATGAACGCACCAGCTCACGTGTCTGGTCAGCCAGGAAGGACAGACATGACCAGCCTTGAAGACACACAGATGAAGTTGAATTTTGCTACCTCCCAAATGAGAACCAGGCTTAGGGGAGGGATGCGGAGTGACAGGCCACAGCGCCGACGGGGAAGTCACTTTCTCACCCACGTTCAGCCAAGCAAAGCCTGCTCTGCCTGCAGCGTTGCTTCAGCTCACGCGCTTTTCTTTGCCGGCAGGAGTGAACTTCTGCTCGCAAGCGGCCGTGTGCTGCCCGTCGGGCATGGACGACTACGGCTGGATCGCAGCTGCCGTTGGCTGGAGCCTCTGGTTCCTGACCCTCATCCTGCTCTGTGTGGACAAGATCACCAAACTCCGTCCCGACGAGCCCAAGTATTTGGCAGCCTGAGGCAGGGCAAGGCAGCACGCGGCAGCACCCCAGAGCGCCGGGGTGCACGCAGACCAGCAAGGCATTTGAAAGGACCAAAAAGAGCAGTTACATACCTTCAACTAAGAAAGCCCAGGCCTAAGCAAGGTGCATCCTCCCCAGCAGGTCAGAACTGCCAGTGTCCGTGGAACAGACCTGCGTCCCGGCAAGGCAGTCGGGTACATGCCACTGGGCAGAGAAAACCTTCTTTCTCCCGAGTCCTCATGATAAGACGGTGTAACGTATCCCTCATTGCACGTGTAACCGTGTGTGCGTGCTGGGAGCGCGCCAGCGGCAGCTGCGCATGGCAGCACCAGTTACCGGCCCGTATTGGGCTGCCTTAAGGCAACCCAGCGCATGGTGCTTGGCACTGAAACGGAAAGTGGGCAAATAGACCTAATTTCTGCAGGATCAGTGTTACGAGATCCATTACTAAGCATGCAAACTGAGCCTAAGCTATGAGCCAGGTTACATGAGTAAACCGATCTAACTCCTTGATTATACTGAGTTGTCTTCATACATTAAATTGTGTTTTAATGCCAATTTATTGGTACCAGTTAAAATTCTGCTATGGATGTGCAAGATGAAGCCTTGTTTGGTGTGGTTTGAAATTAAATCTAGTTATTCCAGTATAATTTGTATGGGGACTCTTTTTCAGGAATTTAACATTGGATGTATTTATTCAGCTTGCACCTGCCTACTTATCTAAGCCACGCAGAACTGCAGCAAGCTGGTTTAAACCAGTGTATCCAATTCATGCACAAAGCTGCTCCTATTTATGTAAGGGGCTGATAAACACCGTTATTTGCATTGATGGAAAAATTGACTATTTTAATACTAGTTTATATTGATAAAGCATATATTTCTAATTGATTAGTATATCCAAGTGGTTAGAAACATTTCAAATAGGAAATATTCATGGAGAGGGGTTTATTCCACTGCAGTTTGATTCCTATCCATTATTATAACCATAAATCAGTATTAAACCCATCTAGACATACATCAGATTCACAAACCTGCTAGAGACCAGCTGAAATGAATCATAAAAATAAAACTGTGATAGAAATTTGTATTTTTTAAAAATATCATTAAAGGCTCAAATCTGCTTATTAATGTAAAACTCTCCCATTAAGGAAGCATAGAAATCAACCTAAAATTCTTCAAATTACCCCTATCTCACCTAGGTACTTTGCTCAGGGCCTAGAGGACAATTTTCTGCCACTTGAATTGATGGATGGTGGCCTATTTCCATCAAGAGCAAGAACGATTCTCCCTGTAGGAATGGGTGAAGCTGGGCATGGAGAGTGGCACCTTTCCCAATCACTAATATCACCTCCCTCAGAAACTCTGAAGGAGGGAAAATGCTGAGCTGAGATTCAAGCATCAGGAAAGATAGTTTTGAAAGGGCAGGGCTTAACTCTTCTGTGGCATTTTCATTGTGTGTGTGGTTTTTTGGACACGTGCCACAACTCTACTGGCAGAATGATCAGAAAACTTTGCTCGATTAAGAAAAACCTTTCAGCGTAGAATGAGTAAAACCATAGTAACGCTCATGAGACAACTCTCCGTGTTGGACCAGCCAGCTCCTCCTTCTCACAAATATCTGCTTGCTCACGTACAAACTCACAGCAACGAAAGATTCTACATTTTATTGTTGGTGCTGATTGACAGAATAGCACGTTGACAATTAACCGCTGCAATCATTGAAGGACAATAAATCTTACACATACATCTTTTTTTTTTCCTGATTTATTATTTTTTATAGTGGAAAATGTGCAGTGGTCTGAAAGCGATGTGACAGATCCTGTGAAAAATCTCCACCTATTGCCTTTGTGTTTCCCTGCTGCAGATCACTTCCTACAGGTCTCCCGTTTTACAAATATTGCTCTCCCAGCTGGGGACAGAGAGGTGACTGCTGCCTACGGCATCGGCTGGGATTTTTCAGGGGACGGTTTTCCCATTTCCTTGGCTGAGGCCATGAACACATGAATGTGGTCATGGAAGTGAAATCTCGAGTTGTAAACACATGACCTGAGCTCTAGCTGTCCTACTGCTCAGCACAACACCTGCAAACTCACCCCATAATAGCTGGGTGACTTTGGGTTTCATCAAACCTGCCTTTGGAAGCAGTTTGCTATCATACTCTCCAGAAGAGCCTGCTTGTGTGCAGCTGCCTTCAGGGAATGCACTAGTTTAATCCTCTGGTTTTACTTTTCACAGCCTCCTTCTGGTGCTCTCAGATGAACCAAGGCAGGCTTGGGTGCAAGAATCGTGGTTTTGCGATAGTGGAACACCCCCACCCTTTTGTACACCTCTGCTTAAGGGTGACAACCAATCTCAACAAAGTCGGGTGCAGAAAAGGAATATCTTATAGATCATTGATGCAGAGAAATGCAAACTTTTTCTAGACCACTGATCTGTAAACCTCTAATCTGGTATAACTCTCTTGTTTGCTTATTGTACCAACCCCTTTGAAGCTGACATTGCCAAGCTTGATCTGTAGCATTTTCCATTCGAGTTCTCTGACCTACAACAAAAATGGAACAGGTCACTGGTAAAATGTATCCCGGTAATGAATTTCACAAACATACCACTACTTTCAGGGTGTTCCGAGATCTTTAAACGAAGTGGCAGTGTCCCAGAAGGTCATGGGCTACCAGAGTAAACACCTTACCTGTTGGTATGCAGTACAGTACAGAGCAATAAAAACTTATTTTAAAAACACAGAGTCTCTGGGGTAAGTGCCATGTGTTACACTGGTTCTAGGCATGCTGAGCAATCACAAATGTGGTGCAAAGCAATGCACAGTGCAGGACGAGAAACGGCCAACAGGCCTGTCAGTATTTCAGAGGGCTGTCGACGATCGCAGAAAGTGCAGAATTGAAAAGTTGTACCCAAAAGACACAAGAAATTAAAGACAGATGAAGATTAATCTGCAGAACTGGCTTATTTGCCCTGCCTGTACAAAAAAACTCAGTCTACCCAAAAGTAATCTAAATACTATCTGTGGTCTGCCGCTACATTTCCTGGAATATTATTAGACAGGGAACACACAGTAGTGGTCTGTAGTTTTTAACTCATATTTTAAGACAAATCAGGTCACCTCAGAAAGCTGTGGTCTGGTTTTCATGCACAACTGAAGAGGACTCTGTAGAACATTATAATGAATTCATATACCTTATAATGAAATTCATGACGAAAGCCACAGGCTGGTATTGTTGCATCTGCTTATTATTTTCTCTTCTTCCTAATATCAATTATAGTTATTAAGATACACCTAATAGAAGATTCCCAACTACTGTAAGGCTGCTCTGTGCTGTTGACTTCAGGGGAGCTTTGCTAATTAAAGTATATTCTGCCTATTCAGCCCTTCCAAAATTGTGTTTCTCTTTTCTTGTTCCTTTCTCTTTTTCTCCACTGTAATTCCACTCCAGCTAATTCCACTTCAACAGAAAAGCCTGGAAGTGAAATGTTAACTCCTGATTTATCACTGATTGATTGGATATCCGGTATCATTTCAGCCTGCTGCCCCTCGGGCTCGCGCACACTCTTGCTTGGGCTCTCTAAGAGTGCGTGCAAAGGCGAAGGTGATGGATCATGTCAGCTGTTAAGAGACAAGACACCTTCTCAGAACGATGACAGAAACCGTAACACTCCAGTCATTTAAAATGTTGTAGGCAAACATACTTGCACCAAAATGTTCCTCACTGACAAGAAAAGAGAAAGTAAATCTATTCCAGTTAACAGGATTTAGAGTAAAGAAAGGCAAAAATGCTTGAACCCTGGATGGATGAATAAAAATAAATGTGACATTTTAAAAACACAGTTTTTAAACTGTGGAGTTTTACAGTGGTGACTGAAAGGCACCAGTTTGAATCTTAACATTGCTGATGAAGTTCGAATGGACAGAATTTCTGAATTTCAGGCAACAAACAGTGCCCGGAAGGGGCGACAGAGACACCAGGGCACCAGATGAGCCAAGTTGCAGGGACTGCGGTAGCTGCTGCCAGAGCACAGCATTAGGATTTCATGGCAACTACTTTGCTTTGCCTTGAAATAATACCAACCACATCTAACTAGTGATTTTTTAAAAATACTTAATTCACGCCTAAATTGATTGGTACTTAATGCATGACTCTTCATCTTCTTAGATGCCATTGCTCTGGAAATGACTCACATTACTCACAGTTTCTATCCTTGGGGTTTTAGTGAATGAGCTACATATTAAGCAATTGCACTTTACCACGATTACACTTTACAAAATCACCAGGGAATGAAAATTGGCAAGCATCAGAGCTTCCTACTCATGAGAGACATGCAGTGAAAAGAGCATAGGAAAGAGCTTAATTTCATTAAAAAATATAGGTGCTCTATACTGGGACTTCTGAGAATGTTTCCTAAAGCCATCGCAAATGTTAGGATTTGGGAGAAAGATTGTAATTGATTAAAGCAAAGGAATGAAATATAGGTATTCATTCCTGGGAAGCACCCATCCTCTCTGATCCTTACACTCAGCATGTTTTGTGGTATCAGTGGTATTAGGATCTGCTGGGGAATTAAAAGCTCAATGCAGATTTCAGTGCTAGAATCAAACATACCCTTCAAAGAACTTCTACTTCCTATTTTGTAGCAAGCATCTGGAAATAAACACAAGATAAACAATGCAGGAGCATCTCCCGTATCTCCAAAAAGCTTGAAAAAATCACAGCTCCAACAGACACAGAAACTTCTCCCTTGCACTTCATGGGTAAGGAATTCATAGAGATACCAGGTAACCATTTTGCAGCTCACCCATCTAAAGGCTGCTGATACTCTGCTCTCCTCCTACCCTTCAAATTGGCTTCTTCTGAAAAACTTCTGCATTCACGGGGGGAAGAGATGCCCGTCCAGCCTCTGGGGTCACTGAAGTAAAGCTCTGTTCCAAAACCCTCACACTGCTCTTCATGGTGCCTTTAGCTCTAAAGTCTAAGGAGCAAAGATAACTTAAATCTTCCTTCTGTGCTCTTGGGCAGCTGTTTCTTCCAACCCACCTACCTACCCACCCACCCATGTGGTGTTCCCAGAACACACCATTAAACATACAGCTGAACCCTATTTGAAATATGACTTTCTGGAGCAGGGCTAACAACGTTTCCTTCAAGCACCCACAGCCCTGGCTGCTTTGTCTCAATGGCTGAAGAGAAGAGCGATATCCCCAAACCATCCCATTGCAAGGCCGTCCCTGCTCCACAGTATTTCTACATACCAGGCATTTACACGAGACTGGTTCAAAAACCTTCAGCTCTAGTGTGGCAACCCTTGGCCTCTGAAACAAGAAGTTAGTGTGCGTGAGCTGCTCTATGCTCAATGCTCCTGTAAAGATGTTGTGTGACAGCGTTAGCAAAGAGTTGTTAATTCATCCTTAGATAAAGAGGTCTAAATAATGCTTATTGGCACTCGTGTCAAGAGCATCCTAAGCGCAGAGCTACAGGAAGCGATGTTCTTGGCTCCCAGACAGAAATGGAATTACTGTGAGGCCACGCTGTGTCCCTGATGTGGCCTGCTGGAAGCCACTAACAACTTCTCCTGAATTTTTGCAGTTTTACCATACCCGTTGCAAAAGCAGAATGTGCCTTCCAGTCTCCTGGCAAGTGTCTTCCATGTCACAGTAGAGTATAGCAAAATGCACATATAATGTAAATATAAGACTGTTCACCTAGAAATCCTCTGAATGGGAGATTTCTCACTTTTTAGTTACAAATACTGGAGTGCTCCTGTTCAAACTATCCATCAAGTCGAGAGAAAGAAACTGTCCTGAGGACTGAACTCATCCATGGAAATGCTTAAGAAGAAGAGTTACATGCAAAAGGTAAGGTTATTTACCAGAGACAATTTTATCGAGGATTGCATGGATTAATAAATCCTGCAATTAGTTCATGAGCTGTTTATGTGTGTTTGGATCACCTGTACTTCATCAACTTCATATTTGGCAACTGTGTACTGGTAGTGGCTAATTCACAGTTTTATCTCTTATTTCCTCTACTACCTCAAATATCTTTTTATTCTTTTATCCAAGGATAAAATCTTTGTGATTTATTATTAAAAAATAAAGACCACTGTGCTAATATTCTCTCGAATATGAAGAAACTTTACCTGAAGCATGAAGAGATCTCCAGTTACTGCTTTCAAATCATACATAGCATTATAGCACTCACATAAACATGCTGGATGACCAAAACAACTCTGAGAAGCCTCAGGAGAAGCGGTCATAAGTACAGGACCCTGCTTCATAGGAGCCGGGTCCATAGAAAGTAGCCGAAAATGCAAAATTATGTAATTTTCATCCTTCAGTCCTTCTTTTGCTCTCCTAATTCCCATTTCACTTTGCCCACTTTACATACGATAATAACAAGGCTACTCTTACGTGAAACTGAAAGCCACCATGTTCAAGGTCCATGGAGGCTGTGTATCTGAACTCCAGAGCACTTGTTCAAATGTGCTAGAAAGAAGTGGGCATTACAAAAGAAAACAAAAATCAATGTGGAAAAATGTATTAAAAGATAAAAGACAAAAAATAAGACAAAATATTCCAGCTCGACAAACTATGAAGGACAGAGAAATACATACTTTTTTATAGCACTAATGTAATGTCTTTACCTATCAGTCTTCACTAACATTCACATCCCAGTTCTACTCTGGGAAAGTCTCTAAAAAAAAAAAGGCAACAATTCTCAAGGCTCTTACTCTCAGGGTGCACTTTTCAACTATTTAAAGACAGGAGATCTGAGTACACACAAGGAGCATATCTGTTGGAACAGCATTTTGACAGTAATACTTCCGACATACGCTTCATTTCATATGACACTCTCCATAGAAATAACAGACCTTTCAATCAGCCAAACTCATGCCAAAATATTGGAAAACTATGGAGTCTTTGTCAGCATTGCCAATATTTTTCTTTCCTAATTTCCCCTTACCCAGCACTCAGAACCTACAAATTTGGAATATATGAACAGCAGCATAGTGATGACAGTAGCATATGTTCCCAGATCTTTTTTTCCTTCATTTTTCAATAAAAATCTAATAGGGACAGAGAAATTTTGCCCCATCGCATAAGGGAACTGATTTTTTTTTCTTTCTAGGTTTAAGCACTTTAAATCTGTAAATTTTCTCTAGATAGAATCACAACAGGAGTAATGTTGGAAGGGGTCTTTGGAGAATCATCTTGGCCAACTCCAAGCAGGGTCACCTAGAGCACGTGGCAGTGGGTCACATCTAGGTGGGTTTGGAAGATCTCCAGAGAAGACTCCATAACCTCTCTGGACAGCCTGTCCTTGTGCTCCGTCAACCTCACAGGGCACCTCTAGACACCTCTTAGGCACCTGGAGAAGCTCTGCAATCCTGGTGAGTGCTGCTTAGGAGAGCTGTTCCTCACTTGTGCAGAGCAGCACTGTTAGTGGGGAAGGCCTGTGCAGAGAGGTTATGCAAGATCGGCTTGGAGGGCACAAGGGGACTTCCCAGGATTTAATGCATCTCTTCTTAGTGTGCAGTTACAGGTAGTCCTGGACACCTGGTTGCTGCTTTTTGACTTCTGATAATCAGATGTTGATGATTTCCTTTTAATCAGCTCTCAGCTTTGTGACCTCATCAAGCAAACACCTAAAGGTGCCATCTGGGGGATTTCTTTGGAAGATGTTTATTTCTTTGCTGGTGCAAAAATACAGCTCTCCTCAAAGTCACAAGTTGTCTCCATCCTGCCTACTCGTAGCTAACATTGCCTTTTTTTTTTTTTTTCTTTTTTCCAAAGACTAATAGTTGCTAATGGGTAAAAATTGATAGATAAGGCATGGAGTGGAAAGTGCTTTTTCCTGGATCTGAAATATGAGAGGATCTTGTTAAGCTGGAAAACAGGAAGATGAAAATTCGTCTTACTGCTGAAAAGTGCAAAAAAGTAGCATCCTGAGTCCATTATCTATGGACTCAAGAATCCCTCTAAAACAAAGAACTCCCAGAACTGAATCCCTCTAAAAACGAAGTTCTCTTTCCCTGAATAAATCCCCACAGTCACTGACAGGACTATGTGTTACATGGTAGTAAAGAAATGAAGTATGGCCCACTTTTTGAATCAAATGTATGAGAAAGACTTGCAAAACATCACTTAGCTCCAAAGATAACTAGGAAGCCGGCTAGAAAATGAAAAGGAAAAGCAAATTAATGAGCCTCAATTACTTAGCTCTCATTTCAACATTTTCCTCTATATGCCAAACCAACACAGACTAAACAAAACTGTCAAGGGAACGTGTGAGGAAACACAAGAGCCTGAGGATTCCATGAATCAGATAATTTAGGCAGGGAAATGGATGTAAGTGCTTGTAGCACAGTTTTCTGTGCCTGTACCAACTTCTCAACAGATAGTTTTGGTGGATTCACCAGCAGATGCTATGGATTCAGGATATTTTAAAATTTAGAAGAAAACATTTTTTTTTCTTTTAATACGGCAATCAAAATTAATTAGCAAAGGAACTCATGCACATGGGGATGCAGAAGCATGCCAATTTTCTCCCTGGATTCCCAAGCAGCAAGAAAAGGCATTTGGGCACATACCAGAGTCCTTTTGTAGTACATGAAAAAAAAGAACAGCTTTCCCATAGTTGCAGAAAGTGTTAGGACCATCCTTGGAACCAAAACATTTAATGCCCTACGTGCTATATGTTTTCCTGTATAAATATACAGAATTTGCCATGCCACTTTTTTGTGAACAGCAAATCTCTAACCAGTTTAAGAACAGAACTTCCAAAACCAGCTTTGGAACTTCTTTACCATCCTTACTTGTCAACTTGTTTGAAGAGGGATTTTTTTAAATCAAAAAGGCCTCTTTTATTTATCTAGAACTGTTTGCAAGTTCTTTGTAATATTTGGGACTAGGAAGAAATAGAAAGGATATTCCAAATATAAAACAACTGAATATGATGGGCATCACCATCACTCGCACAAACAAAGGATGAAATAGCATCAGCATCTATAAATTTTAAAGCTCTTATTCCATATTGCTTATTAAACTTGGGCAGCTGGAGCCCGCACACAGATAATGCCTTCTAGAAATGTCTTTCTAGAACCCCACATTTTCTTGAAATGAAGTTAAGGTAATATGCTAATTACAGTAACGAAGAAATCTTTACAAAAACACAAACAGTCTTCAGTATTTAAAAAAACAAACCCAATGAACATTCTCTGATACACTCTTCATTTTGCAAAACCTCTTTTTTTTTTTTTTTTTTTGAATTTGCTTTGGAAGCCTCTCTTCAAAGTATCAGCAGTGTTCCTGTTTACCAACTTGGTAGAAAACTAATGCTCCTTTATTTTTATAGTAGAATTGATCCATCAGACAGAGAGCTTAAAAACTATTCATACAAATGATCTGCAATACCTATAGGTATTCCAAGCCAAAACCATCCAGGTTGGCTCAATTCATACTTCAACCAGTGCCCATCAGGGCTTAAATTATTGGCCAGGGAAGGAAATAAATTTTATACGGCTTTTTGATGAACTTGGAGAAACCAAAGAATAACTTCACTTCCTAATAAAGTGAGGAAAGAGCAAGCCATGCTGTTTTCCCTGTCAGTAAGCTGCCAGCTGCTTCCTAGCTTTGGCAATGATTGACATTACATACATATCCCATGAACGAGGCACATGAGCTCCTTCCATGGCATCCCTCTACCCGTCTTCATTGCATTTTGAATTTGTCCCATCACAGCTCCCGAACCACGCACAGGAACCAGAAAAGACGGTCAGAAGCCAAACGCCCGTCCTGCGCCAGTGTTACACACCTGCACTTTACCACTGCTGTTTCTACCCAAAGTGAGGCAAACAGCCCTGTCCTGGTAAATCCCAGTGATCTTCTTGGCAGACAACCTTTTAGGATCTTTATGACTCTTAACCACTTCCAGTATTGGACATACCCGAATTGTAGCACCGAGTATTTTTGCTCATGGTTTCACAGCGCGAGGCTCCTAGGCTCCTAGAAGCACTAAGCTTACCCTCTATTCTCTGTGCTACCTCGTTAGCCTTTAGTTAAGCCCGATCTGAAAATAAAAACACTCCAAGGAATGACAACTTAATTAAAATTCTCATATGTATTATGTCAGTTACAGTTATGCAATGGCCAAATATTAGTAAATTCATAGCTAATATTAAATTAAAACTCTGGGAAAAAAAAACAGTGACAAACAGCTCCATGGCACGTACCATTCTTACCATGGGGATAATGCTTACCCTTTGTCCCGAGGGACAGTGGAAACAGGTATAAATATAAGAAAACGTCTCAAAACTGCAAATCTAAGCCTATGTTAATGCTCTAAACTGTCACTGACTTTCACTAAAATTATTGAGATCCAAACATAAGCAATGATTTAGGACATCAATTTATAACTTAATGCTGGTGACCCTGTACCAGTCAGGCTGGCTTGCTTTCTGTACACGAAGCAAACTACACAGTGGCAATATTTTATCACTGGTTTTACAAGAGCATATCGTTTGTAAATATATTTTTTTAAGATATACATACACAATTCCCCAAATTCAATTGTGGCTAGGTACTTCTCACCTAGCTTTCAATAATTTTAAACAAAATAAATACCAAGCCTTTGCTGTTTGGATGCCTTGCTTTGTTTTTCCAGCCTGAATGAGTCTACAAGTATTTTCTTAGTTATACAAGGCCAATGTTTCACTTTGCAAACATTGAAGATGAAGGAACACTTGAAGCTTCAGCACCAGAAGGAAAACAAGGAAGAGTGAAGAGGGTAGCTCCATTTGGAAGCACAGACCTATAACAATTACTGTTCCAGTTTGTGACAAGTTGCTCAAAAATCCTTTTATTCTAAGTAGTCCTATTGTTATTGTCAACCAAAGTGATTCTTATGTGGGATCGCACCTTCAACACCCCAGATTTGATACAGTCATCCTGAAGAACAGCAACACAAACCAGTTCCCCATAAACACTGGAGAGATCCAAATACTTGTAACCTCTTGCAAAATGTCATCTCAGTTCATGCAAATCTTTGCCTTTTTCCTTAGAAAAAGGAGTCTACTATGCTTGGACTTTGTTCCTGTGATTTTTTTGTTGTTGGAGGGTTCTTGACCTTAAGTTTTGTTTGTTAGATTGAATGAGGGTAGGGAGAGAGGAGAAGCACCATAGTATTAGCTGATTGAACAATGCTGTTTGATGACACTGATGTCTTCCCCTGCTTGTCTCCAGGCTCCCCTTACGATCCTCATTTTGCAGCTTTTTTCTTTTTTTCTAGAGCACTGGCAAAAGAGTTGTGAGAGTTCATTCTTTTGAGAGAACAACATTGCTGATTTCCTTTAACTCTTTACTTCCATAGGAAGCAGATACCTGGCAGATTTGCAAGAGAATGCTAAATCAACTATGGAAGTTCTGCACTGTTGCCTGTTTCTGAGAAAGTCGTAGAAGTTCTTCTCTAATTGCTTTTATAAGAGAGGCTGAAGAGTGACCCGGCTGGAGGTCCTCAGTGGAACTGGTGGTGTAGCAAAGGCCCTGGCCCTGAAGGCTGTTGTGTGGAAGCTGAGCAGGGGGTGCTGAAGGCTGCCTGGCTGAAGTCCTCGGCATCTGGAATACTGGTGAGGAGGAATATTCTTGGTGTCCATGCATATGCGTCTGGAAAAGGGTAGAAAGAGTTATTGTACTCTCAGCAAACAGGATTATCCCAGAAAAGATAAGAAAGCAAAAAGGCAAAGAACAGAGGGAAAGCAGCATGGAGATGCTTCTATCTGCTGCCACTGTTCCTTCATATGAATGAATGATTCCTCTATGGCGCACAAAACAACAAGCATACGTAAAATTGGTTGGACTGCCTCAAACTCAAGGATTTTTAAAGTTGTTTTGAATGTTCGCAGGAAGTCTATCCTTCTCCCACTCTCTGATACTTTTACTGGGAGAAGGTGGGGAGAAAAAACACAAAACTGGAATTACACAAGGGAGCTGGCTTTGCTTTCCTTGCCCTGCCACGACCCTCATAAAAGTCAGCGGGCAACACACTGTCTTCCCAGGTGTCATTTCTCAGAAGCAGCAGCAGGAGAAAATTATTCAAATCAGAAAGATTAAATTTGCCACACTCTAGAGATGACTCCTACATATTTGGAAAAAACTATCCCCATTTAGGGACAATCCCCATGTCTAAGTAAAAAGGGATTGCTTTTACTTTTGTTCAGCCACATATATTCTCTCACGAAACAAGGGAGAAATATAATAGAAGCCTGAAATTATGGGTTTGTACATATACAGAAAAAACGTGTACACTACAACGAAGCATGAAGTTACAGTACACTAGGTGAATGAATTTACAGTACACTAAGTGACTGTATCGACTGCCAGTGTAGACACAAGCCAGGGTAGGTTTTGAAATCCTAACTTCCATCTGAGATCCCTAAAGGAAGTGTTTCTTCTTGGCTGGTGTCTGTGAAGGTTGAGACACAGCCCGAGGGAAACCTTGGGCACAGATGCCGCGCAGCTGCCTGGCTGCACCCTAGTGAAAGTGGCATCGTCCCCTCTCCAAGAGCCTGTGCTGAGGGTCAGGCCAGAGGTTTCACCGTTCTGTGAGCACTAACCTCCTCTGCGGATAAACATTAAGTAGCAGAGGGCAACGTGGTGAGAGAAGAAACGAAAGTAAGGTCACCTACAAGAAGCCTGCTGGAGAAGGGGGAAGGAAGAGGAGAGCCTAGGGAAAATGAAGGGGGACCTGCTGTGACTGTAGTAAGCGAGAAACAAAAAGGCAGAGGAAAATGCTGCTTTAGGTCTCATAATATGAATGAGAAAACACCTAAGCCATTTGGTTCACAGCTGAACTAGGAACACCCTCTGACTCTCCTGCATAGCTCATGTGCAGCACATCACTTGCACGTTTAACTTGAGGGGAGAGATAAAAAGAAGCTTTAATAGAAGAATGGTAGGTAAGGAAGGTTTTCCAAGTAACATCCACTCCTACTTCTTACAAAAGGCATATGATTTTAATATTATCAAGGAATGAATAGTTCTCTTGATTGTTCCAAATTATTGCACTGAAACCTGAAACTACTTTTCATGTGCAGTCTTGAGTTAGCAAACCTGACAAGTACTCTGTGGTTTTGGAGAGAAGAGATGATATAAAAAAAATTAAAAACAGCAATTCCCTGACACATGAGCCTTAAAAGCAAATTAAATTGTGCTCAGGTTACTTTCACATTAAAATAACTACATGATTCAGCTCCTATCTCCTACGGCACTGGCTTTGTATCATAAGAATGGTTTCCTAGGGGAAGTTAGAAAAAATTTGCCAACTACAATAGCTACTTTTTAACATTAAGAATACCTGAACTTCCTTAAATAGCTCACAAAAATCACAGTGCATATGTTTGTAATCTAATGCTTAACATCAGAATTAAACAAGCCCAAAGATTTCTGAAAACACAGATCGGTTTGGAAAGCCTATCTGTTCAGCACTATAACAGCAAAATGGTTCATCAGTAAAAAGGATGGAAAATTCTCTGCTTTCTCTTTTTGGATTTCTTTTTTAAAAAATAAAAATATATTTATACCTAAAACTATATTTATACATAATAATAATATATATATATAAAATATATAATATATAATATACATATATAATATGTATATTTACATACATAACATTATATACAATTTTATGTATTTAAATTATATTTTATATACATTTATATACATATATATTTTTATATTATATATGAGCTAATTGACAAAAATACCTATAGTGAATTTTCTTCCAGTTAGAATCCTCCCTTCCTCATAATAAATTCTATCTTGGCAGTAAGTAAAAATAACACTTGGTTTTTTTTAGCATTGTTTCTTAAGGAAATAAGATTTATAAGATCACAGAGTCCATTTGTACATCTCCACTTAATTGCTGAATTTTCTGGCCAGTTTCAAGTGGAAATGATGTAGGGAGTGATATCAAAGACTGCTCTTCAATATATATTTCAATACACTGTTTATACATATTTATACACTATTTATATATGTAGAAATAGAAAAAAAAAACATTTATATATAAACATACACATATATTATAAGTTTCATAGAAAACAAGACAGCTGATTAGATATAGCCAGGAAAGATGTTAGGCTATGCCTGCCAGAGCCCAGAGCCAGTCAGCATCTACTTCACGTGCACCAGTAATGGGAAAGCAGCGACAAGTGGCAGTAGGTTAAGACGGTTTGGGGTAGAGGGAGGGAGGGAATTCGTTGGAATAAAAATAAAGGAGAAGGGGTGACTTGGAGGAACATGGGAAACCTGGAGAAGACTTGAACACTGCGGTGAAGAGATACAGGGTTTGTGGATGGATGGAAGGTGCTGTCAGGTGGTGGTGGGTAGGCAGAGATACGCAGGACAGTACACAAAGCTGTTAAGACTAAAATCAACTCTTTGTTAGTTCTGCTGCTCAGTGACTGCTTGCTCAGTGTCTGTCTGTCAGGTGAGGAAATGCTGCCATTTGCCCTGGTTGCTCAGGCCCTATAGACAGAAAAATAAGGTGAGTTGATGGTAACCGCGTGCTGACTTTGGGTCAGGAAGCGCAGATGAGAGATCAAGTGCCGGTGAAAATCAGAGGGTGCCAACTACAAGAACAACAGGTGAGACTACTTAGAGGAGAAAGGCCACTGCTGGAATGCAAACACTCTGGGTGACCAGAGCACTCTAGCTCAGCTCTTCCTAGCTGCAAGAGGTTAATTTTAGAAACTTGCACCAAATGAGGGAAACAATACAGGAATATTGTTGGCAGAAGATCACCTGAATATAGCACCATAAGGAGCTTGACTTTCATACCTCCATAAGGAGGAAGGACCAGTTTAGAGTTCTGCCATAGTGAAGGAAACAAAACATTGACAGTACTTTAGTGTATTATACGAAACAAGGCTAGGACTCATCTAACAATGTTTTCTTTTTTTACATATTATCCTTTACAAGGAATTAGGAAATTATTATTATTATTAAAGGAAATTATCCTTTGCAAGAAAGAAGGAATTTCTTATGCGAAAAGCGAAGTACAGGCACTAAGTAAGACCTGTTACAAGTAATGGACACTATACTCCATATAGTTTTAACCTTATTATAATCTCAATTTTTCTTTTCAACTGAAAAAAAAACCCAAAATGCAGTAATATATCAACTGCAGCAACAGCAGGTAAGATCACAGGTTGCTGCAGGTAATGCAGCAACCAAAAATTTCTGTCAAAGCCAAAGTGTTTAAAATCCCATTAATTAAAAGAAGGTGAACCCAGAGTGAAGTGACAAGTGCCCATATGAAATGGTAACCAAGTGTGTGAAGTTGTACAGGTAACCGTTGTCAAAAACAAGTGCTTGTATATTGTGTCTCAGCTCACGGGGCCCTTTTTCTGACGGAGTTTTCAGTAATACATTAACAACACAAGTAATAAATATTAACAATGTAAAGATTCTGCATGCACCTGGGGAGCTCTGCAGGAGAGGCTCAAAGATTTATGAAACAGAGCCACTTTTGGGAATGGAAGACAAATGATGAGGGCTGCCAAGGAACAGCAGCCTACAGATGCCCCTGAAGATGGTCCAAGAGAGACACTAAGATCTTTCCTGTGAGTGCTCTTCCACATCTAAACTAAAATTGCAAGGTTCATGCACTCCAGTAGTACAGTTCTAAGCACAAATAGTGAGTTCAGTTAGGCAAAAGCATCTTTTGGCTTTGACAGCTAATACTTTTCAACAGAATCAGTAAGTTTATCCTCTACCACATCCAGTTCTCAAAGACTGTATACCGCTCCTCTCCAGTTCAGTTGCAGTTGTGGAAGCTCAGGTCCAAGAAAAACTAAAGATGAGGCCCATTTTCCTTCTGTAGAGCCATTACAGAATTGTGCAACACTGCAAATAAATGATAAGATACTGCTCTTGTCACGTGAACACACACTACCGTAAATACACAGAAGCAGAGGATCTTTTTCCTTCCTTAAGGAAGTCAGCAGAAAATGGTAACCTTAGGAAGGAGCTACCAAAGAAAGGGCATAGAGGTGTCACCCTCAAGGCAACTTCAAGATGCTTCCAGATGCAAGTACATCAAACAGTGACCAGCTGCAGACACCCTATCTTTCCTGGAAAGGCCACACACTCTTTCCAAGCCTGGCTCCAGCAGAAGTGTCTATCTCCAGATGCAGCATTGCCAAGAATGTGAAAACAGGAGGGCTGCCTAGGCAACACTGTAAACTAATATGTATTACCACTCCTGCTGACTGAAGCTAGGAAAAGTAACTCATTTAGAATCACCTCTATTGCTGTGTAGAAGTATGCACCTTACTCTACGATTGTTGTTGTGCACTGATATGGAAGAAAAAAGAACTATACTAAGCCAAAACAGGAGGATAGTCAGGGATAAGTTAATTCAGTTTTTGTCTACCTATAATGGTATTAAAGAGGAAAATGGAAAGCAGTCTCCACCTCTGCTGGAGTTCAAAAGCAGAACATGGGGAACTGCAATTAATGAGTGAAGGCCTCAACTGATTGAAAAAAAAAAAAAGCTTAGGGTAGAGCGACAGAAAGCAGTTAGAAAGAAGCAAAGGCGAAAGCGCAGCAAAAGCAAGAAGCAAAACTTACAAGTGCTAATGAAGGTTCGAAGAGCAAAGCAAAGAATGTCAGAGAAGCAACTGAAAGTATTCCAAGGGAAAAAAGTTCCAAACAGTTAATGCAAGAAAAAAAAAAATACCCGAGCATATCACTACTTCGGAAACTATGCAAATGTGTAACACAGTACTCACTGCATCTCGCCTAGCACACTCCTCCTCTCCACGGCACTGGGGCCACCCTGGCCCCCCCGGCTGGCCATGCCCTGCTCTGCCTGAGGGGATCTCCACTTGTTGAGCTCCGATCCTGCTAGCAATTCCCACCTGAGTGAGGTGCTGTATCTGAGAACCTTAAAAGCAAATATTGTTTTTTTTTTTTCATCTTTATATACAGTTAGGTTTGTAGGGCAGACAAATGACAATATAAAACGTTGTTGGAAGAAGAAGACAAGAAGAAAGGGGAGCTCTGTTTCTGTGTAAATTATATATAAAAATAAAGAAAATCAGCAGAAAGAAGGCTACTAGTGCAGAATAAAGAGAGAAAAGTTACGTGCATTTTGTGCAGTCCATTTGAGTGTGATGCTTTTCATTGCCACTGCACTGCAGCAAAAGGTTGAGATACCTCAGACATGGACTGCACTCTGCTCCACAAGCATGTCAGCTCTTTCCACAAGAGTGTTTATTGAAAGCCCTGCCAATGCTTTCATGTAAACCACTTGGCAGCAAAGAGAAGACATTTGCTATGGTGGCACACCTTATTTGAATCACACTGGCAAGACCCTAACTCTCTAGACTGCTTTCTAGTCCAGCTCTCAGAAGAATAAAATACATGACTATATAAGAGTACAGTTCTTTCAGCTTTGCTTTGTGGTTAAACATTAAATGATGCTGCCATTAAGAGAAGGTCAGAACACACTGTATCTCCTTTATTAATTCAGCCTGAAAGGTAATCTCCTCTTTTTTCCTCCCTTTGCCTTTCCTCACATGTGCTTTCAAACACATGCAAGAACAGTCACCACCATCAATTGCAGGAGATACGTAGCAACACATCAGCTTTCCTTTTCACTCCCAAATTCTTTCCCACAGGGATACCAATTTATAAGCACACAAGAAACAAAACATTTAATAAACTCACAGATACATAACAGAAAAATGTGTGTGCACACTCACAAAAAGGGAGGAAAAGACAAAATCAGCAGTGTGATTCAGTGTGATTTAGTTGATGGCAGTTCACTTTTATGTCTTCCACTCCAAAAAAACCCCCACATCCGCTATTTCACAAATTTGGTATCTGCACTTACTTATGTCAAATGGCAGGAAATAATCCTAATTCACCCCACATTTAAAAGCGGAAGATACATAAACACATATAAAATAATGTGAATCAGAGAATAAAATAGCGTTAAATAATAACAGTTACTACATCCTTGTCTTTCTCATTCACTTAACAGTTACAGTGAGAGGTCAGCAACCATCAAAATTAGGACTATGGCTAAAGTGTCGGATCACATTTTCAGTTCTTTTCAACTCTCTTGGAATAACACATTTCTCTCAGAGAAACTGTGGTATTTAGATAACAGAAATTTTCATTCCTGTAAATCACTGTTTGCTGTTTAATTGCCATGTGATGCTAGCATCTTATTCATTACAATTTCCACAGCAATCACCAGGACTAACACATCCAAATCTGGAAAGAAGATTTCTTAGGGGATAGGAACAATAGATGGAATCTTCAGACATTAAAATATCCTGCCTTTATGTTTGCATTTCTAGGAAAGGAAATGAAAAATAAAGACACAGAGAAGTACAAAAAACTGTTTCTTTGGCAGGCTGATTTGGGATGCATCAATTAGCTCATTTAGAATAAAACAAACGAAGACTTACAGTGAAAAGTCAGTATATACTGTGTACTATAAAACAATTTAGCTATTTTCTATTCACATAGAGGTTTTTTTTTTTTTTTTTGAAAATACACTGTGGGATAACCATTGCTTGCAAAACCCTAACAAAGTCTGGTAAAGCACTGCCTTTTTCCACCAGGTCGAATGTACATAAAGCTAGCCTGAGCCAAGGCCTAGCTTTGGCCTCACTGTCACTTCATGATCACTTTTTTTGGCAGTTGAAGACAAGGGTCACATTTCAAGTGTTGTAGTTGAAGAAGAACGATGTGTTAAAGGCGCCCTCAGTTTAAGAGCAGCGCTGGAAAAGGACCGGTTATTTCAGAGCTTGTTTGGTGTACGTGAAACGTACCTGCAGTGCTTCCGACTGGCCGTGGCCGTGCCACCGAGGGCGCTTCCTCCGCGTACATCCCTCTGGAGGAATACTGAGCCTCGGGTGCCTGCTGCTCCACGTGCATTAACTCTGCAGGCGGAAGAAAACCTGGCCCAAAGTTCTGCCTGTAGAAAAGGAAGAACTCAAGATTACAGTAAGTGAACTGCCCAATTAAAACATATATAAATATCTTCCATACTCGTTTATATATGTACGTATATATATGTATACCTCATATCTCAACTGTTTATGATCCCTCTGATCCACATTTTAACTGCAAATGCTACAAAATGTTCTCATCCAAAGAACACATTCCTCCTTTGTGACATGCACAGGAATAGAAGTTAGAAATTCTAACAAAAAAATCACACAAGTGTTTTTCACATGTTGCAGTTTTTTAACGCAGGGAAAGAAAACTCACAGATACTGTTTTCATATGGTAGGAACAGTGTCTCATAGCTATGGTCTCGCTCAAACAGAACAACTTCACACGTGTCTCAGAATCAATTACTATTTCATCAAGTATTCTGTTAATTTTTCTGAATATTTTCAAAATCCTGTTCTTCAAGATGTATCAAACTACACAAAGCAGCATCATAGCACAAGTGATGGCAGATGTGGTGTAAAAAAAAATTAATGTTTCCTATTTCAGGTTGGCACTGGTAGTCCTTGCAACACAGGAATAATCACTACTGTTACATATTTCCTGAGAAGAGTTAAATACAGTAGTTGCCATAAATTTATCTTCATTAATTGTGTCAAGAAAACACAACTTATTAAAGTAATCCAAGGATTCTTTCATAGGAACAGAGAGAAGGAGGAAATGTTGCTTTTGCTACACTTCCTATTAATATACATAAACCCTGACACAAAGAGATCATATTTAAGAGAACGAAGGCACCTGAGCTTTCATGACTTATTTTTGTCTAAGCCTCTCTGCCAATAAACTTTGGATGTCTAGGATATAAGAAAAGTCTTTCTTAGACTCCATGTATGATTAAAGAATTAAACTAAAGAAAAGAGACAGGTTTCTTGAGAGGCATTCACAGCAAAGGATTTAGTTCAGCAAACATTTTTCTGAAAGAACCTGTATCTCACAAATGATTATAAGGGAAGCAAAGGAGGCAAACCTCTTAAGTAAAGCACATGAAATCACATAAAGTGAGGACTGAAGCTTAGCTTTATACACTTCTGTGCACCTAAGCATTTTTAGGACACAGACTAAGACTTGTGCCCCTCTTTAATAGCTATGATTTCACATTGCATGTGATTACATCCAGCACAACCTATTCATGATCTGGGCTTATCTGTCAAACTAGCACCCTGTGTGTGAACTGATAGCCAAGAAGGTTGATAAAAAGCATAGATCTGAGTAAAGTCAAAACAAGTAATTGCAAAATACAGTAATAACTCTTCAGCATAAAATGCTACATACAAAAGGCATAAGGGATTCAAGCTGTAACAATCCCATTGTTGAATTGTCAGAATTTCCCTAGCTCTTCGCATACATTCTCAACTGTCCACTCAGCAGCTCCAGAGGAAACAACTTTTTTGACCAGAGCTATGGGCTAGTTAAAAGAAATGTCAGGAAGGGTAGGTAATGTTTAACAATGCCTTTTGTTATTTTAATCACTGTAACTAGAAGAAAGATGTGATCACCCAGCATTTTATGCCTACAGCACAGAGCTGGAACCTTACAATTGACAAAATATCATGATTTTTGCTGTTGCTTTTAAAACAAATATCTTAAAATTATTGCTGAACACATTATTTTTATGTCATTTTTTTTTCCGAGTGGAGGTCTATAATTTATTGCTGATGTGTTTGCAGTTGAAAGGAGAAGTTTAATAACCAAGGCCCTCCCTACCCAACGTTCTTTATAATGGATTCAGCTACTCCTCAAAGTGCAGAGATCAACAGAAGAGGATGGAAACTGGATACATTTCAGAATCAGAAAGCAGCACTAGAAAGCTGTCTATTGACAGACCGAAACCAAGCCTTCAGTTTATCTTCTCAGGTTCAAAAAAAAAAAACAAAACAAAACCCCAAACCCAAAGCAAAGCAAACAAAAAAACCCCAAACAAACAAACAAACAAATCTCCATGAAAAAAACAAAACACCCAAATGGTTTCACCTCCAAGGACTGCCCCAGAAATAAATTTTGCTGCATTTGGCCACCGTGGCTTAAATGCGTGGTATCTCGGTTGCACTATGCAATATTCATTCTAAGGTAAAAGCTCCTTGTTGTGCCTTTGTATTTGCACAGCTGTTATGTGACCTTGCTCTTTAACGTTTACATCTTTATTTTTTACCCAGGTTTGTTCCTGTCCATTATAGATGCTGACTGCATTTGTACATAGCAGGGAACAACCTGGTTACCTAACGATTACTCCCTGCAATTGGGTATTCTAATGAAGCAAATGAACTATGACATTC
The DNA here is from genome assembly GCA_034781795.1 of Crypturellus tataupa. Classification (NCBI taxonomy): domain Eukaryota; kingdom Metazoa; phylum Chordata; class Aves; order Tinamiformes; family Tinamidae; genus Crypturellus; species Crypturellus tataupa. Next base: position 1,831,954 of record JAWLRI010000401.1, read on the forward strand.
ATACATGCCACCTAATCATGCTGATCTCAGGTTATTTTCCTGTTTCCAGTTTGTGCACTATTTCTATCATTTGTTCTACTACTATCTTCTGAATTTGAGCATAATCACAACCATCACAGCTCTTCACTGCTTTTCTGACAACCAAGCTTCAGGAAACCCTCTATTTTAATGAAATTTTTAAGGAATTCTTCCTTACAAGGTCCATGCCCTTGCACACTGCTAACTTAATCTGCTGGCACTGTTAGAAGAAAGTGTTTGAACTTTTAATAACAGCACCATCAATCTGTAGCTTACAGAAACCTCAAATGCCTACGCTGAGGGTTGACGAGCTTTTGAACAAAGCAAATGATCCAAAGACGACATTTTGCTCAGGTATTTTAACAGAGGTTACAGCACTTTTGTAACTAGTTTATCAGCTTTTCCCTCAATCTGCAACAGGCCAGGAAAGAAAAAAATCCCCAACAGTTATCCAAGTGCTAGTATATTTCATTATGCACTGTACACAAAATGCTGGTAGCCTCAAAGCTCATAATCCATGGGGTATCTAATTTACAAGAAAATAAACTCATGATAAAGACGACTGCATATTATGCTTTGCATCATTTCACATATTGATCCATTCACACTGGAACTGCCCATTTCAGCCAAGACTTAAGTGAGCAAATGTGTTTATAGACTCAAATGTTCTCTCTTTTCTCTAGCTGATACTTTGAAAAGAGGGTTGCAGAACAATGGACAAAGGACGATTTTCCTTATCCATTTTGTAGCTAGAGAACTACCAAGTTTCCAAGAGAGTGAAGACATTAGACAAATTCTGAGGAATAACATGGATGCCAGTGGGCTTCCTCCTCAGGTGGTGAGCTTTAACAAGGTAACAGATGGGTACTTTCAGGACACCTTCTTACCACCTAAGCTGCAGTAGTTTGGTGTATATGAGACAAGCATGACCCAAATGGGTATGGTGACTGCAGAGAAGCTGATTTCATGTGCACACAGACACCAAGCAAGGAATAAACCACCTCTTGGCAATTTTCTCTTTACATGATTCTCCCTCAGCTAGGCCACAGGAAGATGGAGAGGTTGTTCCCCACTGACTTTACAGCAGTGGGTCTGAAAAGCAGGCTTTCCCTGTCAGGGCCAGTATGCTCTGCAATTTGGTCCTAGCTTGGCTAAAAATGAAATGAGCTGGTGACCATTTGCCAGCTTTTGCAAATGCGTGTAGTACACATCTGAGCCACTGTTTCAGGTTGAAAGTCAATGGTTTCCTCAGTGTTTGAAAGACTAGCTCTACGGCCAAGGAGCTAGAAACACATTTCTCTTAAAGGGAGGCTTGGATTCCACACAGTCTCACAGTGTATCATCGTGCTCTATAAATTACACAGGCTGGATCTGGACTCTATACAGTTCTTTGAATAATAACATACCAACACCTGTGAGAACACTGGAGAAAATGCAAAGAAAATAATAAATGATAATTCCATCAGTGAAAAACTACCTTGGTAGCAGGCCTGGTGCTGTTGGCGGAGTCATTCCAAATTCCACATACCTCTGTTGAAAGAATGAAATGAATTAAAATCCATACACTGGGAAGTTGTGGTCAGCCCGTGAAGTGATGAACAGCAGGGATCACCAGGCCGGTATGTGCAGCTGGTTTGCAACTTTGTGGCTTAGTCAACGGAATTACACAAAGAGGTTCAGGAAGCATCACTACACTGACCTTTCTGTGCAACTCAGTTTGTAAAACTAAGCTGTAAAGTTAAAATGAAGCAGTCTCCTTTGTCTGATCATGGTCTTTATGTAACTTAGAAACCTTTCAAAAATATTCTCGCTCACTTGAGGATGGTGGGTTGCCTCAATGTATATTTAGCTTAAAATTTTCGGGGAACCAAGTTTTTCCTTTCTCTTACATGCTGCAAGCTCATCAACTTCTGCTGAACTGCTGTGGAAGCCGAGGTGACCTGACTATCCACGTGTCTCACTGCTCCGTAAAATACTAAGAACATACACAAAAATACTGCTCCCCTATCTTACAGTATGTATTTCAAAATAAGTAATTAACTAGCATATATATTAAAGGAAAATAAATTTGTCTCTTAGGCACAGCAAGACTGTTCTCTGAAGAACCACAGCTGAGAAGATCAGAACATTTATCATAAAGGAGGAGACAGCCAGGGAGGAAAAAAGGGAAAAGGAACTCAAGTGACTAGAAAAGCAAGTTCACTATTTTGTGACGGATCGTTTGTGAACTTTCCGGGTTCTAGTTTTCTCAGTGCTTATGATAACTTCAGACAGAAAAGGTACAACAACAGGGACCGTGGCTCAACTGGTGCCAACTTCCTGCCCAGGAAAGCCTTTCAAAATGCATCACTCACATTGAACGGGTTGTTTACTGCCTGAGATGGACCATTAGTTGATGCCCTCCCTGCTCGAGCAGGAGTGTTGCTTCCTGGCTGTCCTGCAGAGACCCCGGGAGCTGTGACAGCAGTGGAATTGGCTGTTTGGCTACTTGGAGCCACGAGGGCAAAAGCATCATCCAGCAGAGAGTGCATGGTCTGTCGAGCCTCTTCGATGGACGGCTGCGGTGGGATGTACTGGGAGATGGGGTGGGAAGGCAAGGCAGGAAACTTCCCAAGGTCAGCTGAAGAGGACGTCTGAGGTTCAGGAGGCAAGTCTGGATCAGACTGGAAAAACACAAAGAAAGTGTTCTCGAGACCTGTCAAAGAAGATCTAGCTAGGCAACCTGCAACACAGTGGACCTTAACTCAGAGTAACATCCTCTTTGCCAAATCAGAATAGGATAAATGGCACAAGCTCCAGTGCTGAACAAAACTTATTCCCTCCCCACCTAGCATGCACATACATGACAGTAATTGTTCCAGTGCTTCCCTCAGCGTCCTCTGCAACACTAATACCAGATAAGGTAGCAGTGTCATGAGGCTATGATAGGAATCCAGTGTGCATGGATTCATGCTGTGAGCATTTTACTCCACTCAGAAAAAAAGGCAATCTGCTCAGTATACATCTCTGAATTCTCTACAGTCTTTGCAATACCAAGAAATAAATGCAGTCTTCAGTTTCCAATGGACCACCTCAGCAGCAATATTAAGCAATTACTGCTTTCCAGAAAATGACACGGAGGGAGCTGTTAAGCAGCTAAGTGATCAGCTGCGTGGAACTTGAACTGAGGCGCATCACCTGAATGGGACTCACTAAATTCTTCCTAGCAGCGTGACCTGAGGCAAGCACCACAATTACTACCTGGGATCTTTCTTACCGCATGGGCTTAGTGCTCATCAGGAACAGGAAATGAAACCAGCTCTGCAGTAGCAGAGCAATCATCAAAGCTCATTCTTGCCACTGCACGCAGCCTGCAAAATGGACTTGGAGATGCAAGAGGCTCTGCTTCACCGGGAGCTTTGCACTGCGAGTGCTGCCTCTCCACAGATGCCACAGGGGCTGGCCTTGCTGTGTGACAAGTCTTAATTAAAGAGCTCCAGATGATAAGTCATTCTGCTACAGCATGACATTAAAATCATCACACTCTCGTGTGGATACAGAGCAGAAGCCACAGAAGACTATATTATAGCTACTTGACTGCATATGTAGCTAACAGGGAAATTCTTAAAATTATGCATCTATTGTTCAAGATGAAAGTTGTCCAGGGGGTTCCAGTGCTAGCATTAGACATAGTAAAGACTAATGAAAAGTAGTTAAAATATGCCCAATTACAGTTTATGAAATGGATATCATTGAACAGAAGTGGTCTCCATTTTTGTCATATTTAAACAGGAAATAAAACTAATTTTCAAGACATTGGATTAGAATTGTTCCAAGTTATTGTGATACAAGGATGTCTGTTACTCGTGCATTAGTAATTAATTCCTACATTTTAACAATGAGAAAATCTTCCATAAAGAGAACTGAGACTTTTACTATGTATGAAAAAAAAAGTGAATATCTTCTGTAACAAGAATATATAATATGCCGCAAATTGGACTAAAGTGAAACAAAGTTCATCATAGTGTGGAACAAGCAAAGCACATTTTCATCTCCATAATACAGCAGTGTTAGCTAAAACAAAGTTTTCGCTCTTAACTTCTTTAAAATGATGAAATTCTTGGCAGATTTTTACTGCTTAATACTAACAGGGTGCCACTCTGATTTAGCACTAATTACACATGACTGAAACCAGCTACACAGAGCATATTGGGAAGGCCAAAACCTCCCCATGTCGCAATGGTCATTACAGTTATCAGAATACCCCTGTCATTCAGGAGATACACGTACAATGTATGCAGAGTTATTGACTCCCGGAGGCCTTTTGTAGGTGCCGTCACTGTCCGTTGTGATCAACCTGTCCTTCTCCGCATCAAGAGGACTGCCGTTCAGCTGATGCCGTCGGCGCTGCTTGGGGGAACGTTTTGCACGAGAACTTAATGGGAAGAAAGCAAAAAGGAAGAGAAAGGGAAAAACAAACAAGAGACAGGTCATTACATTTTATTTTCTTTTTTTTTGGTTTTAAATTTTCCTTCTCAATCTCACACAATGTTGAACTTCAATGCCCATTCCCTCCAAATCACTTTCTCAGCCCTGTCTTTCTTCCCTTCCTCAGTTTTTCAGCCCAGCACCAGTCGCTAATCCCAAATCTTTCTCCTCAATCTTCTCCTCCCTAATATAGTCTCAGCTCCCCAAACAGACCCCCTCCTCATTCGCACTATTTCCAGCATCTCTTCTCTACACCCATCTTCCAAGCCACTCGTGCTCCTGCCTGCCCTGCTCATTCCCACCTCCCAGACCCACGCAAAGTCTATGTTCTAACTAGCAGAAGAAATGAAGCCACCAGGCTTTGTACTTGGCACCTTGAATTTAACCTGACTAGGACAGATTGGCTGAAGAACATGTGAAGATTCTGAATGTTCAGGGCAAAATAACAAATCATACGCTTTGTAAGTTGATTAAGTATTTCACAATTTTGCATTTTTATTCCTTTATAAAAAGTGTTTCTTTCAGTTTATAGGATTTTTTAGGGTTTTTTTAAGTGCTTACAATATATTACCATTTTGATCCCCCTACAAAAAATGAAAATAAAGAAATAAGTAGCAGAGTAAATTGTTTTAAAACAATTTTCATACATTTGGGTTTATCTACTGAGAATTCATGAGAATGTGCTACGAAATAATCTGAAAATATACTGGTACATACAAAAGTAATCCAAAATATTTAGAATAGCCCCAAGCTTTTCACCCAGACAAGTTTGACTAAGGATCAAAATAATTTTAAGCTTTGAAAGTTCAGAGGTACAGACCAGATGCACTTTGGAATCTGACTTTAAAAGAAAATTGTTCTTTCTCATCTTTGAAATCCCTACCTCTTCCTGGGCTCTATGAAGACAGTTGGCACGTTGCCTCCAGGGTCCAAGATCTTGTCAATTTGCATCTGTGCCTTACGATATATTCTGTGCTGTTCTTTGGAGTCAACCACCACCACATCATCCACCACTGGAAACTCATAGTGCCCTTTGCGCTTGGCGCGAAGACGAATCTTATTGCGGTGATGCTCAATCTCAGATTTATGCCTTAGGGCTGTCTGTATCTTAAAGAAGAAGGAGGAAAAAAGTAAAATGCTTTTTCATCTTTACTTGTATTTTTTGCAAATAGAACTTCTTACTGCTGTTCCATAAACCCCTTCTCCTCACCTCACTGCATGGCCTCACTTCCTAAAAGATAAAAAAAAAAAATCTGAAGGATTAAAATAAGCCACATGAAATTTGTAAGCATATTTTTACGGATTTTTTTTCCCTCCTGCTTGCAGTTTTCGCATTATCACCCCAGGTAGATGTACTCTTATACCCGATACAATCGCCAGCACAGCAGGTGCAATTAAAGAGAAGTGACAGTCTATTAATAAAAGGCAACAGGAGCACAAAAATGTCCTGCCATTTGCCAGCAGTGACATTGCTTTGAGGAAACAAGACTAACCAACATATGGTGTACCTACTTTTCCTTGTCAGACAGTCACAGGACCAATACGGCTGAGATCTGTCACTCATTCCCTCTAATGCCATTTAGAGGGAATGGAAGGAGTAAGAACTTAGAAAAGCTCATGGGGTGCACGGAGCTCACTGAGCTCGTTACCAACCAGTCTCTTTGCTTCAGTATGAGGGGCTGCTACAAGCTATGCAGAAATGCAACAGCAGCCTTAGAGCACTGGCCTGAGGTGCACATGGTATCCCAAGCTCTATGACTTCCTTCAGCCTCAGCTTTCATGCCTTCCTCTTGTCCTTTTTCAAATTCCATGGTGTATATCACAGCATCTGTGATATTAATGATTTTAATCACATCACAGATAATAGATAAAAATGGACACTTTTGTATAGCCTCACTAAAAATCAAAAGAAAAAGGCAGATGTAGAACATAACCTAGGTTTGCTCTTTGCATTTACAGTTAGAATTACATCAGTCTTCTGCTCATATAATTATACTTTTACTTCCTGGCTTCTCTTGTCTATGTGGACTAGATACATTTCTTTTTCTGCAGGGACTGAGATAAATGGTGCCTTACCACAGTTAAGTTAAAGGTTTCAGCAATCTTCCACTTTCTCTTATGGGAAAATGCTATCTTCCCTAGTACAAAATCAGGACACAGGTTCATGGTATTTCAGGCAGCGGAAGAATTGGTTTTACACTGCATTACCTTCTCTTTTACTGCCCCCAGGCATACCCTCATTCTGCCTAAAATAACTTGAGCTCCTAAGAAAACAGTAAGTTTCTGTATGCTTACTGCCAAATAAGTACATGCATGTGAGAAGCTGGAAGCATTTAATGTGTTGCAAATTCACACTCCAGAGTGTTCTGAGACGCCTTCTTAGTAAAAGCTGCTTCCTGAGTTGCAGGAAAGCCAAGAGAACAGTGTGCGTGAAACGCAGGTGGGCCAGAGAGCCCCAACAATCCCACATTCATTAGCAGAACTCTCACAAGTTACGAGGCTAGAAAAAACAGGGCAACAAAAGGTAGCCTGACTACCAGCACTGACTAGTGTCTCTTACTGCTTAAGTTCTACTTCAGGCATCTCTTGCAACAGGTCAGACTATCTCTGGATGTAAAGAGGATCATACCTACGACTTGTTAAGGCTCTACCCCTCAGGGGCTGGTAAGGAACTAATGTGGAACTCCTCACTACAGAAACAAATTAGATTTTTACTTCTGTCATAGATGGAAATCTTTATCTGTGCAAATGGCATCTTCCAAGATGAGCGCTCAAAGTACTTTAAAAATACCTCTTTGTTAATTTTGTTGGTTTCTGCCACTCGATCAGAAAGTATGGAGTTCTGCACTGGAGGGGCTGCCATGGGCTGCATAGCAATCAGCTGGATCTTGCTAGGGACCCTTCTGCTGGCATCAGAGGACCGCGACATCCTATCCACGTGTTCGAAGATAGAGGCCGAGGAGTGTTGCTCATTTCCACTGCTGCTCTGAGGAGGGCCTGAGTTACCAGAACAAATACAGAGTAAAGTTATGCTGCTAGGGTTATCTCAGTCAAATGTCAAGCTTTACAGATGCTATGCTAAGAGATTGCCATGTTCTCCATCTGTGTTTAATTTGTCCTCTGGGCCTTCCGGCTGATTCACATTTAGTGCATAAGAAGTTTACCCAGTCATTTGCAAATTATAAACATTTTTCCATTACATTTCCAGAAGGTGAACTGCCATTCTTTATTTCTGTAAATCAAGCTCTTGGCATTTGCAAAGCCCCAGAATCTCAATCCACTCTAGCCCATAAAAAGCTGCTCTATCACATACTGCTAATGGTTCTTCTTATCAGTACTTAAGGAGATGCAAATTCCTCAAATGGATTTTCAAAAAAAGTAATAAAAAGATGTCACATTGCAAAACGCAGTTTTTAAAAGGTAAGGCATGGAAGGACCAATACATTTACTAAACAAAAAATACTTTAAAATAAAAGTAAGAATCTTATAGCCCTTTCATTGATTTAAGCCTTTAAAGCCCTACTTTCTTCTTAGGGACACGATAAACAGTTAACATACTAACATGCAAGCTGCACAAATATTGCCATGTTAGAATCTGCTGAATGGGATGTATCAACCCAGATACAATCAGGAAGTGAAGTTATGGAAGCCAATACTCCTGGAAAGCTACATAGCCCTGGTTTAGCCAACAAGCATTAACTTCAGCAGGAATGGATCATTTCCCTCAAAGACTTGAAATCTGTAAAATTACCCTGGGGGTTGTGGTTAAGCATATATGTAAAGGTCTTCTTTTCCTTTTTTTCTTTTTTGTTTTTTTTTTTTTCCCCTAGGTTGATATGAACCATTATGTCATTTAAGTTGACAACTACTAAAGAGTTGTAAAATTATCATTTGTCTTGTTTTTACAAGTTTTCAAACTGCTTTTCACCTTGAAATACAAGTAATGAGAGGTTTAGATCTGTGACCTTTCTTATGGGGAAACACAATGGAGGAGAGGGACAAATTTTTGAATCCTTGCTTGGGCTGTTTAATTACTCCTTTATGTCCCCACTATAGCACAGAAGAGGAGCAGCCAAGGGGAAGAATGGCACTCTTCATAATATTCACTCGATATTGCTTTGGGCTGGAAAGCAGACTGGCCCCAAATGAAAAAAAGATCTTACTTCCCATATTTCTCTCAAACTTGATCAATGTATTGTAAAATTGGCACTTTAGCGTGCATCACTTATAAATGACATTTTCCTGTATAAGTGAGGGTAAAAAGTTCTGCTCAAGATGTCTGCATGTCAAATGTTCTGCAAGACTGTTAACCAATTGAAATATATCTACCTCTCTTTTGTAGTTATTTATACAATCTTCGCCATCTGTCATCTTCACAGTAATTAATGGGTAGAATCTCCACTCATTTCTTTCAAGCAAGCAAGCATTGCCTCTCAGAGAGAGGCACAAGATATATTAAGCAGTTTGTCCAAATCACTCAGTGAGCCTGCAGTGCAATGAAAATCTGAACGTTGCATCTGTCTTTCCATTTTTACCCAAACTAGTCATGTTTTTCTAACCTTTTCCAGTCTAACAGCAGTTCTGAAAACTCACAGACCTCCAACAAAGAAATTTTAGGCTATATTTTCATACTACTAGGTTATGAAGATCCAACATATTCAATTACAGAATCACGGAATACTTGAGGTTGGAAGGCACCTCTGGATATCTTCTTGTCTAACTCCTTTGCTTAAGCAGGATCACCTAGAGCTGGGGGCTCAGCATCATCCCCAGTCCAGTTTCGTTTGTCTCCAAGAATGGTCTCCAAGACCTCTGTGGTCAAACTGTTTCAGTGTTTGACCACCCTCACAGCAAGGAAGTGGGTTTTTGGTTGGCTAGTTGGTTTGGTTTTATGTCCAGACTGAAATTTTTGTGTTTCAATTTGTGCCCTTTACTTCTTGATCTCTCGCATGGCATAACCAAGAAAAGTCTGACTGTGTCTTCTTTACACTCTCCCTTCAGATACCTACACACCTTGGTAAGATGCCTCAACCCCTGTCCTTTCCATGTTAATCAGAACAAAAAAGGACACACTGCCTGAAGACACGTCCCCACAGTAAATACTGCGAGGATAAGTCCTAGCCTCACAATGAATACCAACAAAGTTAGTAAGGATGTGTTCCCAGGATGTAACTCACAGTACCAGTGCTAAAATGAGTAAATATACACAGAAATCCACCAAATAATAAAGACATACACTAAAAAAGGCCAAATGGACAAATAGAAAAAGTATGGTAAAAGTGGCAAGCAATAAGATTTAGTTTCAAAAGAATATACTCAGAGAGAACTGCAGTTTAGGTTTGATTATATCTCCTTAAGCACAGGAACAAAAACTCCTGATACTTCCAGAAAGAAGAACGATTCACAAGAATTCAATCCCATAATTAATGGAATGTTATTTCAGTTTAGTTACTTAATCTACACCTAAAAGAGTTACCTCAAGTATACTTACAAACTCCAATATATAAATACATATGAAAGTACCACTTGTAAATAATATCCAGTGCTTTTTATTTTATTTTTATTTAAAATGGCTATGTCAGGTTTGGCCTTTAAATTCTCTCTGTACGCATACAGATTACATCTATAAATGCAAACTAATATTAAAATATAACAAAGCAGCTAAGAACACTGGCAACTGCACGGTGCTGTACAGGTACTGTAAAAAACCTGACCATTTCAAACTGAACACACAAACGATCTCCTTAAGAAGTTCTGACAGGATAAAGTAAGAATCACTTTTCATTTCCAAATACTTTCATTACACTATTGTCCACAGTTAGAAAGTTTTTCTTATGTCAGAAGCTAGCAGATGCCACTCTATGAATGCAATTTTGATCTTACATAAGAGGGCTGAAGATGAAAAATAATGGAGAGGAATTAAATTACCCAAATAGTGGACCGAGCAGGTTTAAACAACTGGTCTGTATAGGTCACTTGTCAGGATCAATGTCCACTACTGCCTGCACTGTAATTGCTGACCTGGACTGAAGCGTTGGCAGAAGGAATTGCTCTGCAGGAAAGAGGAAGACTACTCCTTTTCCCAGCCTTTTTAAGTAAAAAAGAAAGGACGTGGCAACCAGCATGCAAGAAATCTAACCCCCAGGCGGCTAAAGTCCACGCCAATCTTCCACTGACCCTCTGGGCTTTGAATCCTGCACAGATTGAGTTTCACACAGCAGGTTTATATCCCAACAGGTTGCGTCCCCGGGATGCAGCTGATGCCTCTCATTAGCTGCTAGTACAAAGCTGACCACGGAAAGGCTCGTTGCCAGCCGTGGCTCTTCTTTCTTTGCTCTTAGGAGAGAGAAACAATGATGAAAGAATCTGGTCCTTAATTTATCACCATATAGGGTTTGTACTAGCAAAGAGAGTGTCAGCTTTCTTCTATCTGATCTTTGCTATGTATCATTCCTGATCGGTAAAATACTTTATTTAATGAGGAAATATTTGTACTTCCTTGTAGGTTCTCTGTGTTTCTCTTAAAATTCCAGTAGAGAGGCCAATTCTAAGTATTGCTGACTGTGACCATAGCTTGTTTATAGCAAGCAAGAACAGCTTGCCTCTATTTTGCCTCTTTCACAGTGAGGATGTTTTCCTCAATAATTTGAAAGAATTTGGAGGAAATTAGAAAAATGTGTTTGTATTGAATGACTATAATTTGTGTTATTGAGAACCTTTTTTACGTCAATAACTCAAAAGCAATTTTGTTTTTTCGACTCAGAAGACAAATCCTTTCATGCTTAAGATATAATTACAGCTACCCAGCACCTCTATTCATACTTGTGCTCAACTACCGGCTCTGGTTACTTACCCACTCTGTTTGCTCCTGACAACATAAAAGAAAAAGAAGAGACAACACAGTAATTATTACAAATAATTCAGCTGGAATGGCAATTGGAAAAAAATACGGCAGTAAAATGATTGTGTTTACTTTTGAATGAAATGTATAACTTGGATCAAACTGCCAAGCCTCAGCTGCACAAAAAGGGAGCTGATTCTGCCATTTAACAGGCACAGAGTTCTCTGCAGATACTGAAGCCAACTCTGAGCGTTAAGAATTGTCTGAGTACTAATCACAGAGACCAACTGCTGAAGAAAAGAAATTATCTGGCAAGGGCACTATGGATGAAAATGGACACTTCTTACAGAGCATTCCTGCAGTCTACACCAGATACTCAAGATCTGGTAATATGTAGCACATCTACACTAAAACGACAGACTAAACCTTACATGGACGATGAAGAAATAAAAATATGGAGTTCCCTCGTAAGACGAAATAGGACAACACCAAACCGGGGCCACAGAATTGAAGTCAGATAGGTTGAAGCAACTCATAAGCCAGTTGTCTTGCCTGAGATAAGCTTTGTCATAACATTATTTTATATATATGAATCTAGGTATGATTTCCTTTTCCTAGAACAAAATTAAGGCACTGAAATAGACACATATATAATTTTCTAGTCACATTTGCACAGCTTGTGCTTTGTTTCCTTACACGCTCATTAGAGAAGCAAGCCTGCTCTATCACTCCTGCTCTTGCAGGAGGAGTCCGTGTTACGAAAGCTGCAAACCATGGACTGCTTAATCTGCTGTTCAACTGGCCAAGACCTTGTGGCGTACGTAAAATGACTATCCTGCATATGCCTCTAAATGTCACTTCTTCAAAATGAACATAAGTTGAAGAATGCCAGCTATGACCTGAAGTTCAATGACACTGTTGCACCACATTCTTCAGCAGCTACCTTTACATCTCAGCTGCTACTTCATTAAACACATGGAAAAACATTCAATGTATGGAAGACTTTTCATAATACAGTCAGTATTTTATCTTCTCATTCTCTACTGCTACCAAGGCCACATGTATTAAAAACAGACCAGGATATTACAAGCTTCTTTATCAGATATTTTAGTATCAGAATTTTCCATAGGAAAGCTATCCCGATTTGAGCCAAAGATCTGGCAAATACATCCTCTAGCAAATGGCAGGCTATCTAAACTCAGAAACAAAACTTGGTGACACAGTTAACCACACACTTTTAAACTGGAATAGAACTTAACTTTAATTCAAAAAAAAGCGATTTAGCGGTGTTTTATTAACTCCTAAGTGAGGAAAGGAATAAAGTTCCTACATGGAAACTTAAGATAAATGGTTGCATTTTAAGCAATAGAAATGTGGTTCTCCATACTCATTAAAAAAAAAAATACATTATTGATGTATTATCACTGCATTTTCCTCTTTCTAAAGCATAAGATCAAGGCATCTCAATGTCTGAATTATATTTCATCTTTAAAACATTTAACTCTCTTCTTTTTTTCTCTCTTTATCGAAGTTGCAGTTACAGACATATGCCCATGTTGTATCAAGTCCCGTGGTGAGCTCTACTGCACATATAACTGTGTCCAAAATTGCTGTGAAGACAGCCACAATGATGCATAAATGGAAGGAGGTTTGCCAAGGGGTGCAGAAGAGAAGAGGAGGGAAACCTCCCTCCTGTTAAGCCATTTGGTTCAAAAGCTTGCCAGAATGAAAGGAATGTGTAGACCTTCGGTCACAACAGAATAAATTAAAAGGAAGAAGAAATTTCTGCAATGCAAACCAGAAATTTTAATTGCCAGATAAGCTTTTAGAAAAACTTACAGCTTTACAATGACTCTTCCGTCAGTAAAATGCTACTACTGCACACACGAAAAAAAATGTAACAAACCTTTCTTCACTGCTCTGCGTGGTTTGCCCTCATTTGTCACTGCGGATGGTCTTGCAGTTTCTTCCCCCGTTTCTCTCCCACTGGACTGTTCACTTGCTGTGGAGTCAGCGTCTGATGGAGAAATTCTGCCACAAACATCAAAAAAAAAATCAATCAATCAACACATAGTGTAATCTTATAAAGGGGCAACCTTCTCACATGCAAAGAATCCTGCATGAATGTATCTTGTGATGACTGCTACTATTTTTCTAAGTAAATTTATTATAAATAATTAGCTATTCATTACCATGATCTTACTGTTATCATGCGTGTGAAAACTGTTTGAAACAGTTTTCTCTTATCAGCATTGAAACTTTGTGGGAATATTTTCCTGCCTGATTAAATATAGGGCCATTCAGAAATCCTGCTTTAATGTACTTACCCATGCAGTCACAAAATCCTTAAAAATACTTGCTGCCTACAAATTATGAGCCCAGACTCTGCTCCTTCAGTCTCTGCTACAGAAAAATACTCACAATACTGTTATTAAAACATCTATCTTGTCTTCAGAACCTTTTTGGACACCCAGGAGACAGAAATACCATTTATGTTACTTTATTTTTTTTCATTTCAGTTTTTAATTATGCAGGTGATTACAGAAAAATCTGAAGAAATGTGATTTTCTCCATAAGAATGATTTGGTTGTAAAACTAATCACATAGTATGAAAAAAAAAGGATAAATACAGGACAAACCCAATACAGCTGACACCAAAGCCTGTCATTTCCCTCGGGATTGTCCTTTTGATCCATGCAAGAGATAATCGATCATGTTCAGTGAGGACTAGTCACTGCGCTAACCGTGTTAAATGCTCTAACTGGCTAGAGCTGCATGGATATCTGAGCACGTTTCTGAGGCTCCCAGCTGAACGCCAGGCTGCCTGGAAGGCACAGGCTAAGATAACTACTCTCAGCTAGACGACTCTTTGAAAGTTAAACCTCATGCTCGCAGCAGGCAGAGCTCCCTAACTCAACTTCCTCTTTTCCTCGCTCAGGATAATGCCCTGATAATCCAGCACTCTACCACTATTTTTTTTTCTCTGTAGTCTTGTAATACTAATTAGCCTTATTTATCTCAATGAAATATTAGCAAGGGAAAAAAAAGAGAAATGGTTCTCAACGAGCTTACAGATTTGTACCACTGCACCTTTTCTTTTCTACAGTAGAAAGAGAGGGCGGAGCTATCTTCTCCATCATCTTTTTCATTCTGTCTTGGTGCAGTGAACAGCATGGAGATCTACTACTGACTGTTCCACCTTTGTGTGTTTTGCTTTCCTTCATAGTCATTCCTCACTCTATCTAAATTACCAGGAAATATGTTACAGGAATATACAACAGTGTCAAGTGAACATCAGTCTTCCTTCACTGTAACTGCTGTGGACCATTCACCTGTCCCCTTTACAAACAAAAGAACAGGTTCCACTCTGAGCTGGAGCCTAAGGATGCTATGTTTTCTGAAAATTAGCTGTCTTTTCCTTTTTTTTTAAAAAAAAAGCAACATGGAAGCACTCAGTCACCACTATATTTACTGGCACGCAACAGAGTTCTGAATTGCATTAAAATGAATCAGAAAACAACTGAAACAACATAACACACTACACTATCATTTTGCATTTCAACTTCTCCCTCAGGGAGTAAATGTTTTAAATCTAGGCTGACATGGGCATGTCAGCATGTTACAGAGATGATGGTAACATCTCCATAGTTAAGCCCAAAGGGAGGTTTGCATTTAACAGTCGGTAAGGGAGAGAAGGGAAATTCTTTGTACAGCACTTGGAAGGGTTTGAATGTAGAGTCTATCAAAAACAAAATCATTGTTCCAAATTTGATCAATATATTACAGTCTGCAGGCAAAGCATTAAAATGTTGGCTTCTGAAATTTTTCATTTTTGGGCTTATTCTAGATGAAATACTGCAATATTCTGAAACTAAAATTTGTTTCCTATATTTACTTGCATATGAACACACAAACACACCTTCTCCTCCCCGCCGTCTTAGGTCACTTTTGAAGTTTTAAAGAAAAATACCAGAATCCTTGTACTTCTGATTTCTATCAATTTAAGCCACACTTCCTTCCCTTATTTTCCTATATGTTCAGCTTCCCACTGAGTGGTGGTAATCTATAGCTCAGGAAGCCCGTGGGGCAGCCGCGATGAAGGAAACGGCGCTGCGAGAAGCCCACGCGGGGAAGGTGAAGCAGGAACCTTAGAGTAACGAGGGCTTTGGAAGTGTAGAAGGTTCCACAGAGAAGTAAGCTGCATCACGGAGACCTGCAGCATGGGAAGAACCACCAGCTGCTTCTTTCTCATCTCATTCGACACTACTTCTATATTTTCTTTTCTCCCACAGTGCAATAGTACATAGGTAAAAGGACAGGAACATGCAGAGTTGGAAACAAGGGAGTGTGAAAAGGAGGGAGGGAGGGGAAGAATTATGGGGAAGCAGAGCAGAGGAGAGAGTTTGGTCCGCTAAGTTGTCTGTGATTCATTACAGCACAACCTTCCTCAGGGCTCCATGTTCTTCCCACCTACTTCTCTCCCATTTTTGCCCTATTATTTTTTGCACACAGATCTTTCCTTACTGCATAGCTTTGTTTCAGTTTCTCTCCTACAGACACAATTCTTTCTGACAGGACAGATTCATTTCATTTGATGCGTGAGGAAACTACCAGTGAAGGATGACAGACTTTCCTCTTTTTGTACAGCTGTAAATTATCACTCCTTCTCCTTACCAAAACTAGTTTGCCATGAAAAAATAGATAAACAATAGAAAGCATTCATGCATCCCCACAAGATTTCGTATTTACTGCTTATTTTTGGAAAATCTGACTTATCGTAAGTATACTGGTCACTTAGTATTATTAAAACATAAATCATTATTACTTGTCTCCACCAAACAAGCAATGTGTTGACTCCAACTAGTCCAGTCCTAAAGAACTCTTTTAACTGGACATGCTGCCATTAAGAGAAAAATCACAGAATCACATGACGGTTGAGTTTGGAAGGGGCCTCTAGAGATCAGCTAGTCCAACCCCCTGCTCCAGCAGGGAAACCCAGAGCACATGGCACAGGGTGGCATCCAGGTGGGTTTGGAAGATCTCCAGAGAAGGAGACTCCACAACCTCTCTGGGCAGCCTGTTCCAGGGATCTGTCACCCTCACCTTTCTTGTACACCTTTCTTTTATTTTAATTTACACCCATTATCCCTTGTCCTGTCACTGGCTACCACAGAGAAGAGTTTGGCCCCATCTTCTTTTCAATCTCCCCTCCGATACTTAAATATGTTGATAAAATCCCCTCTCAATCTTTGCTTCAGGCTAAGCAGGCCCAGCTTGCTTAGTCTTTCCTCATCACCAGAGAAAAGCATCAATAGATGCTCCAGTCCCTTAATCATCTTTGTTGCTCTACTCTGAACCCTCTCTAGAAACTCCGCGTCCCTCCTGTACTGTGGAGCCCAGAACTGCATCCAATACTCCAGGTGCGGCCTCACCAGAGCTGAGCAGAGGGGCAGGATCACCTCCCTCAACCTGCTGGCAACGCTCCTCCTGATGCAGCCAGGATCCCATTGGCCTTCTTGGCCACAAGGGCACATTGCTGCCTCATGGTTAACTTGTCAATCAGAAATGGACACCAAATTCTCACAACCTAATAATCACAGAATCATAATGGTTGGAAAAGACTGTCAAGATCATCAAATAATAAAGAATAGTTAGGCATAACTGGTGGCCCACTAGAAGTGCTGGTGCTGAGGTCTGTCTGCTGAGATTAACCTGCAAAATACGGTAATGACATTAATAAATTGTAAACTACCACAAGGCTGTTTCTCATCTGTTCACTGACCTCCCTCTGTGTCGAACGGTCTTTGAAGGTTTTGAGGAAGTCTTGGACTTGGGGCTGGGCACATCTCCATTTTCAGATGGGGTAGTATCCTTAATGGGTCCTGGTAAAGGAGCTGGCTCATGGATAATCAAGACTTCATCTTTATTGTGCTGGCCCAAATGCTGCTTAGCAAAATCAAAGCCCTTCACATTGGGGGCCTGTAGCTGTGAGAGAAGAATAAAGACCAAAACAAAACAAAGCAAAACAAACAAACAAAAAGAACCATGAGTGAGGATGAGTACAAAAGCTTTGGTTAAGATCTGCAAACAGTGGCCACTAGGATGATGGTCAGGACATGGTGCTCTCAGAAATGAACATAGGAGGGTTGGAAAGAAAAGAAAACATGAGTCTGTCCTCTTCTTTCAGTAGTTGATACTTAGTTTACAAGTTCACAACGGCAAATCTAGTGAAACAAATGGTCTTCTGTTTCCTCTACATGTCCCTTTCCTAGCAGTTTGTTCAGATTTAATGTTGTGGGAGAAGCTTTTTATATACATATGGATGCAAGGATATACACATCTGTGTGCAGACTGAGGCAATTGCCATTGCCAGGACATCTTTTCATTTGTTTTGTTCAAAATGAGTGAAGTTACTTTAAATAATTTAAACAGATTGCTGCAGTCTTCTTCATTCTGAACATACAAACAGCTAGTTCATCTGAGGAAAGAGAAACATTCTACAAATCTGAGTTATAGGGCAGTCTGGCAATGACTTTTCAGCCAGCACAGCTGTCTCCAGAAAAGCAGTCAAGATCCAGCTCTTAGGAACTTCATACTGCAAAAGAATTTCCAGGTTAGAAAAACTAGAGATTTATTCCAGGAATCTTATTTAGGACTATGGATTCCATTGGAATCTTGCTAAAAAAGGTACCTAGAATTTGGTCTTTTGCTTTCATAACTGTTTTTGTAGAATAGTTAATATTGTGCTTTCTAAATTAATTGATTCAGATTTAATCGGATTAAGCATACAAGTGTCAAGTTCTCCCCAAAATTTTTGGGGCTTTTGCAAAACTAATGGAGAGAAAGATTTTCTTGAAGTCATATTCACTTTTTAAGTAGTTTGGAAACTGAAGGTGGAAAGAAATCTTGACAAGTTCAGTTTTAAAAGCGTATGCACATATCGTCACTGCATAGTGTATACAAAACCCCCTCTATGTGTTCCTAGAGCTAATTTCCTGCAAAGCAAAGCATGTGTTTATGGGTGCGTCGGGTTCCAGATGTTTATATGAACCCCCTTTCATAAAGCTTGGCATGTCGACATAGCTAAGTACAAACAGACTTGTCTGATTGCATGCCAAAGATAAGCTTGCCTAAGGAATATTCTGAAACAATCTCTTCAAAATATTTTCTCAGCAAGCAAACATTTTCCAAATGCTTCTTAGAAAGGACTTGCAGAGTGAGCTTCCTAGTTGGACCGGTAGATGGCAATAAAAGCTCTCCTGTAAAAACTAAGAATTCTCAGGATGGCTCAAGTCTTGGAGCTCATTTTTCACAGGATGAATACGCTTATTATTTGAACAGATGATCTGGATGTCTTCCACTATATTCCATTTTCCATGGGCTTTACAACAGTCCCTTCATTTCACCAATCTGGGTGACTCAGTTATTGAATTTATGTAAATCACTGCAAGCACTGATGCAAGAAGGCACTGTTGATTTAGACCAGGTGAAGATTAACTGTTTCTTTATATCCTGAATCAGAGCCACCTAGTGAATCCCTCTTGAAACTTATTCCCTTCAAAGTTTAAATATTGCATTTATGATCTTGCTCACTTAAAGAAATCCATAATACTTGTCATTCACACACACACTCTTCCTTGTTCTCCTCTACACATTCTCATCCTCTTTGGAGTGGATTCATTTCATCTAAGTTCTTAAACACATCCCTTTAATCTAATCTGCCTTGTGTGCGGCTTCTTCCCATACTTCCCTAACCCTCTCGATTAACATCCCTTACTTCTAGTTTGAACTTCTGTCTTAACCTTCTTAGCCATGCCAATTATAGACTTTGCCTTTAATTGTCTCTCTCCACCTTGGTTTTTCTTCCAGTAAGAGTTTTGACCTAAGGTGTTTAACAGTCTCTTCCTTGCCTAACATTCAGACCATCAAGTCTATCCTCATCCTTCCTGGTTTCAAGAGTGACAAAACAGCAGAAGACTTAACTTTCCTTCTTAATCTTCAGCTTAAATTGTGCAACTGTTTCCTAATTTTCTTCCATTTTCTTCATTTATCCACTGTGTTCTCTACCTTGTGTAGGACTACTCTCCTTTCTTCCCAGTCTTTGGTAATCAACTTCTCTCTTTACATCTAGTCTCTCTGTCATTTACATGGCTTTGATGAAATACCAGTAAGAATTTAGGAGAATCTTCCTTCAACTTATATATATACACGTATATGTGTGTATTTGTTTTTAAGAACTCTGCAGCCTTGCTACTCCAACTCCTCCTTGATGTCTGCTAATTTAAGCTTCAAAAAGACAAAACTAACCCCCCATCTTTCCTGAAAATCTCCTCCATTGTCTCTTAAAAGTGCATCATCTTCATCTTAGGAGTTATGAATTCAAATTTTCCTTTGAAATATCCATATTTCCATTCCTTTTCTCCAAAACAGTTCTGAAATAGAAGCTTTCATTTTTGCTTTCAAAATTGTCATGCTACCTTACAGTGTCTTCCATTTTTACTACTGGATCTTCCTTTGTAAGTAGCTCCACCTCCATCTCTGATCTATTTAAAACATTACTTTCTTTCTGTTTGAAGATGATTCTGTGTATGACATCCTCCCTGTGAACCATTTCAGTGGTTCCACTTCTTCTAACCCTTTCCATACTTCAACCTTCTCAGCTATAAAGCCCTGCCTCTTACTCCCAGTTACCATGTCGTGTATTTCACTAACTTTTCTCTCCCCAAGCCTCTTTTGCTCCATCGATTATGAGGGACTTCACAGTGTGCTCGATCAAGTTCTTTCATAGAAAATCTGGTGCTTCTTCCACTCTTCTTCAGTACCCTTGAATTGACCTGCAAAGTTACTGCTCCTTTTATAACAGTGTCATGAAACGGAGTGTAAGGGGGAGCAATGACACGACAACACACAACTACCACCCTAAAAAAGACAAATGTGTCAGTAATGTTGGAAGTGCTAGCATGACTTTGCCACAATGGATGACACACGCAGTGGTTAAATTAAAATTGCCGAGTGTCTCAAGCACACATTTCAACATACCTTAGAGCTGACTCTAAAGTCCTGGCTTTGTAAAACCTTTGGGGGAGTAAAACAACATGCATTTTTTAAAACATCTTTAAACTTGACAATAGAGCCCTATTCTCAGCTGCAATCTAATGTAATTTTTTGTCTAAGAGCACTTACAGAAACAGACACATTTGTGTGTAGATTTACATACATAAAAGTGTATGTAAGCACAAATGTTTATCTGCAGACAGACCACACAGAAGCTGTATTAAAAGTCTGTTAGTATTACAAAAGCAAACACTCACTCTAAGAAATGGCACAGTTAAGATTGTCTGAACAGTCACAATTGGATCCTCTCGTGTAAAAGCATCACAAGAAATTTTAGCTGTACTATCATAAATCTACTTCTTCCTTCTTGCTCTCTTATACCCTGCTGGATCCTTGGCACAGGCTGGGCCTTCTGCTATTAATCAAATTGGGTAGAACACAGGAATGCTATTTGTAGAACCTGGACACCTACATAGTTTCATGTAAAAATTGTCAAAAGTGAATGATGCAGGGGGTGTAAGAAGTTAGCTTTTTACAACTCTATAGATTTTATACCCTCACCTAGGTGGAATCTTTTGAGAATTTAGGCGTCAACCTTTAACAAGTCTCTGTTGAGCACACACAAGCTTCCTCCCTGATGTTTTTTAACTTGGTCAGAAGGTGGCAACTCACCACAGAATGGACAAAAGCAACTCCCTTGTCCGAAATAACCTTGTGGACCTTCCTTCCCTTCCCTGCACTCCTAAAGACAGAGAAGTTGCACTACAGCATCTCCAGTATTCAAAGACCATTTTTTAAATTTGGACAATGAAATACATTTTCTCTTAGCCTTGCTATTGGAAAGAACAAGTTGTTGTTCTTAAAAAGTGATTCCATACGACACTAATATCAGGGCAGAAAGCTTCTGCCCGAATGATTCAAATCTGGCAAAGTCATGTACAACTGTAAAATAAGATTTCATGATACTTCCTATTAAAAAGCTTAAGTTGGCATTACCAGTTCCAATCAATATATGGATAATATAAGACACTGTAGGTGTGTGCGTATGTGTATATGGATGAAATAAACATGAATAAAAACACAGTATCATCAAAAATACATATATTTAAAATATGACAATATAGAAAGATTATTCTCAATACATATAGACATAAATAATTTTTTTAAAATAATGTCTATTATTTGAGATAAAACTAGGAATAGTAACACAATCTTGGATGTAGAAACAACAAAATTAAGATCCCGCTGAATTAATTTCTTCCTCTTTTAAAACAAGTTACTCCCTGCAGCGAGTTGGATGGCCAGTACTCAGCTGAGCACAGGCAGTCGGAACAGCACATGTTCATCAACCATTCACTAACACCGCTGGCCACCAAGGAAGGCACAGTTCACACTGGTGCCGACACCAACATCTCTTTAGGCACTAAAACAGAACTAGCAATACGTGTTTTAAATGTAATTCGTTAGACAGAGCTTTGATTTGTTGCATTTTTAAATTGACATTTGTGAAAGAGAAAACTTAAAACTACTATGAGGTTTACCTCCAACATGAGTGTGTGTGGATTAATGTGCACAGTAGTTGGGGAAATCTAAGGGGACAAGGATTGCAAACTGGAAGGTCAAGTCAGTTTTCTAATTCTGTAGTTAGGTAGTAAATTTTTAAAAAAGATTTGAAAATCTGTTTTAGAAAAATCAAGTAATTTCTGCAAAAGCCTACAGACTTCAAGTGTGCATGCCTTGGTAAAGACCTATTCCATGATAGTAGATAATAGTTTTCAGTACTGTCTACATCACAGAAAAACTACATGGCTGCCAATATATTGTTTTCCTAGATGCAGATACATGTCAGGAATGACAACAATTTGTCTTCTCAAGGCAGTAAAGGCTGCAGGTCAGTGAATAGTTTCCGCAGAAAGCAGCAGAGAAGAAATTCATTTACTCAGCATTCTTTCTGTGGTTCCTCTAATTAAAAGTTTGGATTGTTTTTCTTTGGTTCAGTTTTATTTTCATATTTATTTATTTTTAGGAGTAGCAGCAGCATTTGAATTTGGACATAAGATGAAGAATAATGTAGCAAAGACAATTTTTAATTGATTTTATATTACTTTTTTTTGTAGAGACAGAAGCACTGCGCAGAGGCTGATAAAATATATTTTTAATGAAAGATAGGAGCTAAACATGATTTCAAATATAATATTTTCACAGAATCACAGAATGCCTAAGTTTGGAAGGGACCTCTAGAGGTCATCTAGTCCAACCCCCCTGCACACGCAGTTTTAATGTTGGCACATAATCTATGAACAGAAGTGGAACCCCTGTAAAGAAACCCTGCTGACTTATGGATTTATTAAATACTAGTATGAGGAATTCTACATGAGATGATAAAGAAATTTAATAGAAAAAAGTGTTTTCACAACTACTAATTTACATGTAACATGAAAGTTAGTGTGCTTAACACTAATAGGTGCTGAAGCCCTATGCAAGCATTCTGATTGAGACTCCTTTAAATTATTAAATTTAGGAAACTTCCTTCCATAATCTAAGATTCACAGCATCAAAAGCATCTCTGTATTCCAAGATCACCACTGCCTAGGGAAGCATGAATACACTGCATTACTCTCAGGTTGCACTGGTAATGTCAAATACCTGCAACTGCCAGAAGTGGCTTGCTAGGGCCTTGTTATTTTTAACTCAGTTGTTTGAGCATGTCCCTATTATCATCCCTGAGGTATCGACTACTTCTTGCTCCCAGGTTCTCTGTGGTGACTAATAGTTGATATTTTAAAACACCTATCAATAAATAAGATTTAGAACTAGTGAGGCATATTCACCTTTCCCATTCAGTCTCATTTTATTATTTGACTTGTTATTTCATTTCTACCTCATATACACAAACTCTCCATGGCTCCCTTTCAACACAAAATCCTTTGGGATCACCATCAGGGACTGCCTGTGAGTTATGCAAAAAATATATATATATACATGCAGTGTTGGATTCAAAAGCAATAATGCATTTGAAATTAAAGGTAGAAGAGACATGTGTTGGTCAAAAGGTATGTTAGAAGATGACATAAAAACAGAGCTGTATCTCCACAGCCTCCTAGGAACAGTAACAATTAGGTCTTTTTGTGCTGCAGATACAGCTTGCCTATGAAAATAGGATATGAGTCAACCAACTTGTACCATAACCACAAACTCCTTCCTACTTTTAAAAATGACAGCAGCACCACTGGGAAATGTGCAGAACTGCGGCCAGGGAGAAGACACTTAACTGAAACTAAAAAGATTTCCAGTTGTTTAAAAACCTCCACTTAAAAACTGCCTTCGGGCAGTTCATTTTATCATTTTTGGGGTGGGAGACCATCAGTCTCCCATTATGGCTGTGTTCTCTATGGCAAGCCTTAGCTCAGAACTGCAGTATGTTAAGCTTTGAGGGTCAAAGGAGCTGTGCATGCAGAACACTGCATTTTCTCACATTGTGCCACCTATCTCTTGCTTCAGGCTTCTCCTCACTACTTCCACAACAGCACTGCTGCTAACTCTCACCATTACAGGGAAGAGCTCAGGCAGCTCAGCAGACATGTCCTTGTGGAGAATTACCGTGCTCAGGGTTGCAGAGGGTTCTACCACAAATCTGGGAGAAGTAGAGCACTGAATCAGCAGATCAGCAGAACCGGCATGGAAAATTAAGAGAACAAGCTTTTAAAAAAGGCAGTGTGCATCACCTTGTCCTTCTCTCATCCTCCTCTGAAAAAGCAAAACTGGGATTGCCAGTTCACCACTGTACAAATATTAAGTAAAGAATGAATCTCAGGAGTTTTTGCCCCAGGGGTATGATAAAAAGCAAATAAACACATAAATTTACAAGAACTTCATAAAGCCTGAAATCCTGAACAGTTTCTTACGAGAGATTTCTTGCAGTGGTTTCCATCACTCTCATCCTTCTCTCTGCATTTCTTCCTGTCACATCAATGTTACTCTGACAGCTCAGTAAAGTTGACAAAATACAAGAAGGATTATGTTACAAATTAAGAAAATCTTCTTAATTTAGGAAGCAAAAAAGATACTTTTCATAAGAGGGCATTCATACATACTTTAAACACTTGTATTTACTGAAGAAAATCTACTTGCTGATATGAAGCCACAGGGTTTTTTTTTTCCTGACTTCCTCTTGTTCCTCATTATCAGTGACTACTCTAAAACTAAGGAAAATCTGTTGCTCACTGCAGGCTCAGGGATCCTTTCAAATGATGCTGCCACTTCACGCAGGGAAGATAAGGTAAATGAATGAGCCAATTGTCAGCTCTGCGGCTGCAAAAGGCTTCCAATGACTTTGTCACTTTGCTACAATCACAATGTGAAATGCAAAGTATTTTTAGTGAAATTTCTCACTGTTCTGCAACAGGGGAATAGCAACATTAAAAGCCTCAGCAACAGTGATTTGACACAAGCTAATTTCCTTGCTCCCAAAATAGCTAAAATCCAATGCAAACTCTCTATACCTTTTAGAATGAAAATCTGGACATTCCTCTACTTGTAATCAAGCGCCAGTGGCCTATTATATTTAAGATACTATCAAGCTAGTATGTATTTCAGTATGTATATATTGTGACTGTAGTCACGATTATATATATATATATATATATATATATAAAATTTTATGAGTTCATGGGTCAACTACATTCTGAACAGCATTATGCAGTTCTAGTCTTCCATTCCCAAAAGAGACAGGAATAAAAATATACCCATCTTTTCAAAGGTTAACTCAAGAAAGAGCTAGTTCAAAGTTGAGTTCAAAAGAACAGCTAATGACTCAACTGCCTGGAAAAAAGAGAGGACTGGTATAGGAATATGGCAAAGATTTGCAAGATTAGGATTGGCAAAGAGAAGGGGTCTAGAGATCAGCTGTTCACTGTCCCCTCCAATACAAGGACTAGGGGGCATCAAATAAAATGAGAAAGTGGCAGATTAAAACTAAACAGAGCAAGATGACCTGCTTCACAGAACATGTTGTGAAAGCTGCTGTCAACATCTTAGATGATTTTAGGAGAAGGACTGGACAAGCTCGTAGAAAGAAGAGAAGCCCACAGAGGTTCGCTAAATATCACCACTACAGGCACCAGAACATTTGTGAGCCACAAATGACTGGAGGCCACAGGGTCACTGAAGGCAAAGAGGCATCATATATACTTGCTCTGTCATTATTCCCTTTATAGACTTTTCCTGTGGGCACAAGGCTAGCTCATCTTTTGGTCTGGTCTCCATATGGTTACCTAAATCTTTCTAAAAAAACGATGGTGACATTTTACTTTTTTTTTTCCTAACAGAATAAGCAGTGATTATAAGTGTGGCATTTTAAATCCACAATTTGTCAATAGTTACTCCACATTATAGAAGTTACCACAAAGAGCTCCTGCAGAGAATTCACCGTCAGATAAAATGAATCTCTGAGAAGCAATTAGCATGTTGAATACTGTCTTGTTAGAATCCAGCTATTGACTCTAAAGCAGCAGAACCTGCAAGCCAATTTCAAAATTAATATTTTGGAGAACTAGTTAGAGTTGCTATTAGAAATGAACAACATTTGTTATGCAAACAGTAGGAACAGATAAATCTGTTACAGAAACTCCTGTCACTTTTCAGGTAGCTTTTAGAAGATTGGTGTCAGCGCCTTTTCTTTACACGAGTCTCTTTTGACTGGAATTATTCTGAAACGCAGAGCTGTTGCCTCCACATTATACAGATGAACAAAAGCAGTGCAGAATGTCAAACCATCACAAGAGTTTTTTATATCAGGAGCAGAAGTCTAGTATTTAGCCTCCAGCAGGGCTGGCCTCTTTGATCCTGGGAAGATCCGAGAGGTAGTCTACTGAATACACAACAATAAGCAAAAATCTCAATTCAGAGGTGTAAAGCTATACCTGACACATGAGATTTGGGTATCAGATGTCCCTGCTTGGGGGGAAAATAAAAATCAACAAAACTCTATTTCAGACATCTTGCAGAAGGCATGACTCATTACCTGTAGCTATGAGTGACACACAGAGCTCTGACTGGCTGTCAAGCAACACAGATTAGAATCGACATGCAAGAGCATCCCAGTGATTACACATTTGCTGAGGTTTGCCAAAAC
>JAWLRI010000401.1:1858566-1882129 GCA_034781795.1 Crypturellus tataupa
GCTGTCAAGCAACACAGATTAGAATCGACATGCAAGAGCATCCCAGTGATTACACATTTGCTGAGGTTTGCCAAAACCTGGCAGTCCTCCAGCTCTGATATTATTTGTGCTATGGAGAAGGTGGGGGACAACAAGGGTTTCATGGGGAGCTACTCAGCCCAGCTCTCCCCACATGAATACAGAGAAGAGAGACCGTGCTGAGCCCTCGAGCATCTTAGTGAGGTACAGAGGGCACCGAATGGAGAGGAGAGACTCTTGACTAGAGAAGGAGATTTTTTTTTTCTTTCCTCTAGGGTTTTAAGATGTAAAAATTAGTTCCTTGGCAAAACACAGAACCAACCAGCATTCACTCCAAGTCAGCACTACAAAGGCAATGATTTCAGGATGTCCAGCATTTGCAATAAGACTTCCAAGATCCTGTAAAGAAATTAATGAGCTTGTCCATAGCACTGATATTCTTGTTAGCAGGGAAGAGAGCCTTGCCATGAATAACTGTCAGGGGCTAAAACCACCCCTGAAAAGCCATAGCAAAGTATTTGACTTTGCTCTCTGAAAAGCTTTATATAGAAGTGATCTTACGATCCATAAGGAACAATGTTTCATTTTAATTTTTGGATGTCCAAAGAGAGAGAGAACTATATTTCCAACTCTATTTGCATTACAGATAATACGTATAATGTTTTTTTCCTCTTCATAGAGGAGGAAAAGGATTGACAGTATTTTCGCACAAAAATGTTGGTACTCCAAGACAGAATGAGGAATGAGGGCCTGGGCAAACAGAGACATTTATCCATTTTCTCATGCAGAAGAAAAATGACCCATGGCAAAAATGCAACTATTCATAAAGATAAAGCTTCTCTGCAATAAAGAAAGTTCACAATGCGATGACATTGAGGAGGATATAAAAAATGGCAAAAGAGAAACCTGTAATGTACAAATGCCACTTAGGCATCTTTTTACTTCCAAAGGCAAAGACATCTTTATCCAGGGCAAGAACCCAGATCGCATCAAGGCGAATTTCCTATGGAATACTGCAGCTTACACAGCAGGTCATGAATACTTGATGTGCCCTTCAAACATCACATCTCCATCTCCTGAAAAGCCATCTTTGCACAGACCATGAATCTTGCATTAAAAAACTCACTACTCTGACCTGTTTTCTTAACTGCCAGCACCTGTTTTAAATACCAGTTTTTCCATCTAATCTCCAGAACCAAGAATGAACTGTAAGATTTTTCAGATATAGTTGACCCTTAGAGGAAGAGGGACAGACTAATTAACCTATCAGAGTCTCTTCCAGGTCCATTTTAAATATTATTTTCAATCCAATTTTTCACTGTAAGTATAAAGGCAGAATCACTCATTTTCTCAATATTTTGTTAACATTACCCAAAACTTTTCTTTCCTATATATAGCTATATTTATAGTCACTTAAGTAGCTAGCAATATTTGAGAATACTCTAAGTCTAGACCATCCCTTAAGACTTTGTATCTGGTATTCTCATTATCGGCAACCTGAACTGGGTTTGTGTTCAGGCTACGTACATTCAGGCTTGTGTTCTTGGCGCCACAGTCAAGAGATAACGGCACCTTCCTTCGCTCCATTAAAAGATAATGACGTGAGGATATGCAACTTAGGAGTTACTTTAAAAGATGGTGATTAAAACAGAGAAGTCATACCTATCTAGGAGAAAGAAAGAAAAAGGGCACAAAATTTTTGTGGAGGCAAATGTTTACAGATACAGGATGAAAGTTAAATCTAAAAAAAAAATATTGCCCAAGTTCATTTCAAAATATTTTAAGATAAAAGTAGATGTTTAAAGCTATGAGGAAGGGACTAAAATGACACGTATGTTTACAAATCCAGAAAATTTGTAGCATCTTCTGAACATCTTTCTTAAGATAAGAATGTAAATTTGTAAAATAGACTCTAAAACTCCTGTAAAACTTGCGTCTTACTCTCATAATTTGCAGAAAAGTCATAAGCATCACCATGCTTTCACAGGAGTTCCCTAGCTTGGTAGCAGGAAGATATTTCCTCAGCAGCGTGAAACAGCACCACAAGCCTTCTCCTCCCCCACTCCTGACTCTGCATCAGGCTTTAAATCACAGGTCACATCATCCAATATCTTCTACTACTATGAATTCTGTTAGGTTTTATGCCCACTGATCTGTTATGGTAAAACAGATTATTAAACACACTGAAGAGCAGACTGGTGAAACCTCTAGATACCCACCAGTGCAATATGATATCCTGTTTCACCTGAATATGGAAAGTATCCTCGTTTCCAATCTTGCAAACCAATGAGATTAATATTAAAAAAAATCAGCACATTTTCAAGTGCAAAACATTGTAGAATTACTACATGTCTGACAAGAATTTTGTTCTAATTCCAGTGTGGGCATATCATGTATATGTTGATGAAACACCTTGATATTTACACATTTCATTTCTATATTTACTTTAAAATGCTTATTTTTTAAGACCGATATTTGAGAGAAGAGCTAACCCCACAAATGTGCCTCCTCTATGATTTCTTTTAAACTAAGAGAGGCATTCGATTTCAAAAAAAATCAAACAGTTCTTTAACCCAAATATCCAGATGTAGCACAGGCTTTCACTTTCCTTTGGTACAAAAGTCAAGGTGGGGGGAGTGCAGGGAAGAGGAGATCCAAGCTGTTTTTAAAATGGAGTTTATTACAGCTCCAAATCCCTGATCACGTGACTTCACTCCTTTGACTTTTTTTCTTTGCATTTACAGAAATAAAACAGAATTAAGAAAAGAAAAGATATAAGCAAAAGGTAGGACCAGGACAATTGCACTTCATCATTTTTATGTTGTTTTGATCATTTGGAGGTCTCAGTACTTGCTCAATATGTCCTATTCTGACTCAGAAAAAAACACTCTCTGTTGGAAGACAAGACACCAAGAAAGACCAGAGACAGTCTGCTACCAAAGAAGCCAGTCTACTTTTATTCTGGATCTTCATTCAGGGAGAAAAATGGTTCTGGAAGTGGATTCTGCCAATTGCTTAATGTGCCAAGTAATAAAAATTTAAGACACTTTTTAATGCCTTACCTCATTTAGTATTAAACTGTGAGCCATCCACTGGTACAGGAAAGTTGGACTAAAAGTCCTTAGAGGTTCTTTCTAATTTGCTTACACGGAAGGAGAAGTGACAGGCTCTCTAGGCAAACCAAAACAAGCCTATCATACAAACACATTCAAGTATGTTGAATGATTAAAGAATGATCAAAGTGAAGAGTAGTACTGTGGAAGAAATGGAGAAACAAGCAAACAAAAAAAAAACCCCAAAACTCTGAGTATATTCAGTAAATTATCCCCAAACAATGTAAAACTACGATAGATGGTTCTGGTCCTACAGTCAACAGCTACTTTCTTACAAAAAGCTTGAGACAGCAGGGAGGTACTGCAGATTTAGGTCATGAAAGAGTCTACCGAGGATACTGATCCTCTCCCACCTTTTTCCTATGACCATTCTCGAAATAACCTTAAACTACTGTGGGGAACTTCTTCAAGTCAGGTAAAACAACTACCAGGGGTGAAGTTCATCAAGGGGCATTACTTGTTGCTGACCTTGTTTCTGATACTCATTGTACAGTGGCAAGACAAGTGGAAGCTGCTATTGATTTGTTCTGACTGCTTTTGAAGTGCAACAGCTTTCTGCTCCTCTCATCTTTCACATCATTAATTATCCTGAGAGAGAGCATGGTGTACAGACAAGACTTGTTACAGAGGAAACTCTATGACCGAACACGAGGCGACAGTGCTAAGAACATGACTATGGTACCACAGGATTAACACCGGCAGGCGATTTTGCCCTTATTAATGCCTGTGACAAGGGAAAGTGCAGGCATAGCCAGAATATGTATTTCTGACACAGACCTGTCCTCCTCTGTTGTAAAAAGGAAAAGTAAGACTTGTAACCCCTTGATCATTTTTCCACTCCTTCTAAAATCCTGGATTAAATATTTTGTAATTTGAGGCATGAAAAAATAAACTATTGACTTGCTCACCATCCTAACCAAGCCCTCCACCACTTCAACCAAAATCCCACCCATGCAATCTCATCCAACGCCAGCACCTGAAGTTCTAGCCCAATAACAGCCTGTCAGAGCAGCAACATGGGCACTATGGCAGCATCCTGCTAAACTCTGAGGAAGGCTGAGGAGCAAGGATGAACTCTAGTAAATTCTAGTGCCAATGTGGAGTATGATGGATAGTGCAGCTGAGTTGCTGAATTAGTTTAGTGGAAGCTCTCCACAGAAAAAAATCAGCTTTCTGCAGAAAACAGCGTCAGTAATTCAGCAGTGAATGCATATCCTCTTACATGGTCCTAGCCAAAGCCCTGAAATGATGAAGAGAAGCTCTTTTCAGCCTCAGTGCCCACATTTTTCAGAAATATTTATGTATTCAATGCAGTATCATATAACTAGCAGAACAGATAAAACAGTATGTGATTCTTGACCTGAGCTTTCATTTAACTGTTTTTATAACACCCTTTGTAAGGAAGGCACCTGTTCCCCGGGCTCTCACGCTCATTTCTGTTCAGAATACTCCAACCCACCACCAGTACAGTTTCCTATTTACCTTCTGTCGTTGCTGAATGTTGCTCATCGTGTCTGGTTGAAACTCCAGCTTGTCTGTCCGGCAAAGTTTCCAGTACAAAATAATGACGATCAGGAGCACCACGGCAACGGGGACAGCCACGCCAACAATAATCCACAGGTTGCTGTTCTGTGACTCGGAAGATGACCCCTTCAGCTTTTCCAGAGCTGTAAAGTTAGAAGAACAAAGACTATTTTAAGTGGCTGCATATTTTTGACCGGGAACACTTTAAAAAAATACACTTCAATGTATTTTTATCTTTTTGCAAATGCTAGTTAAGAGATTTATCAGAAACCAGTTGCACATCACAGGAAATGTCACACACACTTAAGTTAATGGATGTCACATTCAGAAAGCATTCTTGCCTACCTTCTGAGGCTTGTACCTAAGTTACTACATGAAATGCATTTTCGCCACATCATCCTCTAACTCCAAACCAGGTTGACATAATGAAATGTATCTGGAAAATTATTCTATCACTAATAAAATTGAAAACTATTCCACATTGCTGCCTATGCCCTGCTCTCTCTTCTCTTTAGCAATACAGTATACATTTTGCTACTTCTGTCAATTTTAAATCAGTAAGATCCTCTTCCCCAATGTGTTACATGTTCTTTATTAATAAATTACTTTCCTTTCTCTATTTCATTGTCACTGCCAGAGATCTCCAACAGAAGACAAAGCTATTTATACTGGAAAGTGCAACCCAACCAGCAACACATGTCAAACCTGCAACAGAAGAATTGACAGAACTTCAGTTTACTCTGTTTTGCACAGGGATTGCAGGTGGGACTGAAAAATTCAGCGGTAATAAATTTTCAGATGATTAAATACATTTTCTTAAAAGAATGTTTCAAATTAAAACCAGTATTTCTGTACAATCTTATTTTTATAAAACATTTAAATAACAGCTATTCTAATGATGAATCTAGAGATTAAATTGAAATAATATAGATATAGAAGACCATTCATGCCTTTTTATTCTGATATAAAAATCTTTTTTTTTAACTTTCCCTCTAAGAACAAAAACATGAAAAACGTTATTTCTATGCCTTTTTAAATAAAGAGCTTTTTAGTTGGTTGTGGAGACATGAAGTTTCAACACACAGAATATGCTATAAGTGCTCCATGAAGTTTCATCCACTCCTATCATTTTTGTAAAGGGTATTTATTCTTGTAACCTTCTGTATTTTGTCTTGCCAATATTATAGTCCATTAACAGAAATCAAGCAGATTGGTTACTGAACAATCTTTAAACTACTGCTTAAATGAGGGACAAAATTGAGAAACATAAAATCACCCAGACGGTTCAATTATCACTATTTTCTTTCTTTTCTTCTGCAGACAATTCTAAAAATCAAGCACATGCCAAAATACCCTGTAGTACAATGTAACTCATGCTTCAAATACCACACAGAAAACAGAAAACTTAATTAAGCATTTAAATCTATGAAGTACTTTATTGTTCAGATGCATCTGTGTTTTAGGGGGATTTGTTTGTCTGTTCTTTAAATATTTTCAAATTTCCTTCCTAACTACAAAACAATGTTTTGAGTAAGTTTGCTCTTTGGTACCTTACTGCAAATTATTTATGTATCAAGCTTCCTGAATAAAGTTTATTGTTCTGGGCGGGGGACTGTCCTATTTATTCTGATGTATGCCTAACAATATTACCTTATTAAAAGTTCACAGTACTTCTAATATTAACCCATCATATTCAAGAAGAGAAGAGTTTTCTCTATCTTGTACACTCCAAAATGCCTTGAAATTAGCCCTCATTTGTCACTCACAGAAACAGTAATTCAGACAAACAACAAATAAGGGCTAATTCTAAGAGTCATTACCAGAGCTCAGATGCAGGAAATGCCGGTTCCACTGATGCCTCTCTCATCCCACAGAACTGTGGCTTCTGCAGGTTCCTGGACAAGGTGAACTGCGCAGAAACACCAGACCCGCAGAAGGAAATGAAAAGGGCACAAAGCCCCCGTAAAATATTTCAGCATCTGGCTAGTGCAGTGTTCTTCTAGTGCAAGCACTAGGGCGGGGGCAGTGAGCCTACCCTCTTACAAGACCTTGTTGCAACCCAAAGCTTGGCAGGGTCTGCAGGAAGACAGCAACTCCACATTGCTCAGCAGCTCACGACTGCTGAAATATATTTCTTTAGGACTGCCAAAACAGGAGCATCCCAAGACAAAACAAAACAGTGGCAGATACTTTCAAGTGCCCTAATCTCCATAGCTAATGTTACCCTTTCTGTTTCTCTCTGCTGGCATCAGGGGGATTTAATAAGGCTTACGCTGTGCAACGGTGCCTTCAATGCGATATCCAAGGATGATTGCAGCTCGCTGGATGTCAACCCTGTTCATGAGGTCCGAACACTTCAGAGCACTGAGTCTCTTTCCATCTTGATCCTCTACAAAATAGATCAGCTCCACGGGGTTATCAGTGCCATCTAATCGTGACACATTCACAATCTGAAAAGAAACCAACACGGTTTTACATTTTAAATTGTATTTCATTGCAATTCCCACATATTTGGCCCTTATTCTTACCTGCTTCTATACTCTTGTTTAGAAAGAAAGATTTGGAACAGCTTTGCCATGATGGCATGAGTATCTCTCTTGATATTGTTTGCAGCCCCTGATGCAAACATTAAATCTCAGCATAACAGTACAATTGCTGCAAAACTAAATCTTTCTACCTAGCACACTTAGGAACATGACATTACACTAATTACACAACTGCTATGAACTGCTACAGTTTGAAAACTGTCACTATCCTTGTAAGTCTAATAGGAAGACAAGCCATGTGTAGTACTCCAAAATACTTAAAAGTGGCAAAAGAAACATATACACACATACACACTTCTCTCATCTAAGAATTTTAGCCAACATCAGACAAGTGTAGATACACAGGGTTAATAATCAGTAAAATAACTTGTTCCGAAACTAGAAGTCAAGATAGTGACATCTGATTAGGATAGAGAAGGTCTAAGTGGAAGTCTTCCAGGGCAAGGCATTAGAGGAATGCTAAGTCAGTGCCTAATTACATAAGCACTATTCAAGTACCTTAGGACACTTGAAAATATGCAGATTTATAAGTTCTTTGGTAACTGAAGGGAAAGCTTCCAGGGATGTGATTTGCATGATACATTTCTTGATGCAAACCTGAAGTTTTTAGCTTTTCTCCATTTGCTTCATGATGACGTAGAGATGAGTGAGGGCAGAAAGTAGCCTCATGTCATTGCCAACCGACTTTTATAAAGGTAATTGTAAAATCTGGTGTTCACAAGTACCCTAAGTTTCTAAAACAAAAATGGATTCTATGTTTTGGTGTTCTACAGGTTGATTGTGATTTTCTGCACGTGTCTGGAACTTGAACTGTGGTTTGTTTTGCATGCTAGTTTTTCAAATGTGCAGGTAGGAAGTAAGGGATGATGGGGAAAGGGAGAAGGCAACTCAAAGCTGTCCACTTCAAAGAGAATTGCTTTTCACCATCCCATCCTAAAAGCCTTGGATATCTTACTATTAGCTTTACTTAACAGGAGCTACAGGAGAAAATAATTTGATTGCCTTTTTCTTTCTCTAAACCCCTTTTACTTGTTCCAGATTTTTTGCATGTCCAGCACGTATGTAGGCAAATATTCTGTCAGCGTGGAAGAGAACGGCACTTCCTCAGCTAAAGCACCTGCACAATCAACTTCATCTTCCAAACAGCTCCCCCTCACACCCACCCTTCCCCAGGAAAGAAAGGAATTTATTCAACCCTGTAGGAAGCCACTTTTCCTACCTAGTTCTAAAGATGTTAATAATCAGAAGAATGTGAGCTATGAGGGAGCCCTGTAGATAGCGTCTAACCACTGAGCATCTAGATTGCAGATGAGACTCACATAACAATCTTACATTCCTGCAAAATTAAATTTCATACAATATAGTTTTTGTTTAACTATTTATATGTAATGGTGAACTCAACCTACAACTAAACCATACAAATAATAGGAGCTATTTTATCAGGTTAATTGGAGTTTAAAGAGAGCTGTAAGGAATTGTCACAATAGGGCAACTTACTTGCCTTCACAACTCTTATTTATCATGAAGTATGCATTTAACTACTAAATTAGTCTCTAACAGTTACTTATAGGCGCAAAGGTTTGCACAACTGAGGCTTACAAAAGCAATGTTTTGTATTTTTCCTCTTCTAGTTTCCAAAAAAAAAAACATGTTGAAGGGAAGCAGTGCAATGCTCTGGTCAACAGTCCTGGAGACAACAAGTCAAGTGTCCTAAGTCAGCACAGGGAATGATGAAAAAATCTGTCTCCCAGTTGTGGTAGCATTAACATATATATTTAAAAAAAAAGGAGAAAACACAATAATCAAGAAAGTCTTCTAGCCTCAGTGATCTGAAGGCTAAAACGAAGAATAATCAGTGTTAGCCAGATTGACTATAAACAAGAGAGCACTCACAAATAGCAAAGAAGTGAGTACATTTCTGAACCACAGCACGACCTGATAGCAGGACCAGTTCAGCAACATCTTGAATTAGCATCCCCTGCTGAAGGGGTTAAGGGGAGGAGGCTGCCTTGGGAAAGGGCGGAAGGGAAGGAGGAAAGATTCCAGCGCAAGCTGCCATGACTGAAACAATACAGTCCTAACATAATTAAAAACAACACAGATTTAATAGAGTTTATGGCTTTTGATGCTGAGGAGTAGGGGTGGGGAAGAGCAATCAGAGGGGAAGCAGAAAAGAAGTAGCTGAAGGTATTTTGGCAGAGTACAGGGAACACGGGAGTGAGCAGGAAGTAACTGAAGGGAGGGTGGAGGTAGAGGCTGGTGCTGATGAACTGGGCTCACTGTTTTAAGTTAACTTCTCTCTGAAATAATTTGCTCTGAATTCACAATTCTTTATGAGTTCTCATGCCATATGGAGGGAAACTGCAGTCTAAATTTTAAGTCCAGGGGGAGAAGGTTATGGATTTCTATCCCCGAAGAGTGGATAGTTGATAGTATATTCTTGAGGTGGCTATGAGACAACTAGACATGCATGTAAACTCAGGAACTGTACTTCAACTTGCATCTGTCATGTTGGCACTAAAATCTATTTTTAAAATTGAACTCAGTTCGCTGCAACATAGAAAATGGATGTGAATTACTTTTAAGTCTGTTTTAAAAATCAAGGTACAGAATCAATATACTTTTTTAAAACATAATTTCTGAACAGTAAGTTTTATGCCATTTTGTTCCAAATTACATCTTCCATGAAATTTCTGATTTCTCTTGTTCTCATACTCTATGGAGATCCCCCCTCTACTTAAGAGTGCCAGGAATGCAAGCATGGACAGAAATGCTATTTTCCAGGCATCCAGAAATGCAGCCCATGCATAAGGAAGTATTTTACATTTATACTTTGGCAGTGAGGAAACACACAGGGGAGGGAAGAGATATCAGAATTTCAACACACTGGAGACAGAAAACTAAAAAAAAGACTAATTCATTCAACTTCTGTGTATGTAAATTGCATCATCTCTGTTGATATTAGATGCGTATTTAACCTCCACAGAGTGAAGGCTTAAGTGTGTCCAGGTGTCAGCAAACTTAATTTTCAAAGTGTTTTCAAGAGAACATCATAGGCCATTGAGTCGAGCTGCCTTGGCAACCAAGCCTAGTTCACAAATCACAGCAGGGTAAATCCAGGTGATGGACAAACTCAAGAAGCGCTGGCAGAGTGTCAGTCAGCCAAGGGAGATCTCCCCCTCAGCAACCCAGTCAGGTAAGCAAGCCCTGGGTGCACCCACGTCAGGCACAGGGTTACTTAGAAACAAGCAAACACACATATGCGGAAGCTTCAAAACATCTGCACCAGGGTTATTTTCCCGTTTTACTCTACTCTCCCAAAGGAATTAACCCCAAAAGATTCCGCGTTATTAAGAGTAGGATTTTAGTGTCCATACAATTAAATCAAACAGCACTGTCTCGGTGGTTCAGTAGACAATGCAACATAAAACATACATGAAAGAAGCATCACTCACAACTAGTCCTAGGTCTGAGAAAGGTCTTCCATAAACCTGTCAAAATGGGAAATACTGAGGCAGCTCACAGGCTTCCAGCGTTGTCCTTAAGTGCTCTGGCTGGGGCTGTATAGCACAGTTGTTGCTTTATTCAGTGCTTACTTCTACTTTGCCAGCTGAGAAACTGTTGTGCCAAAGTATTTTTAAACTATATTTAAGCCCCCTAATTCCTCAAAAAAAAAAGAGGATTAGGAGTATTGTGATAAACTATTGGCAAAATACATCATGTGGCCCAGTCTGCTCAGGATGCAGTACAGACTGCATTGAGAGGCTTAAAATTGCAATGGCAGCAGATACTTATTAAAAATATATATCTTATGCTCTGTAGAACACTAATATGAATATTCAACAAAAATCAATACAACTACCTTATGTTTTACAGTCCACTGTGAGGCTTCAGAGCCTTTTTAGAGGTGATGGTTATAGGCATTTTTTATCATGGAGTACCACCTGCTAATAGCACGGATAGGTGAAAAAGAGGAGGAAAAGCATGTCATTTGAGTACCTTAGGTAATCTGAAGCTCTTACTCAAAGTGTCTAGATTTATAGGAGTAATTTTTAATGTTCTTAGCTCATAATGCATTCATTTAGAAAATACACCTCAAATTCATAAGATATCAGTTCTGTTTTCTTGGAAAAGGAAAAAAAAGAAAAAAAAAGAAAACTAGGAAAGGAAAAGAAACTAAACTAATATGCCTACAGTAACATTCACAAATAATTGCATAACCTTCTGACCCGCAGTCTTGATTATCCACAGAGGTTAGCAATGTCACTGTACACTGTAAATTTCAATATACTATAAATATATTTCACCTCAGGCAAAACTCTGGGACTTTACAGAACTTAATGCGTCTCATCTTCTGTGGATATATGTATGACCTGCTAATAAAAGTATCAAACACTTGGGTGCTACTGGAAGCTCCCGCTCTTACCATCATTGCGTTGTGGCTTGCTATTATACTAATAATTGGCTTGTGTATAAGAAATATACAAGGGCAATGCTCTATATAAAGCATAGAAGAACATAAATGGCAAACGCAGGTGCATACATACAATCTATTTCAAGCAGAACTTACAAACTGGGCTATGAAGAAGAGAACAATCAGCAGCAAAACTAGAAGGTTTCTTGCATGTGAGTGTGGTCTAGACTCCTGCCCGGGAGGGAGGCAGTGAGAGCAGCACCTCTGCGCTCGGGTGGGCACTAACGGGGCCGTCGCTGCAGCTGCATCCAGCCTCGGGCATCCCATCTGCTGCACCGCGACCAGCAGAGCTCAGGGCAGTTCTGCACAACTTTGAACAAAATGATTAACAGCTACTCCTTAACTATCTACCTGCCTGATGTGAAGCAAACCTAGCCAACCTGTCCTGTTTTCTCCAGAAGCGTCATTTCAGCTGCACATTCTCTACTGCAGTCAGCACTGCAGTAGTTCTTCCTGCAGAGGAAGCACGCAGGTCAGATTATACTTCTGAGAGCCGGAGGTGGGATGGAAGGAACAAAAGATGGACTAAAATATCCAGTCATACTAACTAAATTTTAACAAGCCCCAAATACCTTAATCAGTGCTGCAAAATACTACCCAGAAAAAGAGAGAGCCTCCTTCCCCTATGTCTTCTGAGAGCACCAGCAAATGACTCAGAACCAGATGACATAAACGTTTGCTCCCTTTCCTGGTGATAGGAAGTTGATAGAGGGACAGAAGTAAGCAATTCACAGCAGAGCTTTAAGCAGTAGGTAACAGACATCACTTATACTTAACACTGCACACACTGCCAGGTCAACATTGCAGCCTTCCTTCTCCCTCATCTCCTTTAGCAGAGTGCTGATCATCCCTAACACTTGTGCCTGTGAGCATCTGGAATAGAGAAGGTATGATGTGCTGACCACCACACCTCTGCCACCTGCAGGGCAGCTCCTCCACTGTCCAAAGAGGGAGGTCTACAGATTTCTTGCACTATTTAAGTGATGTAAGTAAGCAGCACTGAGGCCTGGAATGTGAGCTGCAGAGTGCATTTTACAACCCCCAAGAAACACAAATTTTGTGCATGGAAGCAAGAAATTACCTGAGCTCTATTACCTAAAACAGTAAAACAGTAATCTAGACATTCACTTTTTACAGATTTTGGCATCTTTGCTAGCAACATAAGGATTATTTGTTTATTTTATATACAAAGGCAAGACTGAGGCAGAAGGAACAAAGTGCAATAAAAGTTGTTGGGAATATAAGACCCGAAACAGACACTTATTTAGAGCAATTCAAAGCTGTGTGTAAGAAAAATAATTTGAAAAGTCTATTACTGAGACATATGCTCCTGAGATAGGAGAATAAAATAAGAAAAATCCAACATCTGGAAATTAGAAGTGGTAGCAAAAACTGTAGTATTAAATTAAATATAGATAATAGGTCTAAAGTCCTAGAAGAACATATGTAAAATCAGCAAATTCATCATTAAGTAGCTGGAAAAGGTGATTTTAAAGATCATCCATTAAACCCATCCTTCAGTCTGCTAATCTGGCTAAAGGAACATATGTAAGAATCCAAAAAATGAATTTTCATAACCATTAAGTCAATAAATCCACCTTTGACAAAGCTATAAAGAAGCGCTTGTATCCACATTGCATAAACAGAAGTTGCCATGTGTGCAAAACTGACATAATTAATCATTCTTATTTGAAAACCACTGGGACTGGAGTGACTGGGAGTACTGTGACAAATAGGCAGCTAAGAGGTAGAATATACTGCTCCACTGCTGCAAACAACACTTGGTTCTATTTCATATTTCTATACTATCACAAAAACACCACAGATGATCTATAAACATTTCAAGAGCTGTGAAGAGGCTGTTCCAGCAGAGCATCTTTCTGATTCCAGGACTATTGCAGCTCCTTTTGCTGGGCACCCTGCATAAGTCAGAAAGTTAGCAAGTTTTCAAAGCAGGACATTGGCAAAGGTAGTTTTCACCATGCGTTTAAAAGTCACTAGCATTTCTTGTAGTTCACTTTAAATTCTCAGTCATTTCCTCTTGTTAGTTTTAGTGTAGAAGATAACAAGGTAACCAGAAGAATAATGTTTTATGTTCAGAAAACAGCCATAATAAACTAGCTAAAATAGCCAGATGCCATACATACTTTTGTGTTATCCTTCCTCCACTCAAAACCTAGATATTATTAACTTATTTAATTATTTATTCTCCTTCATTTCTTGCTCTGGATTGGAGTTCTTAATACCTGCACGATGTTGCTGCCTGCAAAGCTGGCTCGTCTCCAAATCCGCCTTCGGGCCAAGGCCTCGTTTAGCAGGTGAGCCAGTTTCCGCTCCATCTCGGCCTGAAATACTTCCTCCTGAATTCGCTGGTCCACGACGCCCAAGAGAACTACATTGCAGAGAAAGTAACCCAAAAACACAAACGAATTGGTAGAAGTCATCAGTGTTTTTCCCGCAACTTCAGGTATAAGCTTTGAGTCACCCTGTGGTATCTCACGGACAATTCAAGGGCAGCAGTGATCATATGGTAATTGTGCCAAAGTTGGCCAGAGCTTACACACGGGAACACGTAAGGCTTTGGATGGGAAAAGATTAAAAGAAATGTATTTAAAGAAAAAATTAAAAAGGGAGGGCATTTCTGGAATATCATCCAGTCTAGGAAGACCCAGAGTGATGAAGAAACAGTTCAAAACAAACCCACCAACCAACCAACCAAAATGTTTAATAAATTAGCCATAAACAACCAAAAGAGAAAAATCAGACTAAAGCATCTGCTTGTGGCTACTTTCAGTCAGAGTTTTATGCTCTGAAGTCAGAGTTAGAGATGGGCAAGGCAAGCACTCAGACAAAAAATGGGAGGAAAGCAGCAGCACCACATGGAAACCAAATGGATCCACGTAGTCTGGGTGAATCTCGCCTAGATAAGGCAAAGATTAACAGTATGCCTATCGCGGCACAAAAAATATGGTTATCTGCCCTGCCACCTTCACTCCCCACCCCAGGCACCAGTGCCTGGGGCAGCTAACGGTGAGTGCAATCCCTGAGGAACACCACATAGGAAGCACCAAAAAATGTACGGGCTTTTACTGACATGCTGCAAGACAGTAAAGTAAATGGGGAGTGAGCGGAGGGACAATCATTCAAGCTATCTAATTAAACAACCTGAAAGGACAGTAAATCAACTCACCACTGACGGCAATAAAATAATTCAGCTTTTATTCCTTACGATCTCCTCTAATTTTTTTTAAAGCCTTTTCTGCATCTGTTTTCAAGTTTGAAAGTGTGGTGCTTAGTAAATAATTGTTTAACTAGATATACTTTTGATTATAGTAATTAAATAAAAAAATCATTTAAAACACATTTCAAATTTAAAAAAAAAAGATTATTGGAAAAAAAGGAAACATTTCCATAATTTCACACTGAGATCAATAGCCTCTCTACTACTTTCAATTATAGAATAAGTATTGCAGAACTAAATACCAAATAAATGGACAGTGACCTAGGGCTATTATATACAACAAACTGAAGACCATTCTTGCCTGCATATTAAATTTCATATACCAAGGAATTATACTTAATAGTGCAAACTATTCTGTATTCTGCAAGTAAACAGAGTATCTACAGAGAATACTGCACATCCCACTGTTTTGTGACTACCAACATACTTCGGAATATGCATTCACCTATACCTTGGTAGTCTGATGTTAAAAACCTCATCTTAGTGTGCATTAATCTTAGTGTGCCTACATCATGAGTCACATCACCTGCTAGAAACAGCTACCAAATAATGAAAAAAAGGTTGCTAGTACACAGTGATTTTACTCTCAAAATACAACGTGCAGTTTTTAAGGAATGAGTAAGTCCAAGTGTACTAGCTCTTGGCAGGCTGCCTGTAAGAACCGGGGGTACAAAAGATTTGTTTGCTGCTAAGAAAAAGCAAGCTGCTGCAACTGATTTTTAAAAAAGTCATGGCCAAGAGGCTTAGAAAATACAAAAGGGTACAACTTCTGAGCTGGAAGAA
Source organism: Crypturellus tataupa (assembly GCA_034781795.1). Taxonomy (NCBI): domain Eukaryota; kingdom Metazoa; phylum Chordata; class Aves; order Tinamiformes; family Tinamidae; genus Crypturellus; species Crypturellus tataupa. The sequence continues at coordinate 1,874,266 of JAWLRI010000401.1, forward strand.
CTTTTTTTTAATGCAGAATCTAAGAGAACTTCCAGCAAGAATGGATAAAGCAAATCTGACTGTGAGAAAGGGAGACAAGACTATGCCACTCAACAAAACTGACCAAAAAAATAACACAAAACTCAAAGGGGAGGTGGGATGCACACATGTAATTCTGTTCCACTTCTTGAACATTACCTGAAATTGTATATTTTTCTCTTAAAAAAAAACCCTGTGGAATTCAGAAGATAAGTAGTCCCTTGCTTAAAAAGTAAACTCCCACCAGTCCACTGGTGGGAGGCTACAGGGACATCTGGAAGAAAAAAAAGTATTACATGGGTAATATCACTAAATTCTGCACAGGGAAGTTGGTGAAGACAAAAATCTATCCAGCTGGGCATCTACACCTTAACATTACGGCTGCTGGGCACAGCCTGGTCACTGTTCAGACTTTTAGGGCTTGAGAAGCAGGCAAGTGCTACTTCTTCCAAGCAAACACAACAGCCTTTGAGTATGAGTGACAGCTCAACTAGACCTGTGAATTACAGAGTAAAATATCCAGCAGACTTGGGTGGGAGTGATCTGCCAAGAATGAATCACAAGAGATCAATGAAATGTGATGAAATTGTCTCGTTTGCTTTGAGAGCAACTATTTTTAGTCTGTTGTATTCCTGGCATGTTCTAGTACAAAGTACAATATATAAAGTTTTAATTTTCACTTAAAACAAAAAATTCTTAAAAAAAAAAGTGTGATGTACAAGTCTCCTTACGCCTGAGAGTGTAACTTGCCTCACTAAGAATGAACTGCTTCATAGACAAAAAGCCATTGTGTGTCCATTAACAAGGAATTGCAATAGTTCATTCCAGAGCCAGGAGTTACATTTCCCAGATGTTCCAGGTCATTAGGCTGTTGGTTTTAGAATTTATACAGCTCAGGCACATTATTACCTTGTAAAGATGCAGCACCCCTAAGCTATCAATACTCATCTCAGCTATTTTCCCTGTTACCAAAATAACAATTCTCCCATCTACTCACATGGACTATACGTACCTGTTCTCACCCAGGAAGATTTCATCAACTGCGACACATTAAGCTTAGGATAGTGAAAGGCTGGGGGAAAAACAGAATGGAGGAAAAAACATCCGTAAGAACAGTATTCTCAACAACAGACACACACACAAAAAAGCAGCCACTTCATAATTTATACTGTCAGTAAGTGTCTTATTTACACAGATGCATTACAGCTCCTGAGGCTGCGCAGACCCAGCAGCGAGACAACTGCTCTGAACACACTCCCCGCTTCATCTCTGAACACAAAGCAGCTGAGTGAAGCAGTTAGATTTATTACCTAAAAGGTTTCAAGCTACTACACTGAGGTCATTGCTCCTAGAAGCGTAAAAGCAAAGCTCTCTGACCATGTTCTGATTCTTACTGAGCTAAGTGCAGCATGGGACTTTTGCTCAAAGGGTGATAGGGCAATTCACGAGTGCCTGAGAATGGAAATACAATCTTCTCGGAGGCAGAAACTGCTCTGAAATATTAAGTGTGAGGTAGAAAACTAAACGGATCTAATTTGTGTCCTAGGCAGGTATCCGGGAAGTATTATTTGAAAAACATGACCTTGCTAAATTAGTTTATAAAAATCACAAAGTGAATGTGTACAAGAGCATTTCTGTGGACAAAATTCTTGTGGCTTCAGTTTGGCCTGTGGCCCTACGTTTTTTTTTAGTTCACAATTCTCCCCAAAAAGCCGTGCTAAAGAGTGAAATTCTTGCCCCAGTGAAGCGAATATAGCCAGTTTCCACTGATACTCCAGGAATAAAATTTTTCCCAAGGTTTCCACTGGAGTGCAGTAAAGATGTGTTGGGAAACAAGTGCAGATGGGGGCTGGGCCAACAGTTTGCTCAAGGGATGTCTAGAGCTTCAGAATAACAAAAGTGTAACAGAAAGAAAAAGGAAGGGTCGTAACGCTCTCAAAATATTTGACAATCCAGCTGCAGCTTGCTAAGCATTTTACAAAGGTTAATTTTAAATTAATTGTATGAACAGAAAGAAGGAGGCACATAATTAAAATGACCAGGTCCATGAGAGATCAGTATTTAGAATGAGGATACCGTGTTTTCAGCTCTAGAACTAGAATATATGGCACTATGACTTGTTTCAGAAAAATACAACATTATTTGTTTTCTAATTTAATTAGTACATAATTTGTGGAGTAGCTGACCTCTGTCCATCAGTCCACTTAGGCTTCACTTTCTAAAATCCAATTTTTTGCCTCTTAAAAACCTCCTGTTTTTTGTTATTGCAAGAATAAAAGAATCACTAGTATTAGACTTTTTATTTTTATAGGCTCACAAGTAGTCCCATAAAATAAAATACGACATTTTCTCAAGTCTTATTCCTCTTTAATTCAATAACAGAAGCACTGGTTTTAAGAATATCACTTCGGAGACACACTGTGACTTAATCTGCAGAACAGAATCAGGCTATGGGCCTTTATTCTGACTTGCGGACACCAGTACTCTGTATTCTGACCAGGATGCATCAAATTTCCTAAGATTCAAAGAAAGAAAAGAAAGAAAAAAGCAATCTACAGTCCACTTCTTATTTTAACACATTTATTTTTGGCATGCTGCTGCATGGTGCTTCTGAGGGTAGCTTAAAAATTGGAGGGTATTTGCTCCGCTCATGCATTTGTTTACTTCAATTTAAAGATACAATTTGAACAACAAAATCATCAACTAAACTGCATCTATGGTTTCCAAAGTTTGGGAAAAGGAAGATAAGAAAATCAAAGACTTTTCGATGGCAGTAAAACTTTGAACTTGTGGGTTGTGGGTTTTCTTTCATTTGAACCAAAATAATGTTTTGCTTTGACTTAATGTGCTCTTCATGCTTTCTCTAATTAGTACTTGAAAATGATTTAATTCATGCAAATTGCTAGATGACTAGTCACTTAAACTTTACATGGAATTAATGAAAGTTAAAAATAACAAGTCTCAAGCAGAAGATCTTAAAAATGAACAGGAGAAAACGCTCTCATCACTGGCAGCTGAGCCTGGGTTTTAACACCTGACAAAGGAAGCATGAAATGAAGGACACTTCTGAAACATCGACAGTGGTAACCAGTTAGAAAATCCAATTCCTTCCCCACAGGTCACTCAGCGTTGCACCAACACTCACGTGGCCAGAGCCTGAGCTCAGCTGGAAGTTCAGCATGATGGGATCAGTTTATTTGCCAGATCCCTAATGCCCCCTAAGATCTAAAGATTAAAGACAGCATAGACTGATTGCTATTCAGAGAGGAGGATCAGATAGACAAAACGCAATTGCAAGGTAGATCGTGGCTGGACTACTAACAACTACAGATGCATTAATAAAGAGCACATGGTCATCATTAGGGGATCCTAACACGCGCTCCTGAAGTACCACACATGGAATGGCATTGACATGCAGGGGAATGGCAAAGGGCCACTCTGTGATCCAGATACCTCTTTCGAGAGCACAGTGCTCAGGCAAAAGCCCTGTGGCAGACGCTCCCATGAGGACATGCGTGGCCTCGTACATGAAGACATGGGGGACCATGCATGATAGAGTTGGTACCAACTGATCACTCCTATTCACAGCACAGGGAAGAACTATAATAGAAAGCATGGAGTAAATGCCCCTTTCTAAATGATGGGAACATCACTTAAAAAATAAAGAGTCCGTGGAAATACTGGGTTGTGGTTAACACTAAAACAATTTATCCCTGTGAGTCTGATCCAAACCCCACTCCAATAAAAACTGCCAATAATTTCTGCAGTCTTTGAACCATACCATATGATTTTATATTAACCTACTGACCTTGCAACATCTCCAAGCTTTCCGCAAGAGATGCTACTCTTACAGCACTGAAAAAAACAGTAAGTCCCAAGGCAACTCTCTCTACTTTAAGCCGTAACAAAAACAAAGATTTATCACAGGAAAGGTCACAAAGGCCAACATCCCTCATCTCGTCATCCACGGCTAGCTTTTGACTGGTCTCAGAGACATCTTCCAGTCATGAAGACATACTAAATTATATTCCTTTCTAACATTTCTAAGGAACTAATGCCTAGCGCTTAGACTGGGGCTTCCTTTCCTGGCATGTAGTTCCTGACCATCTAAGTGAACGAATTACCAATCTAAAATGTGAGATGGAAAATGGACAGGGCAAAATTAATGGGCAGGAAGATGTAAAGTGAACCTATTAGTATAGCTGTGTTGCTGAAGTTACAGTTACCAGAAGTTTCTGAAAAAAAAAAAAAAAAAAAAAAAAAAAAGAAAAAAACACACACCTTCCCTGCCTCCAAGTCCTTTCCTCACACAACATACAGACCTAAGGCCCAGGAGGTTTCTTGTTTAGAATAGCTCTAGTCCTGCCCTGAATAGTCCATTCTTCCAAACTGACAATTTTTACTATTATCTTTTGTTTTAAATAAATGGGAAAAATCTGACTGGAAAAATCCTAATTCTTAATGATGTGCTGCACAGGAACAACCTACCCCATTAAAGGTATAAGAAGCATATTCAAATGATGTGAAAACCTAATGTGTGTAAGGCCATGTGAACAAAAACCAGGCAGCATACACATACAAGGTTCATACTCAGGGTATCAAAGGCAAGTTTCACTTCACTTAGCCCAGCAATGCTAAACTACAGCAGTATTACACAAGTAGCTTTTTCTTAATAGGAATCAACATGAAACCCCTGACAGCTCAGCTCACATACAAATCAGTTCTTTTCCTTAAGATGCAGACTGTGATAAAACTTAAGAAAGCCTCAAAAAACTAGGTCACCACTGAGAGCATTAAGTGCTGCCGGGTCCCATTAACTAAGGAGCAAATAGCATAGAACAGTACAGGAAAACATTTTAAATTTACATGTCAACACACTTCCAAAACTCCTGAAAATGTTCCTGTCAAAAGGGTGGTACATAATTTGCACAGAACAAAGAAGCCACCTGGCAAAGAAAGATCTTCACAATAGTTCCTGCACTGTGTGACTGCTCTGCTGTGTATTGTTCTCCCATATTGTCACAGGACGGTAAGAAAGCTCATAGTCCGGAGCCCAGGGAGCCCTGAACTTTTGTATTTAGGTATCTCATAGTTGAAGTCCTGATGGGGGATCTGGTTCTTGGGCATCCTCAAGAGACTGCTGAGTAGAACATCCCAGAAGGGATCTGCCCTGGCATGACTGCTGGCTCTGAGCAGCAACAAATTAAAATCCCTTGGATCAAAACTGTTTCATAACAACAGGGCAAAAAAAAAAAAAAGCTGCAGCAACAACTGAAAATAACAGCAATAATGGCCCTGTTTTATGGAAAGGTATGAACTACATTCATGCTTGCTCACAGACAGACCCACAGCTCTGAGCAAGCTGAGAACGGTGTTCTCACTTTTCTGACCTAGCAAATGGCACCATGGCTGGTGTTCCAAAGCAGTGAATGCTAACACCTTGAAGCACCACGAGGATGGCAGCAGAAAAGTTCAAATCAAAATGAGTCGTGCAGCTGTAAGCTAAATCCACAGCAAATGGATTGCTCAAAGAATATGCAAGTCAAATACTGACAAGATACTCCTTGAGTTAGGGCACCATATCTACCAAATCCTCACTGGGACTTTAGGAATATTTTATCTTTCCTAAAAAAAAAAAACCAAAAATGTAGTGTATTTACTTGTCTCGATAAATTGAAATGACATTTATTTCATTTTAACTTACTGAATGTATTTCATGTTATTTCATTTTTATTAATTTGTATTGTATGTATTGCACACAAATTTGAAGGCTTTACAAAATTTCACCATTAACTACAAGACACAGCACTGAGCAGACTAAGGGACACTACCAACATCAAGTTCTGACAAAGATCTTTGAGGCAAATGCTAGGCTGTGTTGGCAGTATTCAAAAGATAGGCCAGGTCATGAAATGCAAAGAGTCACATTTATGGATCGGTTGGTTGGTTGATAGACTGGCTGTCATGACCCTTCCTAACGGAATGTAGACTAATCTAAAACAACAGTATCCATCAAAAGCTCCAGAAATGAGTCCAGGAGAAAACATTTATTGTAAAGAACTTAATCACTGTTGATGAGTAAATCTGCCTTCCTACACTAAGGGCTTGTTTGAGGATTTAAGCTTTGGAGGTGTTTGGGAGATTTGCTGGCAGACTGAAGGGAATGGAGAATAATTTAGCGTTTGATGATAAGCACAGTCTAGATGTCTAGGCTGGAATTTGCAGAAACAAGGTTAAAGAAATATCTCATCCACATGCTTGGATATGCTGTGGTACATATGCAGAGAAGCTCAATTTGCCAGGGAATAGCAGCCAACTTTTATATGAACTTTTTGCAAATCCTCACAGCATCTAGGCACAAGGAGAAATTCTAAGGGACCATTTTCAGTGGGTGCTGTTTGATCTTGTCACTCATTAACTTCTGAGCTACTGTAGAGTTCACCTGGCTGGGAGCTCTAGGCATGCATATAACCCAAGCATCGCTCCTGCCCCAAGAGCTTAAAAAAAAAAGAAAAAAAAGTTACCTTTAAATTTCTGAAATATCACTAGACATAAAAGTAGAAGAGTGCAAATGCTTAATAGTAATGCTTTTCCCTATTGCCTGCCTTTCAGGCTATATAGGCCCTGATTGAAATTCTGGTCTCATTTTATCGCACTTTAGCAACATTGCACAATCTAGAAGATGGATTCTGAGCAAGTAGCATCCTGCAAATTTACTTTAAATCACATTCTAGAGTATGTGGACAAACTTAAAAACTAAAGGAACAAATGTGTGTAAAGTTCAGAAAAGAATAAGAGACTAAAATAATACTCACACAACAACAACAACAACAACAAAAAGCTTTAGGGCAAATGGGCAAAAGCTACCATGCAGAACAAAGACAAAGGACTTTCAAGCAATCAAGGCGACAGCAATATTTAATTTTAATTGAGAGAAGATCATGACCCACAATCTGAGAAACTCTGAGGCCTCACAAGGAATAAAAGATATGTTGGTCACGTTTGGACAAGGGTTCTGATTTTTCCCTGGTAAATCATAATATGCCAAGAATTTTGGTCCTAGCTCAATTTAACACAGCTACCACACACAGATATAATTTACGTGAGAGCAAACAAGAGCTCAAAGCAATACTCTGACACACTTTTTCAGTGTATTGTGGGGGCAGATAGGTCAAAATCCCTAAAAGTGAAAAGAAAACAAAACTAAAAAAACTAAAAAAAAAGTTTTCTTGTGCCATCAATTTACATAGATTTAAAGAGGTTACAGAAAACAATTGCTTTTTGCAGCAATTACTCTGCTTATCATGGCTTCATTGACACACTACTATACAGTAGAAAATGCCATTAGGTCTGAATTCCCACTAGACACTTGATTAGGTAGAGAAAATCACTGTGTCAGGCCTCTGAAAAATAACTCAGAGATAATTTAAAATCTGCATTGGAATGCAAAATGAGGAAAGATAAACTGGGAATGTATGGACTTAATTACATTACTGCCACCAGGAAAGGCAGTACTGTAACACTACAATCTTACTTATGGTCACTAGTCATTTTTGTCAAGCAGTAGTCCCTCAGTGTGCAAGAATAAGTCTTGAGCTTAGAAATCTAGCTTATTTATGAGGCAGAGATCACCTGAAACATTTAACAAAATGTAAGTCATAAAAACTGAGTGTCAGGCAAACTCTGCTATGCAACCATTCCCCATTAATATAAATTTAGGATGGCCATGGAAAAAGTGACATGCAATGGAAGTAGTACATACAGACAGTAACATAGAATCATAGAATCATAGAATGCCTAAGGTTGGAAGGGACCTCTAGAGGTCATCTAGTCCAACCCCCCTGCA
>JAWLRI010000401.1:1882229-1942827 GCA_034781795.1 Crypturellus tataupa
CCCTGCGCTGGACTCTCTCCAGCAGCTCCACATCCCTCTTGTACTGTGGGGCCCAGAACTGGACACAGTACTCCAGAACATGCTGGGGATATCTTAAAAGATAACAGGCTACTTTAAAAAGTCCTGCTGTCAACAGATAACAAGGACTGTATGAAAGCAAATCAGTTCAAGCTTAAGTTGCCAGTGCTGCCAGGACTTATTAGAAGTCAGAGCCACAGTTAAGCATGGCACAGAATCCAGAGCAGTAATCATGCTGAGAAGCTGAAAATGTCCCTGTAGACATATCCAAGGACAACCTAGGACCAAACTTCACAGAAGTAATGACTGGAGTGACTTTTTCTTTTTAAATCTAAAGCAAGACCAGGGAAAATGAAGCCAGATTACAGCCCATGTGACCAGCGCAGAAATGATGCTGGTAAAAGCATTAAGTTACTGTGACACTAGTACGTAACATGTGAACAAAGAGAGGTAGAGATTTGCTCTGCAAAGTCCCTGACACTTATGTACCTGTAACTTACATGCAGAATGACTTCAAAACTATACAGAGAGAAAAAGACAATAAAAAGAGCATTTTCAGTCTTATTAGCAGCAAGTACTCACGTTCAGCAATTTGCTGCACAGGAAAGCCGAGATAGAAGCTGAATTCCACCACGGACAAGTTCCTTAGCTGCTCGCTGACGTCAGAACCATTTAGAAAACCGTATTTATCTCGGATGGCAAAAACAATGCTCACAGGGCCCTGTCGAAATGCTGCCCCAGCCCTACTCAGAGTTATATTCAGTATCTGAAAGCAAGGTTGGAGCAAGGTTAGAAAAATCAAATCATTGCCACTTCCACTTACATTCCTTCCTTCATAGAAAATTTCTTCCTGATGTGAACTGGGACTCTACATCACAACAGGGGAACATCAGTTAACTCTAGATTAACTCAGGCTGCAAAGTCATAGCAAGATCTGATATTAATGATTTTAAAAGGGGCTGGGCAGCCCTTAGGTAAAAAACTGTGACTACGTTTATATTCCTGTTATATTCATGACTGATCTTTGACACAAATCTTCATCTTCTTGGATCATCTTCTCAGAAAGCTTGAACCCAGAGGGATGTGTGGTGCCAAATTGTCCTGCTTTAGGACAAAGCACCAGAGTTCTGCATGATCTGGAAAGCAAGGGATAGCAGCACACCCCTAACTCAGTATTATTGGCTGCATGAAACACAAGACAACCAAAGGTGATGAGATACAAAACATGTGAATATGCTCACCTGCACAGTGAAGTTGTAGAAGTCCTGATGATGTTTGCTCACCTCCATGAATGCCATCGTCAGCCCTTTCTCAATGCGCTGGCTGAAGTTGCAGAACCCAACATCCACATTCCGAGGCACAAACTGAAGCACTGAAAGCAAAGGGGATATGTTATTCCTAGAGACAAACACTCCCATGAGAGAAAAAGAGAAAAAAATAAGAGAATCCTCATTCCACAGGTCTGTCCCCAGCTACAGTAATCCATCTAGTCACTAATATCTGTTGCAACAATATTTACATTACAAGAAGTATCTACAGGCAAAAAAAATCCACTATTATCATACTGAAAGATCTTTGCTACAGGTAATCTGGTCAGTTTCACAGGACTTGAACACTGCCACACTGAAAACCTCAGCACTCAACAGTTTGATGTTTGATGAAAAGTTTGACGAAAATCTAAAAAATAACAAAATTGTTCAGAGACTGCTATTTAATACTTAACACACATATTTACTCCATTAACAGGAAATGCATCTACTGTGTATCTTTAACCATGCTCAGCATTGAGAAAAGTATCACAGTGAAATTAGCTCTTACAGTACAGATGTTAAGAGAGCAGAAACAGCACATGAAACATACATAAATAAAAACATCTATGCTGCAAATTCATGAAGTCCCTGCTCATGTACTCCCATTTACTCAATCCCTGACCTGATTACTCAAAATCATTCAGCCAGGTTAGTGTTTTTGTTATGGAAATACCATCTGAAGAAGATTTCAAATGATACCACTGTCTCTCAAAACTATTTCATGGTTAATATCTTAATTTAGGTTTTCAGTAGTCACAGACTTTCCATTAACTACTGCTATAAAGGAGCCATGGGAAGCTGCATGCTACACTGGCAATCCTCTAGTTCACTAATCCTCCCAGATCTGAAGAATCTGGAGAACTAAAATTTAAGCTAAAGATGATTCAAAACTTGAACCACACATTAAAAAGTGGCTGCATTGTGATTTTATGACAAAATGCTTCACAGAAGTGTTTCTCTTCTTACATTTTCCAAATGCTGTAAAAGAAGTGCAGAACAGGGGATTGACCAGTAAGGAATAAGTTAAAAATAAGCACATTTTGCGACAAAAGAGCAGGGCTAACACTTAAACTACGACAAAGAATGTGAACTCCCTTCATTCACTCCACTAGTGAACTATCAATTAAAATAAGCAAGAAAAGAAAGAACATTTCTCCAGGAAATACCTGGAACTAGTGAAATGACAGATTTGGCTGCTCAGAATGCAAAATCCTTCTCTATCACAGATGTGACAAGTATTTTATTAATAGGCACAAAATAAGACTCACAGCAGTAGAAGGTGAGGTTTCTGACTCGAGTTTGCCTACTTATTAATCACAAGACTATCCACGAGCAAAGAAGGGTGAATAGCAGAAAGCTGCATCTCCTCCTCTTATGGTTGGGAACAACTCACCTGTCTGCACTTGGAATCTGTTATCCGGCACAGTGAAAGAAGGGTGCAGGGAGAGGATGACGGGGGCCTGACCCCGAAGAAGACTGCTGTTCATAAGTACATTTATGACAGCCACTGCCGTGTAAACAAAAGGACCTGATGTCACCAAGAAAGCAAATCTGGGGGATATTTTATAAACCTACAAAAAAGAAAAAGAAAAGGTCTTCAACATGAAATTTGGCAAGCACACTTTAAACCTACAGAGTCCCACTCATTTCAAAGCCCCATCCTCAAGGGGAAGCAAGATGCAAAAGCGCAAACTTTATTTTACTTGTATATATTTTTTAGCAGAAGCAAAATATTAAATAATAATAATAAAAAGCAAAAAAGAAAAAAATAAAGAAAAAGCAGGAAAGAGCACCATGTCTGGTAGCATCTACTCCAGCGTGCCACAGTGGTATCTTCCATGCGCATCTACCAAACTCTCTCCAATGCAACACACAGATCTCCACACACTATGATTTAATATATGGCAGCCTAGTACAAGCACACTCCAGTTAGTCTGTATTCCCTTGGCTGCATTAAAGTTCCTACACAAATTGGTGGCTACTCCCTGAATCACCTCCATATCTTCTGCCTAGCACATATATCCTATAAAATGCACATATTCTATGCAAAAAGCAAAATGCATGCAGCTTGTGTTTTATGTGTATAATTTTTACACAGAAGCACACATTTTCTTCTGGAAAACATTTCTCCCCATTTGATTATTACAGTACAGCTACCGCAGTTAACAATTTTCTTATTCTAACTCACTTATCTCCTGACTTTGAGCAGTCTTAGATATTCTGAAGAACCTTAGTCATTGTGTAAAATAAGTGAAGTTGAAAGTTAAATATAAAGCTAGATTTCATAATGGCACTTTTATAGGCCATTATTCTGTCACCTAAATAAAAACAAAGTGAAAGCTTTTATTTAAACATGATGCAGTACCTTCTCTCCCTAAAAGGATATCTCAGTATCAGCACTTTCCTCAAGCCTTTTTTTTTATTTTTTTTTATTTTTTTTTTTTTTAACTCTCCTAGTTTGTCCTTTCTGCCCAAGCAGTCAAACTACAGTATTTGGGTATACGTCCAATAATGGAAACCTCACAAACATTCAATCCAGACCACAGTCATCTGCACCTCTTAGATGAAAAGACACTTGCACCTCATAAGCTTCGCTCTGGTGAGGGGATATGTTAGATATGGGTTAGATAATAGGCTGATACTTTCGGATCAGCCTTAGGGAAAGATACAGGGCCACCTAAATCATCACCCACATGTTCCTTCCCGACATTCTATAGTAGTGTAAAATATTGGCAATTGCTGTATAGATGAGCTAGCAGGTAGGCCTTTCCTGTCCTCAAAAAACATGATGCAATTTTAAAAAGAACATCTTCACAGAGAGAAACCAAGTAGCAGAAAGGAAAAAAAAAAAGAAAAAATCTTTCCTCATTTCTTATTATATCCACAACATCATGCAGCATCTAGCTTTTATTTTGAAAGGATTTATGCCTGTATCACTCAAATTTGTTTGATATGAATAATATGCACAGCTCATTTCAGTTCCTCTTCCCTGAAATTTTATCCTTTTATCTGAGGATGAAAAGATTTCTGTAGCATCATTTCTTAAATGGTAATAGTATACAACAGGTAAGATATGCCAAAGGAATGATGTCCATTACTTGCAAAAGAGACTGCTTAAAAAGCAAGAAAAAAAAATAGATTTACAAACCTGAGCAACAATTTGCTGGTGCTTTCTGAAACAATAAATACAGAGCAAGTGAGCTCCAGTGCACCCAGTATATATCCACTTGGACTCCAGTGCACTACAGATTGCAGTGTGCCCCAAAAATTTTTTGAAATTTTGCACTGGCATTTTAGTCTCAACAGCTAATATTCAGGTTTCTCTTTTGAGACTCACATCAGCAGAAGAGAGACAGTAACTCCAGAAGAATGGATATTTTAAATATTTTAAGTGTAAGTACAAGATTAGTAGATTTCAACCTCTACAGGCTCAAAGCAATAGCTACTTCTGATTGAGAAAGGGGCTGCAGGGCTGTCTAGAATGAGCTCTGAACAACCTAATTTGGATGCCAGAAATAATACAGCCATGCTAGCATGCTGCTCTCTACAAGTTAATTCACAGAGAAATGTGGAAAGCTATCCAGAACAGACAAGAATGGCTCCTGACTCCTGAGGCATGAATGAGAACAGCTTCTCCTGGCATGGCTCTCGTGGTTCACAAACCCAGCTCTCCATCCAACCCTCTCCTGGAGGTTTCGTCTCTATTACTAGAACAGGTGGATCCTGACAAACTAGCTACTGAGCCACCTACAATAGAAAACAAGAATACATTTCAGATCCTCATACCTAGGGCTATAAAGCTGCAGAAGTATCCAAACGCCCCATGTATACTGAGCCATTTTCACAGCAGAAGCAGAAACTCAGGGGAGAGCCATGAGACTCTCTCAAGTTGAGCTGTGCCTTCTCCCAAAGGAAATAACTAATCCGACTCTGCTGCTTCTCGGGCACAATCTGTCTCATTCACACCTACCCTGACAGAGAGATACTGTTTCTAGAAAAGAAAGTTTTTGAGACAAAATTTTCCAGAGGCTAGAAAAGCACTTGGGGAAAGCATCATTACAGGTTAAGCCTGTCCCCTATGCTCTTCATTATGCACTTGCATTTCATTATTGTCAGATGAAATATATTCTATTAGATTTACCAGTACTTCTCCAGACCACTGTAATTATGTTGCGCAGCCACTTGACAGAAAGCATAAATAATGGATTTCCTTTCCCCCACTTTACTAAGAATACTGTAAAGAAACTGCAGAGAGCATTAATTTCCTAAAGATGTCCAACAGAGGTTGATCAGTCTTAAAAACGAAACAAACATTTTGCTTCTACACACGTTAGGATCACAGGAGCATTTTACTTACCCACAGCATTTTACATACCTAAGTCTTACAGCAGTCAGTGCAAGTATACATGGTAGCTTCTTTGCAAAACATATTTTACTGCTCAACTTATTTTAATAACCTTAACTTGCCTTACTTTTAAGGCAGATGTTTACAACCTTTGGATTATTAACTAGGCTAAACAGGCTAAAGACAGGCATAAAAGCCATAATTAAACATAGCAATGGAGTGTATACTTCTCAGCATATACACTAAGGTATAAATTATATTTAAAATGAAACTTCCAAATTGCAAATGTGTTTTTTTCTTTTGGCATGAACTCTCTGGCACCAGGGGTGCTCCTGCCAGCAGAGCACTGCCACAATCTCCCTTTTTCACACCCCAGGGTAACAAGCCTAAGTCAATAGGGTTTTGTATAACACATCTTACTCAAGTGTCATAAGGTTTGCACTGTGGAAGGTTGACAAAAATTGCATGTGTTCAAACAGGTCTTTTTCTTCCGCAGATGCAGTGCAGGAAGACCAACTGGTAACAGAACATTAAAATATTAGGTCATTCTCAGTTTGCTGTAAGGCATTTTGCTAGGAAAAAAAACTGACAGAAAGATTTTGATTTAAAAGGATTCAAGCCTGTCCCTCTATTTCTTTTTTCATTTCAACAGTTACTGTTTGAAACGATGAAGAATCAAAATGCCAAGCTTCAACTGAAAAAGTTGTGGAGAGGGAAAAGAACTTCTTGAATTCCCATTTCAATGTAAAACTTGATCTGTGTTTAAAAAGCATAATAGTTACATCCTCGGTTGTCATGGATTGCATTTTCAAAGTCTAAATCATTACCAAGTTAAATTTAACAGGACTGTCTCCTGATTCACTGTATATCACATCCCTGCCAGGAAACATTATGTGTGAGTTGTAACAGAAGACAGTAAAAAAGTAGCTTGAAGTGCACTGCTTTACCACAACCCATGATGCTCACCCCTCAAGTACAATGTATTCCTGACTAACAAAAGTCAGGTCTGTTTACTTAAGTTTAGAAATATAGAAGAATTCTCTTCAGAAAGTTGGATTACCTCACCATTAAACATACCAATAATATAGAGAGTTCTTTATTTAAAATACATTTTGCTAGTATTTTGCTGTTAAAGATGAAATAATTTTTAGTGAAAAAAAAGTAATAGTGGCATCATGAGGAGAGGACACTTATGACTGTAGTATTCTACCATTAAGTACGCAAAGCTGCTTCACCAGTGATGATTTTCCTTTTGATAAAAAGAGAATTTGCAAAGAATGTAACTGGACTAACTGCATTATTTATAAAAGCGGTTGCCTTCGAGCAGCCTTAGGGCCAGTATATCCCATCAGGAGCTTTGCAAGGCAATAGTGGACATGAAAGGAAGCAATTTAGAATGAAAAACACATAAAGATATCAAATGTTAGCTCCATTCAGCTTTCAAATATTTAGCAATCTATTTCATCTTTTTGCTGATACTTCCATATTACTGATGAATATATTTTATAAGGTCACTGATAATTAGTGCAGTTTCATCATCAATTTTTCTGTATCAGTTTGCACAATCTGCTTAGAGGCAGATATTGATAAAGGGATCTAAATTAAACACAACCCACAGTGGCAGCTCATAAAATCACACTGCACAGAAGAGGAGTAATAAGAGTAATGTAAGTGTTGTAATAATTGACTATGGACTGTTGAATAAGGAAGAAATTCTATGCAATTCTGTACTTTTCCACTAATCCTGGACTATAGACAGCTTCTCAGTTATTTTTGTCTGAAGCGAGTAAAAGGGTCTAATTCTCTTTCTACCTGGTTTGCCTTTCTGATTCACTGAAGAAAAGGATCCTAAAATGTATAAACAAATTCACAGATAAAAGATTAAAAGCCAATACCAAAATGTGATCATTTGAACTATCTACTATTTTGGAGAGGAGGAAATCACTGGAAGAGCACAGCAAGAGTGCAGCTAGCCAGCCAGACTCAAGAGCAGGAATCTGATACTACCAACAACGCCTGCCTAGTGTGAGCAGCAATTGCAACCTCAGGCCCAGTTGCTACTGCTTGAGGGAAAAGGCTGTCCCAGATTCATAAAACTCTTACCCTGACTGAATAGTGTAGGGGTATGCGCTAAAACAAGCGCAGCTGCCCTATGCCATTACACTAGTTCAGTTTTATTGCTTGCAGTGACTGTTGCTGGTGCTGCCCAGAGGCCACTGTCCTGCACAGATCAGCAAGGGGACGGCCCCAGCACCCCTGTGCATGGGAGGCTGCACAGGAGGTGCTCACGTTCAAACAGCAACTTGAGTTAACTGAAAATAAAATTGTAGATTCAAAACTGGAATCTCACAGGGAACCATGTAGGGTCTACTTGGAAGGCTTAAAAATAACATCTGCCATGTGAACACCTGACTTTCTTTTCCTTTCTTCTTTCATCTGTCAAATCCTGCATGTGGGATTCCGACAATCACTCTGCAAGTGCAGATGAGCTCACTGACAAGATAAAAAAGCTTAGAGCTGTGGGGAAGGTTTTGGTTTATCTAAGGCGCAAAGCCTATAATGAGCTGGCAGCAGCAGCAGCAGAACTTGAAAAGATACTTGGAAGGGTGCAAAGCTTTTCAGTTCTGTTTCACTTCACCACTCAAGGATGCAGGCAAGAAGCAGAGGCCACTGCTTGGTCACCTATACCTGGAAGAAGAAGGTATGCCCTAGAAAACACACTCTAAAGGTAAAAAGCTGATGTTGCAGTCATTAAAAGACGATTAAAAGAAGAAAACATGACTACTTGATTTAGGACAGAATATACTTTTCTGTGATTTAATATCATATGGGTTGTTTCTAAATGACTGTTTCACCCTGTGCACTAAACGTGCTGCAGCATTACATCGATTGAGGAACACATATGCATACTCTGTATCGCTTACCTCCAGCTCCACGGAGCGCCTGAACTGAACTCTGAGCACTTCTCTGATGGCCTCACTGACATTTTGTAGAACAGTTCTTCGGGCCAGCACTGAAAATTAAATGCCAGTCAGTAAGTACATTTTAGTCGCATTGCCATGGCCTTGGTTCAAAGCCACTTTTTCAATTGGGTAATGCATGAAAAAGCAGGCAAAGAGATCAACTATGGCCCACACGTAAGACAATGAACCAGGAAGGAGGTGAAAATGCAAACGCATCCCGATGCTAAATAAAATTTAAGGAGCTCCATGTTTATTCTCTCTGTTTTGTGTTTTATTTTGTTTTCATATCTTCCTCGTTATTCTAGTAAATAATTTTTTAAGAGTCACTGAGGCATTCAAAAAGGATCCAAAAGTCATACTGCAATTATTGGGATCTGTGCCCAACAGTGAGTTTGCTGTCATAACACAGTTAATGTTTCATAGGCAATGCACAGAATGCAGATGAGGTCAAAAGAAAAAGGTCACAAAAAAATATGCATCTACTTTTCTCTTAAATAAAAGAAGCTGGTTTTTAAAAATTTACACCCTGTGGATGTTATGTCTGCTACAATCACACTTCAGACTGTGCTTGTGGATGAGAAAACAACTGAAAAACATGATGTTGTCATTCTCTATCTACTTTTAATCAGTAATTTGTCTAAAAATTACTCAAATTACAAGTTAATAAAAAAGTCTTCTTCATCACCATCACAGTGAGACCACCCTTCTGCCTGGAGGAGGGAATTACATTCACATATTACACTTACTCATTACAACTGACTAGCTACAACATACAGCACTTCTACAGCTGCCCTGTATTTGTTCTGTAGTCCTGCTTTGTTAACAAGCTAGATAGAGATAGGAAAACACCAAAAAAGCAGCCACATGCTACAGGACCATTGATTTTGAATTATACAGCTGTCACTTTTCCGGTTATAGCCATACTAAATTCAACTAAAATAAATATGGGAGGAGGAGAAAGTACAGATGCTACATAGTAGAGTAAAATGATAAAAATGCTAATAAAAACAAAAATTTTGAAGCCAGATTTCCTGTTTCATATTAGAACATTTCCTTACATGTGGGCTTTTGCTTATGAACAACAGCAACAGCTTTAAAGAGAAGCTTATTCAGGCAGTAAATTTAATAATTTGGCAGAATAGAGCCTTGAGAATAACATTCATTTTCAGTCAACCAACTGACAAAGCAACAGCAAATACAACTTGCTATTATGTAGGTAAAAGCAATTTTAAAATGCTATTGCATTCACTGTGCGCTGTAATGTGTATGTAATTCACTATCACAATGGACTTTATTCAAGTGAGTTCCATTATTTGCAATAACAAATGATAAATCAACAGTTTTACAGCTGTTTGCCTAAACTCACGCTGTATTCCTTTGCAACGTTTACTTGGCTAATTCAATGCTTGCAGTTTAACTACGAGATCACTTGGCAGTGGCTTCTGAAAAATAAAATCAGACTGTTGGAAATCTCTTACCAGCAGTGACTAGGTACTTGTCGGGAACCGTGATGTCACACACGTACGGCGGCCTGGTCGTAGTTGTGGTCGTGGCAGGGGTTATGAACGCGGCTGCAGACACAGTAGTGGTGGCCAGAGGAGGGGACGAGAACATACTTGGGCTGCTCTCTGTAGCTGTGGTGCCACGGTTGCCCACTACACTTGTGGCAGTGGTGGTGGGGACAGCATGTGTTGCATTAGCACCATCGGCTACGCTAGTTCTTGGCGGAACATCATATCCCGTGGGAGTGCTCGGAGACGGAGGGGATTGTGTAGGGACAAACGACGGAGTCACTGATACAGATTCTGCAGGAGAGGGAATAATGCCGCTCACGTCGCTCTGTGAGGTGAGATTGTCAGAATCCATAGCAGGAAGTGCAGTGCTAGCACTGACCTCGGGGTAGGGTGTTAAAAGCAACGTGGGGTTAGCTGTAGCACCAGTATCCTCATCAGGAGCTAGAACAGTTGACAGTAGAGATGAAGATACATTTAAGACAGGAGTTGTAGGAAAGGTAGTAAACAAGGAGACCAGGTTTGTTTCTTTGAGCAAGATGCTGCTGCTGGTAGCAGACTCGGTGTCAGCTGTGGACAGCACCGGGGTAGGAACCACTGGTTGAGAAGAGAAGAGTAAAGACTCTAACACAGAGGTAGCTCCTGTAAAAGTTGAGGTAAACAAAACTTCAGAATCCATCAGCAACATTGATGTTGCTTCCAGAAACACAGACGAGTCCAACTGAAAATGTGACGATGGCATTATTTCAGGAACCTCTGTCCTTGGAACAGAGGATGTATTTGAATAGAAGTACGATGTTTGCCAGAGAGGGAGCTGAGAAGCCTCAGTGTCTGTGCTGACAAGGGTAGCTGAGCCCCAACTGGAAGCATCCCCAGGAAGCGCTGATGTCCCAGTCAACAAGGTCTGAGGTAACGGTGTTGCTAAATCACTTGGCATGAGAGAGTAAGAAGCTAGTATGGCTGTTGCTGACGAAGACAAGTAGCTAGGTTCAAAAAGAAACGGTGTCGACA
Organism: Crypturellus tataupa; assembly: GCA_034781795.1. Taxonomy (NCBI): domain Eukaryota; kingdom Metazoa; phylum Chordata; class Aves; order Tinamiformes; family Tinamidae; genus Crypturellus; species Crypturellus tataupa. Next base: position 1,893,388 of record JAWLRI010000401.1, read on the forward strand.
GAGGGCTGGATGGAAAATCCGTGATATTTACAGGTGGTTCTTCCCCTGCTGATGTCTTGTCAAGCAAAACTAAAGATTCTGATGTTATAAATTCTAGTGACTCCAGAACAGTCGTATGACTGATTGCAAAGGATGGTTCTGTCTCACTCAGGGTGAAGGTAGATTCAAAGGGAGCATTGGTGGCATCAGGAAGATCTACACTAATGCTCGGTGTTAACAGAAGAGTTTCCATAACAGGGAGAGAAAACTGAGCAGAGGAGATGTTCAAAGCCATTCCTCCAGAGAGCTGACTGTAAGAAGGAAAAATTGCTGTAGGCATTTCGTCATTAATGGCAACATCCACAGTACTTAACAGAAACATGGTTGACTCAGGGATTTCTGCGAATCTTGAAGAAAACGAAACAACAGGTCTTGATGGAAAAGAAGTATCAAAAGTTTCAGGCGTAGGTTCCTCTAATTCATCAGCTATTATGGTTGTAAATGGGCTTAAACCTTTTGCTTCAGAGGCTTGCAGAGTCAAAGTTTCGGCGTAGTCACCTGAGCCCACCTCATGCTCTGCAGAAAAGCCTGGTTCCACCAGATGGGAAACCGAGTCACAGTACAAACAAGACACGGATGCTCTAGTGAAAGGCACTGGGCTTATGAGCTCGCTGGAAAGCTCAGACTGACTCGGTGTTTGGGAACTGTCAGGCAAATTTGGTGCTGTACTGGAGAATCCGTGTGTATATAAGCTGCCATTAAGAACCACATCAGTGTCACTGAACATGGCAGGGGAGGGAACTGGGAGAGATGCAAGCGGAAGACTTATCGGAAACAAAGCAGGCTCGGCACTGCTGATGGTTACAGGGCTGGCCCAGGGAGCGTTGGAAGTGGGATGGCTCCCTCGGCTGACAACTTCTGTTGCCCTGCTATCCACGTCGGTGTAAATGTCACCATACGGATCTGCGTTTTGTGCTGTAGCCTGTGCTGTAATACGGGTGGTTTTATCCAGCAACCTAAGAACAGCTGACCCTTCTGAAGTGCCCCCCCAAGGCAGAGATGCTAAACTTTTATTGGCGTTCTCCCACCCTGCAACTACCTCTTCTGAAGGAACAGGAGTGAAATAAATATCTGTGTTTGGGGAGTGCAACAGCAAGTCTCTGCTTGCAGTTAAAATTTCACCAGCTGGTACAAAAGGCTGTAATGTTGTAAGAATGTTACCGTCTTCAGAGACAGCACTTAGCGGGGTCTTTTGCAGTGCTGTTTCCATATCATATGGCAAAGAGAAGCCTGATAAGGAAGGCGTTAGCAACACAGTTTCCAATGTGTCTTTTGGCGGCTGGATTGTATTAGCTGAGTGAAGAGCTGTTAAAACGGCAAAAGACTTGGGCAGTGGAGTCCACTGCGCCTTTGGAAAGGAGCTAATGAATTGGTCGTCGCTTAGGAAGGCTTCGTTGCTGGTTACGGAGACGCGCACGGGCGGGCGACCTACCCCTTCTGAACTCCCGACCGCTTCTCCTTGATTAAATAAAGTCACATCAAGGGGAGTGGTGACTGATGATAAAACCGTTTGAAGAAAACTGTTTTCTGGGGAATCCAAAGTACTTTTTGCTAAGGCCATATATGTCCTGCTGCCTGATATGCTTTGGTGCACCTTTGAGTCCACTGAGGAAAGGGAAAAATTTTGCTGCTCCAAGGATATCTCATCTAAATTGAGAGGGAAAGAGAAAGAGAGAGAAAAAAGTCACAGATTAGCACCAGCAGCACAAGCGGAAGAAGCAAACATTGCAAACTGTGTTTCTGGAGGGCTTTGCCAAGAGTTTAAAGGATTGGGACAAAACCGCTCTGTATTTGAACAACCTGAGCAAGTCAACTCAAATAATAGCTTTCCATCTGAAACTCCCTTCCTTGGGAAATGAGTTAGGACAACTTGACTCTTCTTAACGCGTACCTCCAGATCACCCTAGGGAGCTGCTGTCTCGCTAGCCCCCTCACCTGCGAGGACAGAAAGCAGCTCCCTCCTACCCCCACGAGGCTGCAGGGCAGCTCGGCTAGCAATCCCACACAACAAATAAATCAAAAAGAGCACGGAGGTGCAGCACAGAGAAACGTTTTGCTATCTTTATGAATCCAATTTAGAGCTTCTGCTTTCCATTAGTACCACTTCATTTCCTCCTGTTTTATGATTTCCTAATCCTAGGCTCGCCAGCAGCTCAGCGCAGCACTGGGTGCAGGCTAAGCAGCAAACGCAGCGCTGCCCTGTGATAGCAAAGGGGCAGCAAAGGGGTCCTGCCTCCTCCACCCCCACTCCGGCCTCCAACATCTACTCTCTACCATTAAATACACAAACATTTTTGAACGCACACTGATTAAATAACAAAGAACAGCATTAAGAATTCATTAACAATATATTGCTCAAGCATTGAAACGTGGGTTATTCCATCTAATGCACGGGTATATTTTGCTTTTCAATGGACATGCAGTATTTGCAAAAATGATCCCCATCCACTTTTAGTGACCCAAAACTCAGACAAAATTCTCGTCCCCTACCTAAAAATAGTATGTAGCCATACTACCCTTTCTATTGCCTCCTAGCAGTCTCCAGAGACACATTTGCAGACCTGAGAGATGGCTTGCTTTAATCCTTAGAAAAAGGTGCCTGCAGCAGAATTATATTGGCTTATTCTTGTCTCCAGCTTCAAGTCCCATTGTCTGAACTCCAACACAGAAAACCCACAGTCCTGCTAGAACTTTTACACACACCAAAACACTGAAACTGTGGTTGGAGTTACCTTCTTCCCAGTCTGGTACATCCACTCTCTCCACTGCTGTTTAAACATGACTACTCTTGTGTCTCTGTTTAGAGATCTTAATAATGACCCTGAGGTGCTCACAGGCAAAATCACTAACAGCTAATGGACCTGGGCAATATTTTTCTGTCCGGACTTGGGCAATAGTTTGGTGTCTGAGTCATGCTTAGGAAGTGCAGATTGCATACTGGTTATTGCTGATGGTTGCTCTCTACCTTCACTCTAGTTTTCCTGGTGATCTTCAAGACATCAAATTGTTGCCTCAAAATATTCCAAGCAGGGCTTTTTTGCTCCATTTTAAAGACGAGTTTGTGCCAGTACCTGCAATGAGTGACATTTATGCCACTTATGAGAGCTGAAGAGGGGTTGCCTTCGCACAGGGTGCAGTGGGATGCTGATGTCAATGGCAAGAATTTGCTAAGAATAAAAATGTCCACTAGCTGCATTTATATTGCCTGCCATTCGCTTCACGTCTGGCCTTTAAACAGTCGGTGGCAAATTGCCTCATTCCACAACTGCCATCTTCACTCACATCCACAGCAAGAGTGCTTAGTTTATGGGCCACCTATAATAAAACTTCACTGTTCCAATTTACAGAATTTTAGTGGTAATAGCTGGCTTCAGGCATAAAAGAAAAAAGCTAAGAATTCACTACACATTTTAATCAAGATGCTTGCAAGAAATCATATATGAATGCCATTTGCATTAGTTGAATATAATTCTTCCCTTCTCACAACAGCATTCTTGGGGTATTGTGAAGATCTGAATATAACCTTTTCTAACCATGGACACATTTTGCAGAGAAACTGTAAATTATTGCTTGAGTATTTTACTAAAGTGTCAAGACTGCATTATTAGCTTTCAGAGCTGATTATTAAAGGAAACTGCAGAAAAATTGCTCCAGGACATCTTCCTTGGATATGCATAAAGCCCTCATCCTTAAATTAGCTAACCCATCTGACCATCCTGTTTTCTCAACATTACTGCTTTCTTACAGCAGTGTCCTTGATTAAAGAGGTAGAAGGGAGGTAAAGGGGAACCCATGCGGACACCCAGTGAGGGAACAGACTAAAATAAAAATGGCAATACACAGTATAGAGCGTGCCACAGTGCTACAGTGCAGTGTTCAACTGCAGCTGTGTTTGTAACCTCCTAGAAGTTGCCTCCAACTCAGGAACCCCTGAGAGCCTTTCGGAGCAGTTCATTGTTACCCATGTGGCAAACTAACAGTACTTCACAAAAATTACATATTGCTGCAATTATCCCCTCCTTAGTCTGCATACTAAATTCCCTGACATGATTTTTCAAACACTGACCTACTGAATTGATATTTTTTGGATCAGATGATCTGAAAAGCACAATTAAAGGTAAGAATTAATGCATGGAGTTAATACCACTCACCACCCCTAATCAAACATGTGCACTACAATACTATCCTATACACTACAGAGCCAAAGCACACACATTTTACAGCATAACAGGACAGCATTCTCTTAAAGAGTCTCAGTCTTATTTTCCTCCCCAAAATCAAAGCAGGCACAGTTAAGTTTACAAAGGGTTAAGGGCTAAGGACAACAGTCTTATAGCATTCTCAAGGAAAACACAATAACAACAAAAGTTGGTTACAGTATACGCCTTGTAAAATTTGTGCAGCTATGCCCTTGACTCCCTCCTCAGATATTCACCACTGAACACAACAGTGTCGCATACTGGAATCACGACTTTCACTGGCACTTAAATACTGCAGAAGCAGCAACTTCCAACAACCAGGGATGCTAATCACAGCCCCTGTGCACAGATTGCTGACTGCAGCCCACCACTGGTGTCAGAAACAAGCTTCCTCATCCTTAAAAGCTTCCCTGATCTTGTTCCTTTGTTTGACTTAGGTTTTCAGGCTTTGAGTTTCTTTTTTTCTGCACATTTTGAGTAAGCAGGGAGTTAGTTAAAGAAAAAACAATACAGGACTACAGAAGGAACACTGTCAAAATGAATCACTTTATATAGACGCATGCAGTGTATGAAGGCATATCAGAACTCCTTTTAGCTGATCTGGTAAAATATTGTCTATCTTTGTCACACTTTGTATGCTGAACACTTGCTTAAATTAAAATAAAATGAATTCCAAATTATAGACAAACATACTAATAGATATATTTCTCATCTTTATGATTTCACATTGCATTTCCTTATGGCAGTAACAGAACAAGGCAGATGTGTTACACATCTTCAAAATAAAAATGATAAACACTGCATTGCTACAGAAGCCATTTTTACTCTGACTAGCAGAGACGACTACCTTCCAGTTAGAGAGTACACTTCTGATGACCATCTCCACATTTATTCTCCTGACAGAGCAAAGCAGTTGCCCTGTCTACACACACCCCTGCTGAGCACGTTCATCCTCCTCCACCCACAGAGAACCATCTGCACCTTTGTGCAACCTGGTACAGGGACCACCACAAAGTGAAGTTCTGCCCGCAGGAACCACAAAACCCAGAAAGAGGCACTTCGAGCAGTTAGTTACATGGCTATAAACTACACATGGATAAGGCATAGTAAAGGCAACTTTGGTTTTAAAACCACTGCTGTTTTACAATTAGTTTTTTTATTGAGAGTCTGCTAATGCTCTTTTATGAACTACACATAATAATGTCGATCAATAGTAACTAAAATTGAATCAATCACTCGTGCTCTTACTGTAAAGAATGTTCCCAGTCGTGCAAAGAAGGGAAGGAAACTCAATTTCTGATAAGTTGCTTTTTCTTTTTTAATTCCCCCTTCTCTATTCTTTTACAAAAAACACCACCCCCAAAACACACTAGATCTTGGAAAATTTGCAAGCCACAGGACATGCCAAGAGCATGGATCACCTGAGATAAGTATGGTGGGAGAAACTCGCTTCTGCATGCTGGGTTTTGAAACACAAACTCGCTGGCAAGCCTGCAAGTCCGTGCTCTGTAGTATCTCCCTTGCTTGGCTTATTAGAAGCTGGGACCATTAGCGACATGCCATTAATAAAGCAAGCGACTGTTTTCTGTCACTTCCCAAGAAACAGCACGGTGGGAGCCCCGTTCACGTGGATGGCACGCATCGCTCCGCATGGGCATGTGGGATGAGCAACAGCTGCGGCAGGGAGTGCGTCGAGCAACGAGCAGCAATGGGACGATAGAGGCCAAGGTGGGATGGAGGAGGCCAAAGCGGGACAGGGAGGCCAAGATGGGATGAGGGAGGCCATGGCAGGCCGCTCCGCGAGCACATCCTCACCCACGCGATCAGGTGATGCTGTGATACAAAGCAGTCAGCGGTCCTTGCGTGGTCCGGGGTGTTTTAATGCGGCAGCTGCACACGTCTATTGATTAATATCAGTCCTAACTTATTTGCTTGCACAGCTGCTGCCGTTGGGCCACCGTTTCGCCGCCTGTCGCCTACGTTGTTGATGCGCGAGGCAATGATGACAGCAGGACAATAAGACAAGCCAAACTCCACGTACTGATAACATTATGAAAAGGACCGGGTAGCTTCAGATGCAGAGCCGTGATCCCAGGCTCCTGCAAAGAGGAGGGAAGGGAAAACTCTTGTGCATACGGCCGCGAGAGCTGCAGATGGCACCAGGACAATGCTGCCCTTTAGACAATGACAGCGGGACGCTATAGGGGTGAGTGACAGCTCAGAAAATACGCTACTGTGCTTGGGGTGATGAACTCTGCTCCTGCTAGCCATGACAACAGGTAAGAGTCTGAACACAAATGAGCAGTAATGAAACCCACCACTGAGCACAACGACCTCTTCAACTGCCAAACCCGCGTTTACGGAGGCCCAGCTGGGCACCACAACCAGGAGCCTTGGCGGAGATGCGCGTGAATCGGGAAGGGCCACAGCACGGAAGAGCCTTCCCACAACCACAGCTCTCATCAGCTTTTGGAAGATCCCATTCCCCCATCACATGACGCAAACGTGCACAGCACCTTCAGGAGAACAGACGCTCAGGCCATGCAAGGCAAAAAGTAGTGTGGACTCCTGAAGCCCTTTCTCAAAAGTTGTTTCTTCATTTTCTTATATTAAAAGACCCAGATTATCTCTCTTAAACCACGTGCTCATGAATTTCAACTAATGAATTAAAGCTTATACAGTTTGAAAAACAGTGAAAAGAGAAAGTAGAGAAGTAAAAATTTGTGCCAAATCTCAGCACTTTTTTTTTTCAGTAAGGTTGGAAGTAAAAGCTCGTAACAAACTGAAAGAATTGTGTTAAGGTTAAGACAAAAACAACAGCGTTAAAAGGAAAGAACACAAAGCGAGGGCATACTTCTGCGCAGCTCAGGTTTCTGTACACAGTCCAGAAAGAGTAACATCTTGAAATCATTCTCTACCCTGTGCAAGCAGATGTGGCTCAGCTGCTGTGCAGGTGCACGAGTGCAAAAAGCTTCCTCTCCTGCACAGCAAATGAACGCGCTTTGTGTCTTTCCATGAGGGGCAAAGATGCACCTTGTGCTTGGAAGTGCAGCAGAATTGATGAAATCTGTGTAAAGAAAAGAGGGTTACTAGGAGGCAAAGTCTCACTCCATTTTATAAAATTGAGGACTTGTCTTTCCAAGTCAAAAAATAGATCATGACACTTCTCAGCGAGTACTGCATTTGAAAACTCATTGCATTAGAAGTTCCTAAATGATGCCAACAAACCTATAATAGCAGCCACTAACATTTAAGTTTTCTTATCCAACATTAAAGAAAGCTTCCTTTTTCACACTTTTTTTGGTAACCATCACCTGAAAGACTTACAGGCAGTCTGGGGTCTCAGCTTCCGCTAACCACTTGATGGAGTATCTCACCAGAAAACCTGCAGTTGAAGCAATCAGAATCCTGGTCCAAGAATCTTCTAAATATATCGTCTACTGGGGCAGACCAGGAGCCTGCACTAGCTTACAGTAATTGGTACATCAAATTAAAAAAAAAAAAAAAGAATTTTTTGTTATCTACTTGGACATCTTGTTTGGTGGAAAAGGGAGGAGAACCTTGCAATCCAAGTGCCACTTTTTGTAAAACACAAATCACCAGTAGACCAACAGTTCAGGCAGCAGGAGATTCCAAGGATGGAGCAGAGTGTGAAGCACCTCCCAAAACAAACTCCACGAACAGAGACACAGAGTGAGAACCACCCCGCAAACTGTATTACTCTTTGAAAAAACCCTGCCTGTTAACAAGTGGGCTGGGAGCACAACCCATGCGTGTCATTTTTCAGGACTACATAAATCCTATAAACTCAAACATAAGAAATCCTCCCTGAGGAAGCTTGTAGAGCTTTTACAGCATCAAGATGCCTTGAGTTGACACTCTCTGGAGTTTCTCGGAGCAAATAAACCTGAATCCAGAGGTGAGAAAACCAGCTAGCAAGGACAACCCAAAGCCACGGGGAACAGCTTGGAGGAAGGAAGTCAGGCAAGATACGGAGCACGAAGCCTTCCATTGCAGCTCCTCCATACAGAGCGTGACGGAGGAAAGGATCCACTTCGCACAGAGCTCAGGGCTCTCGCAGGGCCAGCCGCCTCGCGCTCGCCGCCAAGCCCAGGTCGCAGCCGTGCTCTGGCTGGGAGCGATCACGCTTTTCTTGGCAATGGGTTGGACGTGACATCACCACGCGGGAAGCCGTATGCCAGGATGAAGTACACAAAGGCTTCAACTGCCTTTACAAATGTTAATTCTAAGAAAAATGCTCTGATTAGCTCATCGTGATAACTAGGTCACATTTTTGAAAAGAGAAAGAAAATGCTTTCTTCTTCTCTTTTATTTTTTTCTCTTTTTTTTTTTTTTTTTTTACTGGAACAGACTGCGGTTGTCCGTTGTGCAACTTGACTTCTGATCTCTAAAGACCTCGTGTTTGTTTTTTTCCAACCAAATGACTACTGAGAAGCATTCTGGTTACGTTCAACATTGCAGCTGCCTCCAAAACGTAGATACCTGAAGCTTTTGAAAGCACCAATTAAATTTCTAATAGCCTTTCCTTTCTAGAAGTAACACAAGGGCAGAAATATTTTGCATCTATTACATACAGATGCTTTTAACAAAAACATATCTTTAAAGCACAGTGAATTTTACTTTTCAAACTGCATTGCCACTTAAAAAAAAAAAAAAAAAAAACTCTGGAATTAAAGACATAACAAAGCCTAAATACAAGCGTAACTGCCCAATTAAAGCAGAGCATACTCTGTATCCTGGTAACCCAGTTATCCACAGGGACTCTCTTCACTGACAGAGATCCTTAACTCTGCTGTGCTGACAAGGAAAAATAACCTTGACAGCTTCAGGCCATCACGCTCATTGCTCGCACCGTGATGCTGTTGCAGAACTACACTCCTTAGAGAAATAAATGAATGTCCCAACCTGCAACACCTTAATTGAGCTCTTTTGAGACATTAATTCAGAACAGTATCATTAAGCATGATGAAAAAATATGAAAAGGAAAGATTTTCAAGCAGCATACTGCCACCACTCGGTATGGAACCTTCAAATCAAGAATCTTCGTTGCTCGAAGCCCAGATGATGAACATATGTCTGTATAAGACTGATTTTTGAAACCAGTGGTATATGCAAAAACAATCTTGAAAAGGTTTTGCACAGTCAGATATGAAGGTCCTTGGTGGTACTCTCAGCATTTGACACTAGGCGAATCAGACGTCATGAAAATCCTGCCAATGCATTTTCACAGTAGAAGGAGAAAATAAAAACTGGGCAAGAGAGCAGAACAGTCCCAGTCAACTAGAAGCCCTTTGGATTAAACCTACGTGCTCACCATGAGCTGGAAAACACACACGAGGAAGGCACATGGAGAGAATCGGTGGTGAGAGTGGGTCAGTTCCTTCCAAGTCTGCTTGAACTGACACTTGGACTGACTTTAAGCAGAAGTTTGACATAAGTCTTTTGTTTGTTTGTTTGTTTTATAATATGCAAGAGTTGTTGCTCTCGTCCTCTCTTGTAAAAAGAGAATGCTCTTAAAAAACTGTAATAGCATCCCTGCCTAATCCAAGAAATCAAACTTCTGACATAATTTATAGCCATAGAACCTCAAGAAGATATTGCCCAAGGAAATCACTAGGGAAGTAAAAAGAAAGGCAGTACAAGTACTGATCTATACAAATGGCTTTTCTGACTTTTCTCAATAAAATGTTAGGCTTTGGTATTCACTGTACAACACTTGCAAATTCACTGCAAATTTCCTTATTAGATATTTTGGAATGGTATGGGGTCTAAGAATAATTTTAAATTCCAAATGTACATATCCCACTGCTTATTAAGTAACATAAAAATCTTGCAATTAGTCTTTTTGTGTTTTTTTTTTCTTTTATAACTTCCTCAAAATCGAAAAAATAGAAAAATGACAATTGTTATGTCTTAGAGAAAAGAAACTTGCCCAAAGGCTTTTCTTCTGTCTCCTTAATGCAACACAACAGGCCTAATCACTGCTCTCAGAGCAGTCACCTGGAAATTGGTTATCCTGAACTCCTGCAACCTAAGCTTTCAGACCTGGGGCCAAGTTCATTACCCACATAAGTGAGTTTAACTCTACTGTCTTCAGCAAAGTTGTATCACTGCTTTGCAGCTGTGAATTTGATCCTCTGAGACTACAATTTATCTGCCATAAAAGAATATCTGGGATAATAAGCGATGTGTCCTCTACATCTTGGTATTTTCAGTTGTTCCAGGTGCATATAACATTCAGAACCTAAAGGAAGAATTGGTGAACACTGAAATCCCCAATACACCTGACTTTCATATCCTGGCCGGTGACAAGATTATTTTGAAACAAGAACCAGTGTGCCCACATGGCCCTAGAAACTTCATAGGCCAAGTTAACAACAGAAACAAAAGAACGAGTAAATAGATGGTTAACTGGAGTGGCAGAAATAAATTAGAAAAAGGATGAGATCTCCTCTTAGAAAATGTGAGACATATAAATAAAAAAAAAAAAAGTCCAAGGAGAGCATTTTTAATAGAAAGTAACCAGTGGAGAACCAGAAAAGTAACAAAACAACTGCAAAGGACAGAGACAAATATAGGAGTGGAAATCATTACACAGTCTTAGTTTACTGAGTGTCTGCTTGTAGCATTCTCGACCACCTGACACTTTAACAGGAACAGTATCACTTCAGGAGCATCACAAAACTACAGAGGAGGAATCTTCCCTTACCAAAACTTAACAAGCATGAGGCAATCTGAAACAACTACTTGCTGGGAACTCAAACAGGAAAGCTAGCAAAGAGCAAGCAGAACATGCTTCAGTGCTAGAGATGCAAAGCCACAGTTTGTCCACACTAGCCTTGGAGAATAGTTTTGTTGTTGTTGCTGTAGTTTTCTTTAACAAAAGCTGTATTTTTTTTCAGTATGAAACAAAACACCTTCTCTTCCTCAGAGTAATGAAAAGGAAAGGAGATGGGCAAGGCAAACATATTCAGGAATAAACTGCAACATACACTGATTAAACACAGAGCTGTGCGCACTACTCCATATAAACACAGACAGCATCAGTAAAGGTAATTGCTGTGAAAAAGAAACTGGAATTAACTAAAAGGAGCTCAGGGGAATCTGAAGCCTGGTTAAGACCAACTGATGGCTGCTTGCCTGCATGCACTTGCGGCACGCTGGGGAAAACGATGGGGAAATACCTGCTTTGGGTGCTTTCTGGCTGCAGGCACCCTGGGACAAGGAGAGTAAAAGTATACATGAATAGTATCATTTATCTTATTAAAAGAACACGTTTCTCTTTTATTGAGATCTTGGTATTTGTTTTTAGATCATTTTATCTACATTTTAGCGCACTGAGGTGCTGGTGGGTTCCTCTGCTACGTGGCACTCCCCAGGACAGTACACAGCCCAGCACATCCTGAAGAGAATTTGCAAGTTCTGGGTTTGATTGATGTTGATTGGAGCTGATTGATTGTAAACTGCTTAGATTTTCCTACTAGAAAAATATCAATGGTAAAATGAAAAGCATTGGAACTGGGAATGAATGGGATCAGCAGCAATGTTTCCCACTAGACAACAATTTGGAAGCAGCTCTCTCTCCCTTTTGAAATATTCTAAGAAAAGGAGGCAATTAACTACATGCGCAACACAGGACAAGGCAAAATTGTAGGTGAGCGAGAATCTAGCTAGGTTGGCAATCATGACATGAATACCAAGATGAAAAATGCACAGTAGGTGCTTAGAGAGGTGCTTTTGTGTATAAACGCTAAGAAATATATAGATACGATTTTCCAGAATAAAAGGATAAACCCGTTATTAGTCAAATGCACCCAACCCACACAACTCCATTCTCCTCTATTCCATTGGTACAAATTAAGTAAGTCATAGGCTTCTTCAGTCTTTTTAAAAAGAGAAAAAAGCATAGTAATGCACATCAGAGTATTTCCAGATAAAAAAAATAAAATGAAAATGACTGAATTCTTTCACTTTTTTATTCCAGAAATTAACTTGTTAAAATAAACTATTTCACTGGATAGAAGAACAATCCTGGCATGATCATTCTTTCACAGCATAACTTTTGTACAAAATTAACTGCTCAGTAGAATTCTATATGTCTCAAATGCAACAAGTTCAAAAGAAAGAGGAAAAAAAAATTCCCTCATCTCTCTCAAAAAAAAGAGGTAATTACAGCACAGCACATTGGGTATAACCTGGCACAATCTCAGAGCTGACCCCAGTTTCTGTACACTGGGATTCTTCTTTCTTAGGTGGAAAAGCTAAATTAAAGATACTGGTTAACTGTCGGTGCATTCTGCTCCCAATATTTTAGATCCAAGAAATAATATTATTCAAGAGAACTATACACCCACATCTTAGAAATCAATAAATGAGATACCAAGATGAGAGCTCTCAAAGCAAAATTTTATAAGCAGCTATTTCAAAACTGCTCTGTGAAAAAGTGAACAGTTGCCTCTGTAGGAAACACTTCCCTACAGGAAGAAAAAATAAATAAGTTCTCTATATCAATAATTTCTACTGTTCAAAAACCTGCATCATACATACAGTTGTCTTCCCCCATTAGGGCAGGCTGGCACAAGTCACACTGCCCAGGACTGAAAATGGGCAGTGTTTCGGGATCAGCTCACCACATAAATAATTTGCACTGTTACCATGCTAACATAAATAGTTTTAATTATGCTAACAGAAAAGCAGGTCAGTCTTATGCAAGGTATGAGCTACAATTTACCCTTTCTATTGTATTCCCTGTGGTTTCAAAGCCATTTCCAGGCTATTGGGAGTGCACTGCTAGCCTACTTACCTCTAACTGTGGTACTCCTGCTGCCCCACTAATACTCTTTCTCGCCACACACCAGCAGGAGAAGGACTATGTTAATCATACACATAAACCACAATTCCTCACTTCCTTCAGGAAAAATGCAGGCGGAGAGTCTCTCTCCTTTAGGGATGATGTTTTCCCAAGCTGAGTAATAAGCATTTGTTTTGGAAACACAGAGAAAATTCCATTTTCCGCTTAAGTGAAGAAGTGTACTTCTAAGAAGAGTATCTTACATGTTATTTCATTTGATACATGGTCTTTAGGAAAGTGCTGTTAACTATGACTACAGTGGAAATGAAATACTGACTTTAGTCATTCGGAAATGTCAGGATGGCTCTGTATCCAAAGGAATCACTCCAGATGGTCCAGGAGTCTCTATCACTCAGAGGTCTTCAAGAACAACCATATCAGGAACGATAATTATAACTGATCCTCCCTCTGGAGATGACTTTGAGACTTCTTCCAGTCCAATTTTATCTGATCCAGGCAGTTTAGATGCACTGCAGGGGAAAGCCAATGCCTTGTGTGCTTGGGAGGAAAAAAAATATATATACGGTTTGTCTAAACCTTTTGTGCACTCACTTTCATATACAGCAAAGCTATTAAAAAGAACAGGGCAATAAGCTTTGCTCATGAAAATCCAGACTTCCCTTCTACTTGGGAAAGAAAATTCTCATCTGTGCCCAAGATCTGTTAAAATAAAATTGCCAGCTTATAGACAGTGAATTGCAGCCAATAAATATGAAGTTGCCAAGGAATAGACCAATTAACACAGGCAATAATATCCTAAGCAATGATTTTAATTGGCGATTATAAAGAATTCCCTAACTGGCAATTAGTTTGCAAGGGGTAGCAAGAGAAGTACGTGCTGCCTGTCTGAGAATAACAGAAGACATTTTCTGAAGTCCGCGGGACAAAAACTATGTGAACAACTTAGCCACCGAGAGCTTCACAGACACGTAAAGCACTTGAAAGCTGCATGCACAGGACTTGGTCGGCAGCTGTGCATCCTCAGCAGAGCATCGTATCTCTAAATAACCCTGGGCTCCCTCTGGGAGCACAACTTGTGCTCCCTTCTCCAGGGAGGCAATTCTCCAGAGCGCTTCTCCTGCGCTGCCCTCCCGCATTGCCCATCCCCTCGTTCATCCTGAGCAGTTCTTGATTACAGCTGGAGTAAGAGGGAGGCCTATACAGAGGATAATGCTGCTTGTTTGCGTGATGCAAACTGCATCCAGCTCCCTCAAAAACTGCTTCCGCCTCTTCCTGTCAGCATGAGAAAAGAAGGGGAAATCACACCCGGTTTCTTAGTTACAAATGAAATATTAAATCCAGTGCAACTACAAATGCCCATACAGATGTATAGACAAGAAACCCATTCTCATCACAGACACATATCCAGCCTCACACTACGGGAATATTTCATCCCCACCTTCCCTGCCCTGCCACCTCCCGCAGTATCTGAATCAAGGATAAAAAGCAAAGCTCTTCTCAGCTGCTCTGGACCCCTGCAGCTACAAAAAAAGTTTCTGCAGCCACCTTGTCTGAGGTTGTCCTCAGCTGCACTTCAGGACCTACTTGGAGCTCCGTAACTGCACACATTCTATCAACTAATGCTGCCCTGTTCGGGGAGATTAAGGGCAAAGTAGGACAGTTCCTGCTGTGGCATTTTGCCTCTCCCCACTGGCAAGGATTGTGTGAGAGGAAGCTGTGAGCATCTATCACACACCGGGCTGAGAAATCTTCCCCACACTTGTGCTGTATTACGCTGCCACCTGAGGAAGCTCAGGAGTGAAATGCCCAAGGGCAGCTATGCGTCCCAGCTGCAAGGTCAAGCCCCAAAGCCTGAAACAGGGTAGGATATTTCAGTTCTCAGCTAGGAAGTCAAGAGCAGCTGCTCTTCATGCACCATAGGAAGGGAAACTAGGAAGAAAGTTACCTGTGTTCAGACATTTCATTTAAGTGCTCAAGTTAAGTGACTTTGCTAACGGTCTCTCCAAATGAGCAGGCAAAAAAGTGAAACACTTCCAGTACCCAAGTGAGCTGCCTAAGAGATGCAAGTGCAATTGTCCCATCCAAGAAAATTTCAATTTAGAGATGTAACCAGCTCTAGTCTACATTTCAATCAGATCATAACCTCCTGGAGAATCAGATGTACTTACAAACACAAGGGTTTTTCAAAGCCAGAGGAGGTGCAGTTGTCTTTGCTGGCAGTTAAGTCACCAAAGCACCCCCGTTAGAGCTTGCCAGAGACCACAGGGGTTCAGGCATTATCCCTGTAATCTTCTCATGCACCTGAAAGTCTCTCCGAAGGACTCACCAAAAAATAAAAATAAAGTCACTTTCACACATCTTGCAGCACTAATTCTCTGAACAATAGCCACAGTCTGTGGGAAAAGCTCCTGTTACCCTTTGATGGGACAGGAGAAAAGCTGTATGAGCTATGCCCTAAACATGGCTGAAAGTCCTGTTTCAGGAATTGCCATACCCAGAAGCATGGGATGTGCCTTTCCTCTTTGCCAGACCTCTGGAATTTCCTGTCAACTGCATCACCCTATGATGAAAGCAAAGAGTGGGTATGATGGAGATTGTGTCTTGTAAGCAAAATATAAACACTATTAAAGGCCTGAAAAAAACAGTAAGCAGAAATTAAATATATACACACACATAAATGTATATAAAAACATATTTAAAAGTGCATACATGTACCTATGTTCTAGATCAATTCTACGAGTTTGCCTGCCCAGGTAGCCAAGCTATAATGCTGAGATAACATTTTTCCCAGCCTGTAGCCTGGTATCCAGCTCTTACATCCTCCTTCAGTGTGCCTTCACACAACAGAGTGAAATAAAGGAATGACATAACGTTTAACCCCGAACTCTACTATGGTTTCTTGCATATTTAAATCCTCAGCCTCATCTCTCCCATTCCCCAATTCTCAGAAAGTGACTTAAATCAGGATGTAGATATTAATGCCCTTGTCTGGATTTACAACATCCTCATCCACATAAGGGCCTTTGGGCATAGGTAGATGAAATAATCACCTTGACAAAAGCTACCAAAAAAAAGAGGACAAATTAGGAATAAGCAACCATACAAAGTGTGCTGCTCCTCCTGTAGGAGGTAGCAAACCAGCTACCATGAGTCTTCACCTAATCTCTGGTAGACATCACAGCAGCCTCCTGCCAGCTGCCAAGACTACGCGGTGCTCCCCAGACCACAAGCTAACAATCACGATTTTAAGCCTCATGTCCTAAACAAGTAAGGAGCTCGTTACTTTAATGTCAGTCCCCTCCAAAAATTTCTGAACTCATAGGCCAACTGGAAAAAAAAAAAAAAAAAAGGTGTAGACTCTCAGAAGTAGCTCATTTCTCTCTAATTTTATGAAAATAAAATGCTAGTACAAGGAAAGATGTATAAATTAGTCATGCATCTACCCTCCTCTGAGAGAGGGTAGACAGAGCTCAGCTTCTATCTGAAGTTTGCAGTTTGCAGTTTGCAAATGGCTACACAAAATGACAAAGCTGAAATTTAGAAAATGGATCTTTCTTAAAAACATTTTTTTGCATATGAATCCAGCAACCAAATACTTCCAGATGCAAGATTTACACTAGCGACCAGTTGCCACAACCACTACCTACATAACTAGCAGCTAGTTGGACTAAAAGTCCAAGACAAACATAAAACTTTTAGTAACAAGACAATACTTCTTCCTCAACAAGAAAAAAGCCAATCTGGAACCTTCTTCCCCAAGAAGAGCCCATCTGAAACACCACATTTCACCAAAACACAAAGAAAAAATCCCACAACTGCATGATAAAAATGATGATCATGGTCTCAAGCTGCTACATGATTCCAGCTCTTTCTCCCCTTCCCATTTCTAATTGTCTGTGCTTCACACACAGATGACCCATAGACTACACTGGATTCCATGAGTCAAACAAAAATTTCCATCCAGAAATTAACATCTTTGATAGTCCCCTCTTCCGCAACACAAAATCACTTCTGTATTTCAGGGAAACGTACTCCCTTCTGAATCTCAGTCTCAGCTCTGTACATTCCAAAAATTTCTCAGCCAACAAGCAGGGTTTCCTTCTGCTTTTAATAATGTAACGCTAATGTACCGTTGCAGCACTTGCTTATACTTCAGTCTGCAGCTTGAAGTCCTCTGAAGATCTTTTTCCTTTTCCATTTTTACTGTGCACTTTGTTCACAGCTCATATAAGAACCAGTCTGGTACCTCTCTAACAACACAAAATGTAAAATGAGCTTCTTATCTGACATGGTGTAAAAGGAAAAACAACAATGAACTTGTGGGGATCAGAGTTAATGCTTGTTTTAACATGCAGGTTACGAACAAAAGATGCAGAGCGGCCTGAATTACAACTGTAGCTTGGACTGAAGGCTGCAGTTGGTTACTTAACACTCAGCATATGTTGCTCTAGGATCTCTGCAATTTCAGAGCCGAGAGCAGCTGGGAACCGAATGCCTCGCTACTGCACTCGGCATCACACAGAGGGTTGTACACAAGGCACCTCCATGGCTCTCCAAAGGCTTTCTGCCCCCAATACCTCGTTTATGTGCCCAATTAAATTAGGTATATGTTCATGTGTTTAAGTTATTTAATGACTTTATTTGGAAAATCTCTAATTAGATTTAGCAGTCCCCATCTGAGAGTTGTCATTTCAGGGTACTTAAAAGAGCACTGAGTTTCACATTTGGAAGTTCTCTTACCAACTAAAGGATCAGAAATCTTGTTACTATTCCAAAACCACAAACTAAAATTCTGCACAATCTGTCATAGTATTTAGATAAATACATCAAGCAGGCTAGATCTGGCCTAAAGACAGGGTGTTTAGCTTTCCCACTTATGCTACAATCTGGTCCAGAAATTGAGATTTTGCTAAGCGCAGGTTACACCAAACCAACATAGATGGTTTTAGGGGCAGAACTCCAAAATTCATTTTTTCTCCCCACACCCTGAACAAATCAGTGCACGTGCACTGAGGGAGTTATTGGGAGCAGTACCAAAACAGAAGAGCAACCCTCCCTTTATCCGTGTCGTGTCAGCAGCCGGGCTGTCAACACCCGAAGCAGCAAAACTAAACTAACCCCTGAAGAGAATGTGCTAAGACAAGGGAGAAAGCAACACACCAAACCTCTGGTAACCATCTGTTCAAAAAATGTTTTAATCCAAAACAAGGCCCTACCGTGAATCATTATGTAAAAGATCCTAAAACAATCTGTTATATATCTAATTGCTTAGAAAACTGATCAGGCAGTACCACAACTAAGCAGGGTACTGATCTTTTTGCCTCTTAAAAAAAAACAACAAAAAGGAAAAAGCAAAAAGCAAATAGAAGCCCTGTAATTCAGCCCTAACCAGTCACATGCCAGCTGAAAGCATCTTTTGATTATCACTGCACCAAAGAATCCCATTGCAGGAACCCTTCTGCCCTCTTCATCCTGCCAGTAATTCAATTTCCACAGGGATTAGAGAGACTAATGGCTGAAGCAACCCTATAGAGTTAATTTCTATATTCACAGTGCATGCATATTTCTTCCTATCTGTGCAAGCACATTTCTGTTGGAGGAAGATAAAGATGAATCGTACGAGGTTGAAGAAAAGGGGAAAGAGAAGAATTTATCTGTTGCTCCCCAGTTTAAAAGTAAAATAAACAATGTGAAATTACGTTTATATGTTATAGCAAAAAGAACCAGCTCCCAAAAAG
Organism: Crypturellus tataupa; assembly: GCA_034781795.1. NCBI lineage: Eukaryota > Metazoa > Chordata > Aves > Tinamiformes > Tinamidae > Crypturellus > Crypturellus tataupa. The sequence continues at coordinate 1,912,197 of JAWLRI010000401.1, forward strand.
AAGTACATTCTAAAGCCTCTAACTTTCTGTTGTTAAAACTTTTCAAGTAACATAAGCAAATTATTCTACACTAGTATCAGCTCAGGATTTATTTACATTTTTCTTTTAAATACATAAAGAACCCAGTCTTTCGTTTAAGCAATGATAGAAACCATTGCAAAGCAGCAAATGACCTCCATGTAGTAGTAGCACTATACTGACATTTGACACAGCGCTGAAAAAGACTATGGTGTTTAAAATGTGTTCTCTATTCTTTTCACCTACAGAAGGCCAAAAAAGGAGAGAAAACCCTTCCCCAAAGGAAAGAGCAAGTAGTGAAGTGTGAGTCCCCAGCACAAGGCAAGAGTCAATGGGAAAAATTGTCATTCTCATGCAGTTGTGGAGTAGCAAAAGGAGATGAAACACTGAAGAAAAATAAGGCAGAATAAATACTGCAATGTCATTTAATTACATAGCTGATTAGTTGGTTAAATAGAAGTATAATCTTTGGTTTGATATATAATCAATAATTCACAACAGCAAGCTAAACAACAGAGTATGTCTTATTTCATTGCATTTCAGAAAAATCTAGAAAACACACAAGGTAAGATGAAGAGGAAGTGCCACAAAATATTTATTCAGGTGCCAGGAATGGAAGCACTGCAGCAGTGAATAAAATAAACATAAAATCTGAAATTGCACAGTGTTTCAGAGGACATTAACTAGTGGCACGCCAGGCTCAGACTGGCTAAGCTCAGTCATTAAAGTGAAACAAGCACAAATGCTGCTTTGCTGATTAAAAGCATCTCCATCCCTCCCTGCAGGCTGTCATCTTTTCCATTTCATTTCAGAAACTGATTGGAGAGATAGCGTTGGGCTTTGATCTCTTTGGGGACGCATACACTAGATTGACTCCTGATCTACATCCTATTTTTCCATCTTCTGGTGTTCAACCTTTTAAATCTAAGGATGGTCTATATGGGATGCAGCAGTGCCACTCAAAGCTAAAGCAGAGCAAACCTCCAAACTCTACAAGCAGGCTACAGCCCTAGCAAGAGTGCAGCTACCAGAGACAGCAAATGACAGTTCGCACAACAGTGCCTGCGCTCTGCTCAGAGCTTCTGAAAAGTTGGCTGAAGTCATAGGGTCTTTCTGAGGACCCCCTGAGGAATGTTGGGGACAGGTAAGGAGAGAGGTACAGGAAGTCTTCACTTCTGGGAAACTCTAGCAAGGTGTAGCTGCTGCTAAGGAGCTCCCTGTTTGTTCCTGATCAGAGAGACTTGGGACCTTTGCTCCTGCCCCTTGATGAAGGTGGGTAAAGAATCCTGTTTGCCATTGAGAGGCTCATATAAGTGCTCAGTCCAGAGGGCAGCAGGGAACAAAAGCAGCAGCTTGTGCAGCAGAGTGCAAAGGGTCCCTCAGCTCCGGTCACAGTAGTGCACGATGCTCAATACACAGTTACGACAGGCCATCTCGTGTGGTCCCAGCAGCTGCTGGGGTCACTGTGTCAACCATGGTGGAAGCTTCTGCCCAGGCAGACCTGAGAGTGGCCGCAGCCCCGCAGGGCCTGGGGCCTCTCTGCACGGCTAGAGCTGTCCACAAGTTGTGTCCCTGCGTAAAGGAGCTCTGGGAAGCGGGCTGGCTGCACAGCACCTGCGAAGACAAAGGGGAGATAGACAGGAAATTCTCAGAGACCCTACCAGAGTCTCAGCCGTCCCAGTGAAGGTGCAGGTAGGCTCTGTGTCGTGTTGAACGCCGTGGAGGGAGGAAGGTTGGAAACTTCCCGTATGAAGAGAAAGGCTCTTCCTCCTCCTGAATACCTGCACTTGATGAACAGGTTCAGTGCCCTCCAAGCTGAGAAAGAGCAACAAATGGCTGCACCACTGGTGTCACCACCAGTGTTTTTGTTTCTTTGACCATGGGATCCTACTTGAAGATCAACAAATGACTGGGAGAGGAGGAAATCCACCTCACTGAACAGGCACATGCATCTTTGCCAACAGGGCAGTCTTTAAACTAGGAAAATTAGAGGAAGGGGAAAGTTATGGAGACTATACAGTCAGCAAAACCATGATCAAGTAGGCATCCTTCCAGCAATTGCATGCAGCTATGGAAATACCCACAAGGCAGGACAATGCGGAAACCTCTTGCACCTCCCCGGGGGGATGTACCTCTCCAAAATACCTGTACGCAAACTCACACAACACAGAGCACAAAGTAAGATCACAACTCTCAACTTCAGGAAATGACAGTGGCCTGTTCAGGGACATTCTTGGAAGAATCCTATGGAGTAGGGCCCTCGAAGGAAGAGGTGTACAAGAGAGCTGCTTGAGATTCAAGGATTACCTCCTCCAAGGACAAGAACGATGCATCCCAGTGAACACGACATCTAGCCAAGAGCACAGAGGACCTGCATGGATGAACAAGAAGCTCCAGGAAAACTTAAAACAGAAGAAGGAAGTGTACAAAATGTGGAAGCAAGGACAGGCCACTGAGCAAGAATGCAGTGTTGCTGTCCAAGCACGCAGGAATGCGAGGAGGAAGACCACAGCCCATTGGGAATCTAATCTAGCAAGGCAGGTCAAGGACAGCAAGAAGAGTTTCTTCATACATTTTAGCAACAGAAGGAGGAAGGCTGGAAAAACATGGAACCTCTATTTAATAGGAAAGGTGTCCTAGTAATGATAATACAGAGATACTGAAGGGTGCCCTTGCTTCTGTTTCTATGGTAAAACCAGCCCTCAGGAATCTCACACCCTGGAGGGAGAAAGTCTAGAGAAAGGAAGATCTTCTTTTGATGGGAAAATATCAGGTTTGAGATCATTTAAGAAAAGATGACATCCACAAGTCCATGGCACCCAATGGGATGCACTCACCAGTGCTGAGGCAGATAGCAGAAGTCACTGCAAGGCCACTCTCAGTCACCTTGGAAAGGATATGGAGAACAGGAGAGGTGCCTAAGCAGTGCAAGAAAAATAATGTCCCTCCAGTTTTAAAAAACAGCAAGGAAGAAGACCTAAGGAAGTACAAGCCAGTCAGCCTCACCGCCATCCCTGGAAAGCTGATGGAACAGCTCATCCTGAATGTCACCTCTAGGCATATAAAATAAGAATGTGATCCAAAGGAGTCAGCAGGGATCCACAAAGGGGAAATCATGCTTATCCAACTTGATAGACTCCTATGATGGGATGACTGGCTGGGTAGAGGAGGGAGACCAGTGCATATCATCTACCTTGACTTCAGTAAGGCTTTTGACACAGTTTCCCATAGCATGAAAAAGCTCAGGCAGTGCAGTCTAGATGAATGGACAGTGAGGAGGATTAAGAAATCGCTCAAGGGCAGAGCTCAGAGGGTCACACTCAATAATGAAAAGCCTAGTCGGGAGCCTGTATCTAGCAGTGTCCCCCAGCTTTCACAATACTGGGCCCAGTCCTGTTCAACTTACTCATCAAGGACCTGGGGGGACGCAGAGAGTTTATGTTTCTGTCTTAACACTTTCAACCTATAAAAGAATCATAGAATCATTACAGTTGGAAAAGACCTTCATGGTCATCAAGTCAAACTGCAAACCCATCATCACCATGCCTGTTAAACCATGTCCCAAGGTGCCTCATCTACACATTTCTTTAACACTGCCAGGGACAGTGACTCCACCACTTCCCTGGGCAACTTGTTCCAAGGCTTTTCCACTCTGTGTAGAAAATTTTCCTAATATCCAACTTCAACCTCCCCTGGCGCAATCTGAGGCCATTTTCTCTTGTCCTGTTAGAAGTCATCTTGGAAATTGACCCATACTTCACTACAATCTCCTTTCAGGTAGCTGCAGAGAACAATAAGGTCTCCCCTGAGCCTCCTCTTATCCAGACTAAATTATCCCAAGCCCCTCGTAAGGTCTGTGCTCTGAACCCTTCACCAGCTTCATTACCCTGCTTAGGACATGCTCCAGGGTCCTCCTTTCTTTGTCACGCTCAGCAAGTTTGCTGATGATACAACACTGGGAGGAGCAACTCATACACAGGGCAGAGATGGCTAAAGAAGAAAGCCTATGAAATTCAACTTGGGGAATCCTACACATGGGGATGAACAACCCTAATGGGCACTAATGCAGCTCTGTGGAGAGAGATCTGGGGGTGCTGGTGGACTGCGGGCTGATCGTGAGCCAGTAATGCAGCTTGTGGCTGGGAAGGCCAAGAGTATCTTAGTGGGCATTAGGAAGAGCAGTGCCAGCAGGTGGAGAGAGGTGATCCTCCTCCTCCTCTTCCTCCTTCTCTACACAGAGCTGCTGGGGCCATGTCTGAAGCACTGTGGCCAGTTAGGGGCTCCCCAGGATGAGACAGACATGATGCTACTGGACCAAGGCCAGTAAAGGGCTACTAAGATAATTAAATCATCTGCCCTAAGAGGAAAGGCTGAGGGAGCTGAGAATCTTCAGCTTGGAGAAGACTAAGGGGCAATGTTATCAGTGGGTATAAGTATCTTAAGGGAGGGTATGAAGAAAATGGGTCCAGACTCTTTTCAGTGGTGCCCAATCCCAGGACAAGAGGCAACAGACACAGACCGAAACACAGTAAATTCCACTTCAATGTGAAGTAAAACTTCCCTACCATAAGAGTGCCTGAGAATGGAAACACATTGCCCAGAGAGGCTGTGGAGTCTCCATAGTTGGAGATATTCAAAAGCTGTCTGGACAGTATCCTGGGCTACATGCTCAGAGTGACCCTGGTTAAGCAAGGCAGCTGCACTAGATGATTTCTAGCAGTTCCTTCCAATCTCAATGATTCTGTACTTCTGTCATCCAAGTAGTAGCTGTGGCAGTCAAAAAAGTAGGATGCAATCCCTGCAGCAGAACTGTCTATAAAGTAGGAAATAGGTCCCAGGACAGATGTGCTGTAGAGCTGAGCCAGCCTACCACCATACAACTGCTAGAAGTAGAGCAGATTTGCTGGACTAGTGGGACAAATTGGCTCAATGACGAGTCCAAAGTGCACCAGTGTCACTGAGCAAAGCTCAAGCAAACTTAAGCTAGAGCACTGGAAGGAGGAAGTAAATTGAGACATCTCCCTTTCAGTAGCAGTGAAGCATTCTGTCTGCTCAGCCATCCCACCTCATGTAATCCTCAGCACTAACAGAATCCTAGCAGGGAAAAAATAAACACTGAAAATTTTAAGTGAGGCAAATTTCAGGTTAAACAGTTCATCAGTCAAAAATCTGACTTACATGCAACCTTTGGAGAAATGTAAATTAGAATATACGAGCTCAATAGCAGCAAAACTGAATTCATGGTGCTTAAAAAATAAAAGTTTTAAAGGCAGATTAAGCACTACACTCAACTTTCTTTTTACTCTCTTCCCTAAACTAACAAAGTAAATATAAACACCCTAGTCTCTGGGTGCGGTTTTTAGATGAGTTTAAGCTTTTGTTCAAAAACAAACTACTGACATCAGCCTGACATTTATTAGGACTCTTGCCACATAAAAAAAAAAAGCACCACCACTGAGAATGAGGAAAACACAGCCCAAGAAACCAATTTAGCCTCAAAATACTGAGACTGGAGATCACACAGAAGATGCAGATTTATGTTTTGTAATACAAGCGTAATCCACTTTGATGATAACATATATTTTTAAAATGAAGTTTTCATTCACTCACAAAACTCTTTTGCATTTTATTTCAGTTAAGCTCTCTACATTTTATCTCTATCATAACTAACTTTTGCAGATTAATACATCCTTAAAGGGCTAAGTGCTTCAGTATCTTCTTCAGCGTAACAACATCCTCCTGCAGCTCTGGCGTCAGGCGCACACACTGTGCAGATTGCTGGCTGCTGAAGAAGAGCCTGGGTCACAGAGCGCTGCTTGAGGCCAGCTCAAACCCCAGCATGAAGCGAGTAGGAGTCTTCAGGAACACAGGTTCGCCCTTGATTAGAGCAATTCAAACCACTTAAAAATAGTAACATTAGTTTAGAATCCCAGGACCAAAGCTTCAAAATAAAATCATATAATGAATAAAAAATGTGTGTTTGGTGACTTATACTTCCAGATTCACTCTGAGCTTCTCCATCAGGAAACCTAACCCTTTCCGCCTCTGCCCTTGCCCCTCTTTCCCCGTATGCCTCCATCCTTCCCCCCACTTCAGAATGCTTCCCTTCTTCCCTGTGAAGTCCGAAAACTCCTTCAATTCCCTACCAGTTTTAAAAAGTAACACCTTCATTTGGATGGGGATAAATTGTTGAAATTTCTCCCCAAAGCCGGTGACCTAATCAGTACTACTGAAGTTTCTCCAAAGCAAAGCGGCTACTTATACTCACCCTTGCCACTGCTTGCTTTCCTGGCTCTGAGAGCCTCCTTTAAGGCTCTATTTGCATAGCACTGGACCACACAAACAAGACAAGAGAGCTACACAATGTCCATTACAAAACAGCATGGATTTCTCTCCAATTTTGTTGTAAGCAGTCTAAACTGTCCAAGAAATCTTTCTCTAGACAGGAATGCTGTACAGAGCGCTGCAGCTCTGAATTAACTTCAATCAACTCCAGAAGATTTTCCATCTAAAGTTCTGTAAATTGTGTGCATTAGACTCTGGAATCCCACTCTCCTAATTTAATAGAAATAAAGTAAATATTAAACTTTTTTTCTTTTTTTCCTAAGCAGTAACTTGTGTTATAGAAGTGTGTTAAACCCTTGGGATCTTAAAAAGATCACTTTGTGTAATTCTTTCACCCCCTCTTCACAAGATGTAATCATGACATAGTATTTCAATGCAACAGCTGTGTGAGTGATACATGAAAATGTAATCCCTGCGACCGTTCAAAAACTAAGTTGTTTTCCTTCACAGCCTCCCTATTCATTACAGTTCAAACAAAAAATGGGGGAGAGGGAAAATTATTTTCTGAAGTCTTAAATCCTGAGATCCAGCTCTCATTCCCCTCCATTTGCTTGCTACTCTTCCATATGGGCACCCACAGATTACTGAAAATTCAGGTTAGCTGAGATCCGCTCACTGGTGTATTCAGCTAAATGTCTAACAATGCTACATTTCTCCATCTGCAAGGGCTTGTCAGCTTTAGGACATGAGGATAAGTGTGACTTTTATCCTTCTATTAAGAGGACTTTTATTATGTTTCCCTTAAGCTCATAAAGTGCTTCTGGAAGAGTCTTGAAACAAACTGGAAAAAAAAAAAAGCTTATCACAGTTAATAACATCAAAAGTGTTATATAACTATTAAATATTTACATTCCTTTAATAAACACATTAAATGCAGTTTTCTCTTACATAATATGTAACCTATTTCAAATTAAAGATTCCTTATATTAACTCTGTTTGAAAGTCAGAAACACCTGACCAGACAGACATTTGGCCTGTCCCCACTGTGTGAAAACAGCAACGCTCTCAAAAGATCCATTTATGAGTCAAAAAGATGCAGTCAAAAAAGCTCCCGTTATGAGTGGTTCAGAGGTGGAGCAAGTATCACTGTATTTCTGGAAAATGTGCTAATTACTGCCTGGAGTGTGAACACATTTCCTTAGGAGCTCACCAAGGGAAAACTGTCTGCTTTTCTCTACCCACACAAATATTTCATGATTCCACAGTAATATTTTGATATTCACATACAGCTTTGCTTCCATAGATGGGCTTAATCTGAAGTTCCTGCCAGGTTCACTGTCCTGGCATTCTCCAAGCTCTTCTACGCCTGTGAAGAACTAGAGACCTCACAATGGGGATAAGGAATTGAGAAGTCTTTTCCTCTGTTGGTTTTCAGCATGAAGAACAACACATTGAGAAATCACAGGAAGTACAGTTTATTAAATGTATTTCAGAACATGATTTAAAGAATGATAAACCTGTTGCTCTATTTAAGGTCTACATGTAAAGTTTTTCATTTTTGAGGAGGAGTCATTCAGTACATTAAATGTGCTTTTATTCTTTCCCCTTCATCAGCAAGGCTTTGCATAACCAGATGTTCTTAAACAGTGCAGTTTACAGCTGCCCCATATGGAACTGCAACAATAAATATGCATAGGTATGGAAACCAAAGCAAAGGTCAGAAAAAAAACTCAGCAGTTAAGTAAGCTGATACCACAGCATTTTAATAGTTACTGAACCTACATCTTTTCTCAAACGAGTCTGATTATGAAGTGTCAAACATATTTTATATCCAAATGTTTCTCTCTACTCAAAGAGCTAAAAGAATACTCGCTTCTTTAAGAAAACTCATTTGTGTTAAGATATAATTTCTTCCTGAAAGCTGCTAACCACTTGCAACAAGAAACAAGGCGCTTTAAATACTCCCTGAGCAAAATGAGGCATCTGTTGTACACCTCAAATGGAGGCTTCAGAAATTACTCCCAGTTGTACCAAGCTACTTCTTTATTATTCCAACTGTCTTCCATGATTAAACATTACCTGCATATTCTTTTTCAAACCATCTCCCTCTTGGTTACAGAGTAACAATGGACATAAGTTCTAGCACTTTAGTAACTTCAGTAACCATAAGCTCTCTTACCTTTTAAGTCACGGGAAGTATTCAACAGAATATCTATGCATGTCACTGGATTATCTTAGTGATAAAACAAACAAAAGCAAAACAGGCCTGCCAAGGGATGTTTTGCTAGCTGGAAGATTTACTAAGCCCTCCAAGGTAGTCATCCACCCTAAACAAAAGCAGACCTAACTTGGGTACCTAGAAATATGTACAAATTCTCTTTCTTGTTTCTAGCAAAAAACAAGATTACATTAAAAGAAATCATTTGTTATTTTTGTTATATTTGTTTCCAATTCTGCTTTCATGACCAGAAAAGGAAGTTTTAATGATTCCATTTCCTTCCCACCCCTAAGTTAAGTATTCTTTTCTCCAAAGTAATTTTTTTTTATTTGCTTTTAGGTAAGTACTCCAGCAGATGTGGCTCAAGGCTTCAGAAGAACTGTCAAATATTGTACAACTTGACATTGTGAATGATTATTTAGCAAACCTTAGTTGACCCTGCTCTGGTGCACATTGTGGTTTTGAACAAATAGATACTTGAGTAAGGTTTTCTTTTTATTCACAAACCTATACAGTAAGTAAAATATTTAACATAAGATACAAGCAATTCTTGAAAGATCCTGCCCTAAATAAATGACAAGCTTTCATACAGTGGAGTTCTTCTTACAATAGTAATGTTGGGGCAGAACGAAGTTTTAATATTTAATTTAGAATGGGCTGCAAGTTATTAAATTTTTATTGATGCAAATCTAATTCAGCTAGAGCTAGACAAATCCAACCCATTCTGGTTGAAAACAGTGTACGTTTCTCCAACAGAGAAAGGGATACAGCCCCTTTTCCACCAACACAGCTGTCAGGCTTATGTAGAGGTTTTCAGGCCACAGCAGTGTCAGAATAACATCTGGACCTGGAAAAAGGTCCATCAGCTACCCATGATTTTGCTCACTACTCATGAAAGACAGTTACCCTTATTTGTGGGATATACAATTACAACGGCAAATTAAACAAACCTCCCACTCTTAAGAAGTCACTGTGTTTTGAAAACACCAGAGGCAGTCGGAATCTATTTTGTGTTTGCTCCTTGTCAAGGGCACTGCTCATCCAAAGCCAACACACCGAGGAAGTAAAGACACTAACACTGAAGAAAGAAAAAAAAAACAAAACAACAAGCAAACAAAAACATATCTGCACTTCTATATTCAGAGCAAGATGGTTCATCTAAGGCTGGAAGCAGTCTACTTAAAGTAGTGCAGGTTCCTTTAACTAAACACACATACCAAAGAGGGAAAACTCTAACGTCTTCCAAGCCTAGCCAGTAATCCAGGTAAATTAATGATTTTTTTAAGCTCGTATTTCCTAACTAAGTTTTGTTCCAAGTTTTTGTTATGCTCGAATTTTAAAAAGCTCAAAACTGTCAAGTTTAGGCTTCTCAAATTTTAAGTGGAGCTGGTGTGTTACTTGGCAGTAGAAAATCTGCATTGATGACATATGCTAAGCTACTAAGACTACATACAACATTTTATGACCTCATTTTGCTGTTACACAGCTGTACATGGTCAGTTTAAGAAGGTGCTCAACCCTATGTGCTGTTTCCAGAAAAACACAGAAGCAACAAGGCTGCTACCGGAAATCTCAAAATGGAAACCCTTCCCAGCACACATCCATTGCAGCTGCACACCTCAAAGTGCCCTCTGCTCCAGCTTCCTGCTCCTCGTACTGTGCAGGAAAAGGAAGTATGTGGATCAAGTAACACAAGTGGAGTGATGAGCTCCACAGTGAGGGGAAAGACCTGAGCGCCAGGCACGTTCAGCACAGGCCTCCTCCACACACCCCAGGGTGGAGAGGGAGACACGCACGCAGGACACCTCCAACCTCCACTCACAGCCAGGGAAGCACCCCAGCCTTCCCAACAGTAGGTGAAGAGGTCCCCAGGCTTGGCAAAGGGCAGCAGGACCAGCCACCGACTGCCCAAGGCATCACACTGGGGCAGGCTGGAGGGCCTGGAGCTGGACAGGGTGGCCATGGCAGCCCCGCTCACACGGCAGGCCCCATCTCCCTCCTCCACAGGAGCAGCGGCCATTACAAAAGCGTCCGGCTTCCCCAACACTTTTCCCCTTGGAGGCGCAGTGATGCTCCTCCCCAATAAAATCAGAGTCCTCCTCACAGAAAAATACATGAGGATAAACTAAATGATTTGAGCAGATAACATTAAAAAGGGAGATGCAGGTGTTGAGGACAGTACAACACCTACATAAAACAAGGAACTGGAAGGACAACCAAGCAGGGCAACATCAAGAGCTCGCCCTGTTCCTCAAAAGGGCTCCAACCTAGCGAGACCACTCAAAACAAGACAGACAGCATCAGGGAAATCAAGTCATCCAAGTCCCCAGAACAAATTCCAAACTGGAATTAGTATTAGAAAACAGCTTGCACTGCTGTTAATTGCTAAGATAAAAAGTGCAGACATCCCGCTGATGGCCCACTGCAGCACAGCTGCAACTTAGACCACATTTAAGCATCTGCAAAAGAAGCACAGGCAGCAGCATTTGAAAACAGCTTCTATTGAATCATTAACTGCAAGTCAACTGATGATTAGTCAGAGTGAGTTCCTGTAATACCAGTCTTCAATGAGATTTCTTTCAGTAAAGCTCAAAATCTCTGCCAAAGTTATAGCTGACGGACGGAACATTGCAAGGAGACATTCATCACACTGTAAAATGCCGCATTACTCCACAAAACAGACTTTCTCTAGATCCTTAGCTACTCCTGTCCTTACTGGATTGAGAAGTAATGTCTGGACTATGAAAGCAACAGAAAATAGGAGTATAAATCAATCAACACTGACACATAAGTGATCTAAACCTAATTTACCGAAGGTTATTTGGAAGCATTTGCTGATATAATGGAGTTAATACAATAAATATCAAGTTTCTGACTTCTTGGGGGGAAAGGGTAAGAGCGGGGGGAGAACTACACTGCAGAAGTGCCAAACAGTACAGATAGAGTTTAAAAAAGCCCTAGCTGTAATACTTCTACACTCTTAATGAAAAAAAAAAAAAAAAAAAAAAAAAAAAAAAAAAAAACACGCAGAAGTGAAGAACTTGAGCTTGGGGATCCCATCTTACAAATGTCATATTTGGCAGCCAAGTCAGCAGATGACGCTTGCTTGCAACATTTCAGTTTTATTTATGAATGAGGAAATACAAGTGCCTATCTGGAGCATGGTACTGAGATATAGGTGACCTGATTTGTTGTCTGCTGAATATGGGTCTGCCACCCACTGAAAGCAGGAGAAATAGGGCAGCTTTTTAAAGTTCAGCTGGACAAGCATGAACTTTCTACCTTGCAACTAGAAGTTTTGCAGCTACAGTGATTTCATTCCTGTATGTTTTTTAAATATGACTTTAGAAGAGTTACTTTGTCATCAGAGAACAGCAAGATTTCCCCAGTTAGTCTAAGACACCAGATTGTGAAGATTTTAAGCTTCTTTAATAATGTTAAAAATCACATAGAGCCATTCAAAAAAGAAAAATGAATGAAAAATGATTCAACAGTGTTTTCGCCAAGATTGCCAGCCATTTTCTAATCTTTTCCTGCTTACTTTCAAGTGGAAGTTAAGAGACCTCCATCGTTCCCATTTATGATTTGGTGAAAGAAAAATTCTGAGTTTACCACCATCAGCAGGACATCTGTCAGCCACCATAAGCAAATATAACCATCCTTCACACGCAGTCAGGGTCGGATGATAGGTCAGATTTTACAGTATCTTTTTATAATGGCTTGTAAGTACCATACAAGGATCATGACACTTTTAGTAGCTGAATCCATCACAGCATTCCCCTGCAGTGTCTTCCCGTAAGACTTAAAAATCTTCTCTGAAAGAGTTCAAACAGTAGCTGTTCTTTCCTTTTACTAAGCTGAAATCAAGCTTTAAGATACATCTCATGTTACATTCATACATGTGTATATAAATATATAGCTACACACATGTACACGATGGAGCTATAACTATACCCATGATGTGACAGCCAGTGTTTCTGAATATATCACAACTTTGCATATAAACTGACTTAGCTACAGCCTCTGTTAGATGAATGATTTAAAACAATCAGCAGTTATGAAAGACTGTAGGAAGACTATCTAGTTGAAAAAGCAAAAAAACTTCCAAAGAACAAAACCCAAATCTTCGGACACCCTAGTATATAGTGCTAGCATTCCACAAAAAGATGGATGTCAAATACGTACATTGGAAAATAAGGAAATTATGTACACTGAAAAATAAGGGAATTAATGAGCTGTGTAGTGCACCACAGTTGCCTTTAAGAGTTAGTCACGCAGCTTGCTCTCCAGGGTCAATGAACCCATGCACTCAGATGGTGAGAGCAGGACAGCAGCAGAAGTCTTGAGCTGCACTGTCCACCATACCAAGCGCTTTGGGGGAGAGGAAGAGAAAAGAGGGACAAGGCTCGAAAGGGGAGGATTAGCATCTGCTCAAGCACAGCAACATGTATTTTGTCTGCAGTAATGAAAATCCCACTCTCCTTTTTGTCTGTTTCAAATCAGGGCATGCTGGCTGTTGTGTCTTAGGACTTCCTAGTTTCTTGAGTGATCACTGAAGCAGTCTCTGGCTTTTCTCATCTTAGCTAGTTCATTATGGCATAAACTCAGCTGATCATACTAAATGGTCACATCAAAAAGAAGGGGGGCGGAAAAAAAAGAGCCACAAGCACTGGAAAGCTATGTGCAAGGTAATCTTCTTTTCCACCAAGGCTTTAAGAAAGCTATTTTTGCCTTTAGCGTTCCCTCCACACTATGCAAGTAAAATGTATTTCCAAGCATTTAGCTCACAACACAAATGAAGTGGCAGACAAGGAAAGATATCCAGTGTTGCTTACTGGCTACTAAAGCCAGTCTGCCTTGTGCAGCCAGAGCTCTGGCCACGGAGCCATCAGACACCCTCTGTTAACTGGGTGCTTATCTGGCCTCTCCACACTACCCTCACAGCACTGGCACGAACTAATAACACCAGGCATGCCCAAGGCTCCTTCTTGCAGAGCCATCTCAGCCAGAACCAGAGGCCCTAAAGGACCATTAAACACAGCTCTGTTGCTGAATTGAGGATATCACAGAAAGGAAGTAAATAACCGTAACAGAAAGGCGGCAGGCCTCTCTCTCTAAGTATTAATTCAAAGCTTGAGAAAATGGCTTGTAAAATAATTAATACAATTGGCCTCACCTTGAAGCAAAAGGTAAATAGCATAAAGGCCGTTTCTTTCTATTGCATTTAAAAAGTGAGAAAACACTGCGTAAACCCCTCACACTAGGCTCAAATTATACAAAAACATAACCGTATTAAAAGTCTGCATGCATTCCCTTCTCCCTAGGCTTAAAGAGGTCTTTCAGTTGAATTGCTAATGGAATAATGATGAAAATAAAAAGCCTTTTTGAATACTCAATCTGCAAAAGTCATTTCTGCCTTGTTTATTAAAAGGGTGAAAGGTTTTTTTCTCTTCTCCCTTGCTAGTACATCAAGTATCTTCTTTTAATACAGTTATTATTTATTCAATAGTTTCAGCTGAGTAGATATTTTGGGAAGATCTGACTATTGATTAGAGTAATAGATATAAATCGCAAGGGTATCTAGAGAGATCTAGAAAGAGAGTCTCTGAGAAGTTACTTTTAGGATTGTATGCCTGGCAAGGCATATTAATTCAGACATATCGCTACAAAAACTTGCCTATTTTTCCTCCTGACCTTCTTGCTGTATTTGACTTGGTCACAGGTCACACAGTTGTTGGCTGTAAGACAGTCCAACGGACACTATATCAGGTGATTTTTGAAGTGTTCTTGGCCATGTTTCCTACCCTAAACCTAGCAGCTTGCCACTATCAAGCATTTTCTTACATAAAGGCCTTAGCTATAACACTATCTCAGTTTATTTTTAGCACCAGCATCAGATCTACTAGTTCACACATCACTTTTGATAAAGGAAAACTCGTTAGTCTACATAAATTCTCCTTCTCCCTCAGGACCTTGCAGAATTTCACTGCCTACCAGCCAGAGTTCCACATTACTGCCTATGCTGAGAGAACCCTCCTCTCCATCCAAAACTGATTTCTATTCCAAACCTTACTTAAGTCTGAAAATTTCCCAAAGAAATATTTTTCATCCATAAAAATCAAAGCCTTTTAATTTCAGCAGGGCAGAGAGGGGAGGAGGGGAAAGGTAATTGCAGTCAACCTTTTCTCCTATCTTCTTTGTTCCTCTGCAGCCCAGCTGAGACCTCTGTAGAGTTTAGAGCCTCAAAAGCAGAGCAGATCCATCTTCAACATCTTCTGAACTTCCAAACAGCTCACAAAGATTTCTGCAACGATGCCTGACCCCCTGGCATTGCTGATAACACTCCAGTGTTTCCCATTACAATAACTCCTTGGTGTTCAGCGATAAATACACTTACAGGCCTTTGGGGAAAAAACCTCCCATTTTATACACAAAAAAGGCATTTTAATAACATTGTAAGTTTCATACCTGAAAGTCCAATCTTTGTTACGAACACGAGCAAGTCAACACTGCTGAGAACACAAGAAGCTGATGTAAAAACCAAACCAACTGCCCCCTCCTCGATGGGTTCGCCCAAGCTAAGGCAGGGGCAAAACATCCCGCTGTTTGCCGTGCTCCTTTCCAACCCCTTGGGTTTTGCAGCTGCTCCTAGTTGGGGCAAATGTACCTTTTTTTTTTTTTACTGGCAGACAAACAGCAGGAGAGGCACTGGGCAAGCCATCTTTGAATACACAGCATAGCAAACCTGCAGTGCTGTGAGCAAATGGTCTTGCCTAGAAGTCAGGGAACAGTCTAAGAGACACAGGAAGAGGAAGCTTCCCCAAGCCTCTGGCATTTGTAAATAAATGCCCTCATTAAAACCTTTGTCATTAGGTGGCCCACATAACTGTGTTGTAACTTTTTGGAAAAGTGACATTTCCTGCACACAGAATAAGAGGTCCCAAGAAAAGAGAAAAAGGGATCTATTTTCAAGCCTTTATAGTACCAGCTCAGTCCTTGCAAAAACTGTGGAATGAACTCCCTAAGCACTAATGAACTGACTTTATAGCATTTTTTTTTATATTGTACAATTAGAAAGCCCCCCAAAAATGTTTAAAATCTCTTAGGCAGCACGTCCTTGTAACATACAGACAAGTCCTAAATACCTGAAATAAAGTGCAAAGTTAAAAACTACCCTCTCTCATCACACGTTTCAAATAAAAGCAAATTTGGGGCTTTTCTATTATCCTCTAAAAAGTAAGTGTATACTGGAGAGGAGATGGCAAAGACAGAAGTTTAAATCAATAACTAACTAAAATGCCAAAGAATTCCAAAATGTAAAAAGTGCCTGTGCCAAGGCTGGTTGTAAAATTAAGAAAGGGACAGACAGCAAAGAACATACTTTTAGCACCTTCACACTTCTCACATACATAAGTATTTGTATTTCTTTTAAGGATTTTAGCAAGTTATGGAGATATACAAGCAAAATAAATACGCTACTTAGACATTCACATATCAGTTGTAACATCTGTAATATATTTCTGCATTTAAGATATTCATAAAGGTGGTAAGGAACCCTGAACTAACAGAAGAAAGAACTAAAGAATGGGTATTTTACTGGTTTATGTTTATCTGAACAGTTGAACCTAACTTATCTACATTTGCTGTATATTACCTTACTATACTTCAGATAAAGTAGTTTCAGAAGCCATGCAAACAACTCCCAGCTCTTGAAATAACAAGACAAAGGATTTTCTGAAACAAACAGGCTTACCTAGTTATACCAAAAAGCCTCCAAGAGCTCTGCACAGCTGGGAGGTGCTGCACTGGGAGGTGCACAGGTAAGAAGTGGCTCGAGTAAAAAAGGATTAGAGGAGAAAAATGATCAACAGCAGGAAGAAAATCAGGTGTTTTCCCCATCCACAACTCGCATCAGGAGCCTGGACACCACAGAATGCACTTCCCACACTATTTAGGAAGGAGGGGGGAAAAAGCATGTGCATTTTCTGGAGGCTTCCTTAATTTAGGTAGTATAGAAATGTCCAGGCAACTAGTTCCACAACAAATGGAGGTCAAATCCACACACTATTCCCTATATAGCTAATAGGAACCAGCTCAGTGAGATGATCTGAACCCAATTTCATCAGCAATATTATCACCGACCACCCAAGCTTAAATGAGGAAAATCAGTCTTCTGGTCTCAGAACAGACTATCATCTCTTACAACATTCAGGGTATATGGGCAGACAATATCCACAGAAGTAAAACAACAGCTGACTGCAACTTTTAACTGTCCGGGAGGCTGAAATCTGCAGCTGGCCTCGTTCTGCCAGAACACATCTCAAGGACACAGCACCAGCCCCTCTGCAGGAAAAGCAACAGGCATCCAAGAGGAGCTAGTCTGCCTGGAAGGACAGCAGCCACAGCTTGGGCATGCAGGGAAATTTCCTTCATAAGATGGGCATGAAAGCCTTCCCCAGAGCACCTCACCCTGAATCTTGATATAGATGCTTTTGGTGCTGCACATCTAGCACTACAGGCACTATATTCTTCCAGAGAAGTGTAAGAATCTGATTTGGTGCTAAAAATTTATTTCTTAATTTTGAATCAAGTTTTTGAACTCTTCATGTTGATTCAAAAATCAACATGTTGATTCAATTTGATTCATGTTGACTCAAAAAAAAGAAAACAGAAAGCTGCCTGTTTACCACCTGAAGCATCAAGCTGTGGCTCAAGATCTTGGAAGAGCAACTGGTAACTGGTGAACTAGCCGCATGGAGGACAGGTAAAATGCTCCCCCAGGCAGTAGCCACTGTTCTCAGATGCTGAGCAGTCTGAGTTCAGAAGCTCTTGAAGCACAGCAAAGAGCCTGCTGCAATTTAGGACTAAATGGGACCACACTTGTTGCAAAACTGCAGTGTATTTTGAGTTCATTTCACCTCTCAGCAGCTCTAAGTAACAGCTACACATTTCACCTGGGAGACCACTCCCCAGGGGCAAGGACCTCAGCATCACACCTCCTGGTCGCTGCTCAGGATGGACAATGCCAGGCAAGGAGGGTAGAGAGCAACAGAGACTGAAGATGCTATGTCAGTCCCACCCGAGACACCCGCCACAAACAAACAAACAAACGAGGACTAAAGCAGTTCTTGACTCAGAAAAAAAATATATTGTAGGAAACAGCTAATATTTCCTTACTCAAAAGAAGAAGAAGAAGAAAAAAAATAAAAAACACACTCGTGAGAGGGCTCTCTTAGAAGGAAGGATTCAGCATTCCATCTCCACGTGAGGAAGAACAACTTTGCTGTGAGGGTGCCAGAGCCCTGGCACAGGCTGCCCAGACAGGCTGTGGAGTCTCCTCCTTTGGAGATCTTCCAAACCTGCCTGACTGTTACCCTGTGCCCTGGAGCAGGGGGTTGGAACTGGATGATCTCTAGAGGTCTCTGCCAACCTCAACCCTTCTGTGAGTCTGTGAGGTATATGGCTATTTTTAGAGAGGCTTTTATTCACATTAGATGATAAATATCAGAGTTGTCCAATTTCCACTTGCTGAAACTTTCAACTCAGGTAAAAGAGAAAGCAGCAGAATCGGTCCCAGCTACAGGAAGCTGCAGGTCTCCAACCTTTAGGTTCCAGGATATTCACAGGAGAACTCTACACTCAGCCCAGGGGTCACAGATGAAGGCAAGTTCTAGGAGAGGGACACCTCTTGAGAAGAAACTGAAGTTATCCATGTTAGACAACTTACTACACATGAAAACTCAACCAGCAAGAATGTTTTTAGCATAAGAGTCATGACACATGCTAGAGATTTTGACTTTATGTATTTGAGAGGTTTTAAACAACAACTTTGATCAATTTACAGAACCAGGGGGTCAAATGTTATAAGAATATATGTATGGAGATAGCCACAAGAATACATGGGCACAAATGGGAACTCCAGCTGAACAGAGAGCAGCGGGAATCTCCTGTTTACATCTGAAATACTCAGGGTATCTTAAGCAGGATCTCAATTGTCATCTCAGCGATAAACAGAACAGTAGCAAATTACAGCTCCACAGTGATGTCTGTCATATAAAGCCACAAGACAATCTGCTTTCCCTACGTGTTATCATAAACTGCAATAGCCCTGCAACACCAAGAAGCTGGGAGTAAAAAAAAAAAAAAAAAAAAAAAAACAAGGTATTTGTGGAGATAAAACTTCCTAAGGCTTCATATACATTTCACTCCATTTTAAGAATCGATCCAGACTGGATCCTTGGTCTCAAAATTGTTTTCTACAGTAGTTTTTAAAAGGGGATGGATACATTAACCAATGATACATAAGCAGTGATTGCTGCTTATAGAGGCATGTGACAGAGCCTAAACTTTGCAAAACTCTCCACAGTGGTGATAGGATATGACCCTTCAGGCATGATCTGCCAGTTGTATCTTCCAAGTTCACTCTTCACTGGGCTCTAATCATGCTAAAAACAGTTTCTCTTTATTAAACTCCACTCCAAGTGACCAGTGCTCACCACAACTCAGGTTTCAAAACATTTCTAGGCTGCCAAAGAAATTTATTAAGAGGAAAGACAGAACAAGATGCGCACGAAGATGCGAAAACTTTTAGATGTTAGATCAGGTCAAAAGATGCTCAGGCCCTTTTCTCTTTCTTGAGCTTCCATGGCATAAGAAAGTTTGAAGAAAACAAACAAACAGAAGCTCTCAATGGCAAACGTCTCCAACATGCAATGCTGGAGGCGCTTTGCCCACTGCTCTCCAGAGAGGCTAATTAAAAATTACTCTGATCAGGTTGAAGAAAGAATAGTTTAAAAAAAAAAAAAAAAAAAAAGAGCAGCCACACACAATTAACCATTTCCCACAACTAACCAAAAATGCTCTGGAAAAAGGACACTTCTAAAAAATCAAGGACTTAACGTTTCAGGACGCTCCCCACAGAGGCAGCAGCCCAGCACTTTCCCCCTTCATTCACAAGCTCCAAGAGGAGCAGCACAGCCCACAAGTACATGCTGCATTTTGCATATTCAAAACTCACCCCTGGTTTTGCTTTGCCTGCTTTACTATTCTCAGACCATGAGCTGCATGTTTTTTCCATGCTGAAACCACATATTAAAAGACTCCTAATTTTAAAAAAGAAGGAACATCATTTCATACCGCTTAAACTTAGATTAGACCACATAAGGTCATTTCAAGCTTTTTAGCTTTGTTTTTAATGGGAGCGGGTACAAAGTAGAAGGATGACTCCTTGCCCCTCCTTGGGGAAGCACTGCTTCCTCAAGTGGGGCTTTGCTCCGTGGCACCAAACACGACGAGCACAGTGATGAGCTCCCCTCTTGAAAAGGCTCCATTTAACTGGCAGAAAAGCTCCCCTGTGCTTGTGACTGCACAGATCTCACAGGCAGGTACTGGTCTCCGGTTTCTCTCTTTGAACAATTGAAAAATATAGTGATAAAGAGCTCAGACTGAATCAAAAACCTGTGCAGTTTTAGCTTTCATTAAATCCTAGCTTCATTAAATCCTAGTGAGAAAAGCTGTACTAGAACACTGGGGCAGCATACATCTTCCTGCACACCTATACAACATACTATGCAGATGCTTGGTTACACAAGGGGAAGACAAAGCTAGCCATTTTTTCAGTTAATGAAATTCATGCTGTACGTACTGAACTTTGTGAAACAGAAATGATTTCTAACAGATGACCTCAAAGTTACCTCTCAGCAGTCACACTGCAGTGGATATTTATGAAAAAACATGAAGAAATAGCACAGTGTTTATCTCGAAGTAATCCTTTCCTATTAGGAAAATGAAGAAAAAGAGAAAACACCTTTTGACAGATCCTTTCTCAAACTCAAGTTTTCCATTAACCATGTTTAACAAACAAACAAAAAAATGCTTTAAGTCTCTAGGATTCAAAGAGAAAGACGTCTTGTCCTGTGCACACCACCAGCTCAGTCTGTGTTTCTCCCTGGGTTACAGTGAAGCTTTTATCCCTGCACTTATTATTGCTTGTTTCTTCATTGTATTATAAGCAGACTGTAGTGCTGCAATTAGATCCCTCAAGGTAATTCACAGACTAAGAGCAGCTCCCCCGCCCTCATCCCACCGTTCCAGCATGCCGCCAGTAGCCATACACCAAGGAAACCATCCACAATTTGTGTTCTGTCTGAAACTTCTCAGGACCTACAAGTTCTTGGATGTCATTTAGCCAAACCATATAGGTGTACCACTTGATCATTTTATTAAAGACAGATTAATCCCTGCAAGTCCCACACAGAGATAATTATTTTTATGTAGCACTCTTTCATGGAAGCAGTAATAGAAGCAACAAAATCTCTAGTTCAAAAGCAACTTAGTGCTCATCTGTGACAGCTGAAGCTCTAAAGGTGTCTCTTACTGCAGCCAGGTAATGAGAACAGAGCTGCTGGAACTGGAGTGCTATCCATGGGGACCCAGGTTTCTGCACCTCAGCTCCTTGCTTCGCTGCTTCCATACAAACTCATTGCAGAAGAAGAAATCGTGCAGGAATAGGATGATGCAGTGGCAGAGCCTTGTCTCATCTGCATAATAATCAAACATATAAGAGAAGCCCAGGAAAACTGCTTCTGTATTTATTATTCGCCCGAAACTGACATATTTAATACCCTGCAGAATTCCCTGTTACATAACATGTTGCTCAGTCAAATTTTCCAGAGCAGCATAATGTCTTGTTCTGAACTGCTAAATAATTTGCTTTTTGTGTACATCTCCTGTCACATTCAGTAAATCTACTTAAGGTTTCTCTCCGTGCAACAGGAAATTGCCTTTACTGACGCATTCCATTAGAGCAGACAGCCAGAGCACAGCCCTCAGTCGCTCCTTTGTAAAAAAAAAAAAAAAAAAAAAAAAAATTACCAACGTATAAAATCAAAACTCTTACTGTATCAACAAACACTCTGCAGACTAAAGCAAGCCACATTTAGGCAGATGACTCACATTAAAGTGACGTAACATGAAGTTTGTACAATAAAGAAAAATACAGCTTAATGACCAGCTTTAGGTTTTGGTTTTTTGTTTTGTTTTTTTGTTTGTTTTGTTTTTTTTTGTTTTGCTTTGTTTTTTTTTTAAAGGGCAGGTGTTGAAGTCTTTAGGATCTCCACAGCAAGCCTATTATTCTCATACCCATTCATGCTCATTTTTCCCCACTCAGGCACCTTGGAGACCCCAGGAAGCCATTTTCAGAGAGTAAATGGCCACAGGGTTTCTAAAGGTTTCCCCTGCACGTGGGGATAACTGCTTATGTGCAAAATATTCTTGTATTGAATCGAACTGTACCTCAATTTTGCATTGCAAAATTAAAATCATATGCTCTTCCTGACCACAAGAGGAGCAACTTGGAGGTTTAAACTATTCTGTCATTTGCAGCTGTCCTTTGTATCTTTTAAACTTCTTAGCATGGAAAGGCAAGGAGGAGCAAGGATTTTGTGTCCCAACTTTTGCATCATACTTGTATCTATTTTACAATCTACTGATGTGAAAGGCTTATTGCTTCTCCTTGTCCATGATACTTATATTTTCCTCATCAGCCAAATTTGATAAATGTTGGTTTTGCAGCACAACATTTCAGCATGTCTGGCAAACCACATTTTGCCTAGAGCACGGCTTTTGTGGTTGATAAAATGTTACAAAACCGAGATAACAGCATTGATCAAGACATACACAGGTCTACCAGCAGGCTGTACTGAATACTTCAACAAAATGTCAAGCTCTATAGCAAATATACGCATCCCTCTTGAAGTTTTCCCAACAAGAGCATATTGCACTGTACAAAACAATAACCATCCTTACGATTCTCCTGTCCTTTCCCTGAAAGATCAGAATATTTTGTTTCCTCAATAAGTCTGGATAATCTCAATAACAATCACTAATTTGGGGACTCACGTGCTACCATGAGGGACCACATGTGATGAGGCCAGTAACAGTCCTTAGGTTTTGGTCTAAATGCAAAGAAAGTGTTATGAAAACGGACTAAAATTATGTGGCTCACTATAAGAAATTTGTAAGTAAATGTCAGTATAAGGAGGATGATATATTTCACAAATTTATGTTTGCTTCCTATTTTCAAAAGCTTCAAGACAGGCCGAAAGCAAAAATCCTTCCATCCCCTCTCAGTACATCTAGCCATCATCTCTTCTGTTTTGTTTTTGGACACACACTGTCTCCTTCTTCCTCCGAGCATCAGAAAGCACCTTTCCGGGGCCACGATATCTCCCCAAACTCAGTACTTGAAACTGCATATGCTAACCAGCCACTCGGATAAGCAGAGCACTGATCTACACAAGAAATGAGAGTCAGTGGCCTGGCATGCTTTCAAACAGGAATGTATCGACATCAAAATATTTTCCAGTTGAAACATCAAGGTCTTGGACTCATAACCAAGTTAGGAGTTCTTCCCAAGTTACCAAATATCTGCCGTTTTGCATGAACTCTGCACAGACAGTTCACAGCAGCTGTGTACTGCATGGCACATCATTGCTGCAGCTTCACTGACACAGGGTGGCTCACTAACCAAGTGTGGCTCACTAAGCCAGTGCACTTTGAAAGCTTCTGTGCTCAGAGAGAGGATCAACCTATTGACCACAATCCTTTAAGTTCCCATAGAAAACAGATGCATTAGAGTACAGTCCTTGCAACATCATCTTAAACAATGGCAAGCACAGACTGTCCTGGGTATGCCTCTGCTATGAGTCGGGTAGCTGTCAGGAACACTCTTGGGCAACAGGCTGCAACTTGTGCATCACCCCCAGCTGGGCGCTCACTAAAACAGCCTTGGGTCCTTTGGGATTCCGATATTACAGAACCGTGACACGCTGCACTTGCTCTGCTATTCAGCAAGTAAACCTGCAGTAGGACTTTTTCCAATTAGCATCTTGGTTCAGTTCTTTAACTGATCACACGGGTACACAATACAATGCACTATCCAGTCTCCCAGAGCATCAACATTGGGCAGTTCGCCAAAACATGAAAGAAATGGCATGCTGTAAGCAACAGGCAGGCAATCAATCCACAGGAGAAAGATTTTTAAGCTAGTTATAGCAGTGCAATTCAATTTTTACTGAAACGTCGTGATTTATAATCCCAGTCCATTCTGGAAGGGCAGCTTTGCTAGCCAGGAGTTACGCACAGCCTCCAGAGCTGCAAACTCCAGCAACATCCTGAACATGTTCCTCGCGAGACCAAGCCATTAACAAGGGGAGCACCTGATGCCTGGGACCTGGGAGAACCCTGTGCAGCTGCTACTTATGATGCTAAGACAAAGACTACCTAAAAAGCCAAGCACACACTCTGGAATACTTGAGCTTACACCTTTGCTCAAGCTGATCAACAGCAGCAGCTCTTGGCACTCTCAGCATCTTTGTAAAGCTCACAGAATCATAGAATCATTAAGACTGGAAGGGAGATCACCTTGTCCAACCTGCCTGCACATTCAGGGTCACCTAGAGCACATGGGACAGGATTGCATCCAAGCAGGTCTTGAAGATCTCCAGAGAAGGAGACTCCACAACCTCTCTTTGCAACCTGTTCCAGTGCTCTGTCACCTTCACTGTCAAGAAATTTTTCCTTAAGTTCCTGTGGAACTTTTGGTGTTTCAGTTTGTGGCCATTACCTCTAGTTCTGTCACTGGCCACCACTGAAAAGAGGCTGGCCCCATCCTCTTCACTACCTCCCTTGAGGTATTTATATACACTGATCAGGTCCCCTCTCAGCCTTCTCTTCTCCAGACTGAAAAGGCTCAGCTCCCTCGGCCATGAGACATGCCATGGGGCATCCTTGTGGCCCTGTGCTGGACTCTCCAACAGCTCCACATCCCTCTTGTACTGGGGAGCCCAGAACTGGACACAGTACTCCAAATGTGGCCTCACCAGGGCTGAGTAGAAGGGCAGGATCCCCTCCCTCAATCTACTGTAGACGCTCTTCGTAACGCACCCCAGTATCCCACTGGCCTTCTTGGCCACAAGGGCACACTGCTGCCTCACGGCCAGCTTGTTGCTTGTTGTCCACCACAACACACAGGTCCTTCTTGGCAGAGCTGCTCTCCAGTAGGTTGGTCCCCAGCCTGTACTGGTGTCTGGGGTTATTCCTCCCCAGGTACAGGACCTTGCACTTGGCCTTGTTGAATTTCATGAGGTTTCTCAACGCCCAGTTGTCCAGTCTGTCCAGGTCCCTCTAGATAGCAACACAGCCCTCTGAAGTATCCGCTACCCCTCTCAGCTTTGTATCATCAGCAAACTGGCTGAGGAAGCACTCTGTGCCTTCATCCAGGTCACTGATGAATAAATTGAACAGGACTGGATCAAGGACTGACGCCTGAGGGGCATCACTAACTACAGGCCTCCAACTAGACTCTGCACCACTGATCACCACCCTCTGAGCTCTGCCATCCAGTCAGTTGTTAATCCACCTCAGCGTCTGCTCCTCTAACCCATGCTTCCGGACCTTGCCCAGGAGGACACTGTGAGTGACAGTGTCATAAGACTTGCCAAAATCCAGATACATGACATCCACCTCTCTCCCCTCATCTATCCAGTCGGTCATTCTGTCATAGAAGGCTATCGGGTTAGTCAAGCACGATTTCCCCTTGGTGAATCCATGCTGACTACTCCCAAGCACCTTCTTATCCTCCACATGTCTGGAGACAACAGCCAGAATGAGCTGTGCCATGCCTCTGACTCATGCAACTCAAATTCACAGTCTGCAGAGTTCTAACACCAAAACCTCTTCTAGGATTTTCCTCTATTTCCACACAGGTCTCGAGTAGACCCTAGTGAAACCAAGTAGGGCACTGCTTAGCAGTTGACTTCACCTTATCTTCCCCAGAGTCAAATTAATTACACATCTAAACATAATTACTGCTTCCAAAAGCAGGGAATGAGGGAAGCATATCCCTAAGCTGCTAGTTGAATAAAATTTTCAGAGAATTTACAGAAGAGTACAATAAAGAACACTCATTTCGGTAGCGCATCAACACATTAGTTTTACAAAGTAAATGAAGACAACCTGGAATGTAAGGAAAGAAAAAAGAAAAAAAAATTTCTTCGGTGACATTCCACGAGCTAACACAGAAGCTAAGGAAACAGATTTCCAACACAAACACCTAACTATTTTTGCTCTCAATTTTGCAGTCTTTACTTCAAGTAAATAATCCTGTCAGCCCTAACGGACGTTACTTGGCATGAGAGGGAGGGAGGTACTGGGCAACTTCAGCACGGTTCTCAGTTACTTATCTGCTACACGAAGGATAAACACCAGTATAGATATGCGTGCAGTCTGAGAGTCTGGCTGTCATCTTGGCTCAGAAGTTACAACAGAAAAGTGCATCAGTTCTAATGCAACGGGATGTATTACACACCCAGGGATGGTCAGAGAGATCCAGCACGTTATCTTTTTACTGTTGTGTCTTTGCAACACGTGTGTGCTATATATATTTTTATACATATATATACATTTTATACATATATATATATACACACACACACACACACATATATATATATATAAAAAACACACACACACATTTTATATGGCACTGCTTGGCTATTACCTTACTAAAATTCATCAGACTCAAAACAAAGAATCAATATCTTCAATATCCTAGATACACATGAATTGCAAAAATATTTTAAGAAGGGACTTTCCATTCAAAATGAACATTTGACAATTTTATTTTTAAATCTAATGGATGTATCCCCAAAGTTAACTGGAGGGAAAGGAAAGGGGAAGGAGGAAAAAAAATGTTCAGTTCCTTAGGAACATAAAATCTTCAAAAAATATGGAAGTAAAAATATCTAACAAGCATATGGATGGAAATATGGATGGAAACTTGATGGAAACTATCTGTACATCTTTTGTTTCTTATAAAAAAAAATCATATGCTCTCCGCTAACCTTGACAACTATAGGATTTGTTTTCACCTCAAGAGAGCAGGGCCAGTATAGTCTTTGTTCTTTTTTCCCCTCTCTCCAGAGAAATGCACATCAAATTTCTCAAAGTAAACTCCATTCATATCTTAAAGTATAGCAGTGCAGTTCTACGCACTTTTAATATGTTGACTTTACCACTGATAACACTGCAATAATTCTGTTCTCCTTTTTATTTCTAAATCATCAAACTGCAAGAATTCAAGACAGCTATGACATTTTTCAGTACCTACTGCTCGTGCGAACCACCCATGGAATCTTCCATACTGCTGAAGATTTCATTTTCCAATTCAATGAGTTCAGATATGTAGGTGTTGTACTCCAAAGTCCCTCTTACTTCAGGGAAACAGTGAGAACACACCTGAAAAACATCTTTAGACACTGCCTTCTCACGCCAGGACATGAAGGCTTCATTTGACTGCTCTGTGGTAAAAATAATAATGATGACAAGCTGTACTGTTCAATTAGTCTTTTTTCTAGTAAAAGGATGATACTCTCTGACACAATTCTCGGATCTCTGAGCAAGGTCTTGAAGACAGAACAACAGAATATTCTTGAAAGTTTGAGGACAGTTTGTCTGGGTGATTCTGCTTTCTTTGTGAATTATGTTAAGCTCTTGGAAAAAGCAAGCTTGAGCTTCATGTTGACAGGTTATTTTAAACACTCAATACAAAGACCCTGGAAAAATAAATCCAAACTTACCAAAAATTTGCTATCAAAGAGATATTCCATACACAAGTTGTTTTTAGAACTAAATGGGTTAAGCATCCTCCACATCATACCATCTTCTCAGCTACCTCTTAGTAGAAATAGGCAAAAAAGCATAACAGTATCACATATTTTCATGTATGTTGTAACCCTACCTAAAGATTTGTACACCATGTTAAATTCTAAAAGGATGTTGAAAAAGAGAAATCTTCCCACTGTCAAGGATTGAAGAGTTTTGAATCTTCTTGCATTCTTAACAATCATGTTTTCTATAGGATTTTCATAGCTGCTCATCTTAAATCAGGAGCCTCAGATAAACTGCCATGCTCTGCAGATATACATTATCCCATTACTGATATCACTAAGGACCCAAACAGCATATGTGCTGCCAATACAAAAACATTAAACTCTTTTTGGTTTGTGAAATATCACATACTGCTAGCTGCAAGAGAAACAGTAGGGAACTCTATACATTTAAGCAGGAAGTCTCACTTAGACTCTCTTGAGCAGCAATGCCCAGTGAGTTAATACCTCTGGGCAGAGAGCTATAAAGAAGTCTCCCCAGGAGAACTCCCCTTCCAGCTCAGAGAGGCACTTGCAGCTCTGGATGCCAAAGCACGAATTCACAACTACCTTCGACAACCACATCTTAGTAATATGAATCAGCCAAAAAGAAGGAAAAATAATCCATAGGAAAAGCCAGGTCTGGTATCATTAAAAAAAAAAAAAAAAAAAAAAAAAAAAAAAAAAAAAAAAAAAAAAAAAAAACACTCAGCACACATTGCAAGAAAAACAGAAATCTCAAGACATAGTTTTTTATTTCATCGAATCCTCCCAAAGGAAATAGCAATGCCCATCTTCAGCTCACAATATGGTATCAACCACAAACTACACAGACAGTTTAAAAGCCCTGACTACAAGACAAATCTCCCTCAGCCAGTTACCTGGCTTAGTGGCTTCCTGTCATCTGCAAATACTGTACACATTGGTTGAGATGTAGGGCATGAAATTATACATTCCTGTGCACAGCCTCCCTCTGGGGATTTTAAGCAAGGGGAGAGCTCCTCTCAAGCTCATCCTGATTTCCCAAGCTTTCTCTTAGTAAGAAAAGGTAGCCACTATCATACACCACCCTGCCCACAAATGCAGTCAATCTTTCAGTCAACCAATCTGGTTCCCTAAAAAACAGGATGCTTATAAGGAATTCCACAGTTGAAAATTATTTTGTGCACTGCCTTAATCTCTGACACATTCTATAGCTTCTTGGGTACAGTTTATTGTACCCACTACCATTCCTGTCCCTGACCTTAGGTACTTCCAGAGAAGACTCTAGACTCCTATCAGCTATGCAGGAATAAATAAGTCTGTGATGCATGGGGAGGAATCACACACAGCCAAAAGTGTTTATCGCAGTTCTGAGGCAAAAAGGGGCATATAGCTCATTCTAGAACAGATCATAAGTGATCCCTTCCAAATATTTCCCCAAAACATTTCCTCTGCAGCATCGCTCAACAAAATTTGGATGTTGCATACAATTTTGCATATCTGAAATGAACAGATTTCCCAGATCAAGAGTGCACTTGAAAGTTGCAGGAGGTTAAGACAAAATTTAGGAGAAGAATCTCAAGCTAATATCCACCTTTTGGGGCAATCTGAAGAACCAGGCTAGTTTAGCAGCTTAAGGAAACAGCGCACTAGGTACATATCAGATATAGCACTAACTTGGCTTCTTCCCGAAGTTCTCTTTTACCAGAGACAGATCAAAACTTAAGTTTCCATTACAAGCCTATTCTGAATAAACCCTTGGGGGGGGGGGGGGGGGGGGAAAAAAAAAAAAAAAAAAAAAAAGGAAAAACACACAAACAAAAAAAACACCCACGCACTTCTTTTTCAGACACATTACTAACTTAACTTACAATACTAATGACATTCACTTAAGCTTTATAGGAGAGTAGCTTCCTGAATATACTATTTTTGAAGAGCTAAAACCACTCCCAGCTGCAGATATTAAAAATCCAACATCAGTCCTGCACTAGAATTCCCTTTGTTTTCCTGCAGTCTTTTTAAGTCTGTCCTTTTTCACTCTGACCTCCCAGGACATAACACTGTTCAATCAAATTATCAGACATCTTTTCCCAGCAACACTGCAGATCCTTACCTATCGGTCTTCACATTGAGGAAAAAAATCAAATTGTCTGAGGAGCAGCTTCAGAAACAAGGCATGAAATAACCATCTTATCTCCATTAAAATGTTTTTTTTTCCCCAACCACTGCTTTTCTCCATACCAAACCAAAACCAAGGCTGAGACACCTCAAAGAGTACAGGTGAAATTCGTACAGACAGAACTATAGAGTATTGCCCTTTCACCCTTTCTCACTGCAGTTTTCAAAAGAACAAATAACTCCAGGTAAATGGCTGGCATAGCAAGGAAGAGAGAAGAACATTACAATGATTAATACTGGTAACCACAGATACCAGTTGCTACAGTACTGTATTGAATTATTTATTATAAAGTCTCCATTGCTATAGAAGTCTCACTTTAACCCACACCAGCTGCTCCCTCCTGTGCACATTAACAACATGCAAAGGAGGCTTGAGCAGAACCCTACCACAGGGAACGGTGGCCAGCAGCACTTCAGCTCTGGCACGATGTCCACGACAAAAACAGTTTCCAAAACACAGTTTCCAATATTCCAAGCAAGTTAAGTCTTTGGTGCAACAGGCCCCGTGAGGAGGGAATGAGAGAGACAGTCTACACCGCTTGTTCTCTGGACCTTTCACTGCTTTCTCTCTAGAGCTTCCTCCTTTGCTTGCAGCAGCACATGCCTCTGGGGGACCTGACAGCTGGTAGAGGCCATGTTAATTTGGGGACTTCTTTCCTCCTGCCTCTTTATGAAAATTTAGAATATCATCCATGCAGAATCACACACTTCTAAACCAAAAGACCAGTTAGATGATCTCTAAAGGTCCCTTCCAACCTTAAGGATTCTATGATTCTGTCACCAAATGTAAATTGTGCAGACAGATGGCAATCAAAACACACCTCAATTGTTTCTTGAACACAATAAAAGACTCTTTATAACATTTTAACCTGGAAACATACTTCCAAAATTTTAACAGGAATATTCTCTGAACACTCATCAATTAGTTTTTCTTAAAACTCTGAAACCAGTTGCTATCACATAACCATTAAGAAAACTTCACCTTTCACTTATATAACTGAACATTATTCCCAGCCACTCACTGCACAGTGAGCTCTACTTCAATCACCTACCAAATTCTTCCTTCTCATGATATATTCCCTCCTCAAAGTTACTGCTTTTCATAATAGTTGTTGCCATCATATCACTACAATCTTTGATGATTAAGCCTAGAAAAATCAGCTGGATCTCTATGTTTTGTTTAAAAAAAAAAAAAAAAAAAAAGCTTTGCACAAAATTTAAATTAGATAAAAAATAAAAATGA
>JAWLRI010000401.1:1942837-1959518 GCA_034781795.1 Crypturellus tataupa
TTGCAATCATATCAATAAATTCTTTGATTTTTAAGCCTATAAAAATCAGCTGTATCTTTATGTTTTTTTTAAAAAACAAAAAAAAAAAAAAAAAGCTTTGCACAAAATGTAAATTAGCTAAAAACTTAAAATGAGAATTGTATTATATCCCTTCAGTATGTCAGCTTCATGCAGCTTCAGAAATTTGAAGCACAAAATAGATAAGCTGCTTTTTTTCCTAACGTAAGCATTCCTTTAATAATCATCCAAAAGTCACCAAAGTCTGCTGCTTCATTTTATTTACTACTGAAGAGAAACCAATACATATTGGTCAATGGTATTTTTAAACAAAAAGGTTTAATTACCTTTTCAATTTAAAGCTAATACCCAATAAAACAGATACTTTCCCGAAGTACACTCCAATGACTTCAACATTCCTCCCAATTCCCAACCCCATCCTTGTGCTTCAGAGAGCAATTTCTTCTCTTTCACATTGTCAGTCAAAGCAACATCGCTGACACATTTAATACACCCTTCACCAACATGTTTCTCATGTTCTCAAAGTAGTAGCCTACTTTTAGCAGGCATTGAGTTGGTATATTATGTGATAACTTATAATAGGTGTTGACAGAAGTATAATATTGCCATTTAAATGACAAGTGCCTGCACAGAAGAGAGCCTGTAAGGTGCCTTCTGACGATGAGCAGGGAAGCCAAGCGTCTATGCAATATCTGATGCAGCTGCCACACTAGGTCTTCCCAGAACCATTAAGTAAGAGTTTGCAGTCCCAATATTAACCCTCTGGATTATAAAACTTATCAAAAGCAGCTTTAATAAATACGTAAGTCATTACATTTTAAAAACTGAATATCCAGAGGTAGAAGATAAAAAGGGGGGGGAGAGAAGGAAGAAACACACCAAACAACAGTCTCTAAGAGTCTCTCATTAAAAGTACTTGCACTTTTCCCTCATGGCAAATATGAAATACGGATAATGCCAGTATCCCGACAGCTGCACTTTCCACCTCCCCCCACTTTCTATTCTAGCAAAATCTGTTAAGGAAACTAATTAAATGAGGATTAAAAAAAAAATCCTTCACTTGTTATTAGAGATGTAAAATCCCCCAAACCACCACTAAATATGCTTACTGTTCTTCATCCAACTGCAATGCCAAGACTTGATCATGGTCCACTTATTCTCTAGTATGTTAAGCCAATTGATTAAGTCTCATTTCCTCTGTTCTCTCTCCCCTCTAATCCAACACATTTCAGACGAGTTCAAAGCCAGAATATTTTAGCATCTCTTTTTGTTCTTCAAGAAGCAAATTATGATTTTATTTAAAAAAAATATTTCAAGCTCACAGGAAGACAGAAGAAATTTCCAAAGTGTTTTTAAAGTGGGCAAAAGTGAAACTCAGAAGATTATGTCATTTTGAACACTTAAGAGAGAAATGCATTGAGTGTGACCAGATTTTTTTCCACCTAAAAAAAGCACAAATTTGGCAATCCCAAATACTAAGAGTTTCTAAAAGGTATCACTAGTTTATCAAGTGCCATGCATGTGCCATATCTGTTCTTAGAGGTGCCATAAGCTGAAGGTATCAACATCAGAAAGCTTCTCTGCCTGCAAGATCAACACCCAGGAATCTGTTAGAGGAACAACAAAGCCAGACACAAACAAAGCAAGAGATTCAGGAGAGCAATGACAACAGCTGACAGGTGATAGAGGAGATGAGGCCTGCTCAAACTTGTACTAGCAAACAAATGAAGGCTGGTTGGAGATCACAAAACTGAGGGTAGCCTTGGCTGCAGTGGCCATCAGATGGCAGAGTTGAGGATCCTGCAACAAGGAAGAACAAAAAGTAGCATCACAACCCTCCACTAAGGAAAGTTAGGGAAAATGTGGTTCTGCTACCAAATGAGAAAGGAACCCTGGTAATGACAGATACAGACAAGGCAGAGATCCTGAAGGCCTCCCTTGCTTCAGTTCCAAATGCAAAGATCAGCCCTCACACACCCTGGAGACCAGGGAGAAAGTCTAGAGAAAGGAAGACCCTTTCTTGGTGGAAGATGATCAGGTTTGAAGATGATCATTTAAGAAAATGATGATAACCACAACTTCATGGCACCCAATAGAATGCACTCACCAGTGCTGATGCAGATGGCAGAAGTCACTGCAAGGCCACTCTCAGTCATCTTGGAAAGGATATGGAGAACAGGAGAGGTGCCTGAGCAGTGCAAGAAAAATAATGTCCCTCCATTCTTAAAAAACAGCAAGGAGGAAGACCTAAAGAACTACGAGCCAGTCAGCCTCACCTCCATCCCTGGAAAGGTCATCCTGAATGCCACCTCTAGGCATGCGAAATAAGAACATAATCCAGAGGAGCCAGTAAGGATCCACAAAGGGGAAACCATGATAGCATTACATGACAGGATGATGGGTTGAGTATAGGAAGGGAGAGAATCTGCCTTGACATCACTAGGGCTTTTGACAGTCTCCCATAACATAGGCAAACTCAGGCAGCACAAGCTACGAGTGCCCAGTGAGGTGGATTGAGAAGAGCCTCAAGGGCAGAGCTCAGAGACGTGGGCTCAGGGGTGAAAAGTCTGTAGACAGCTGTGTCCCCAAGGGGTCTCAATACTGGGCTCGTTCAACTTAGTCATTCAGGATGAAGGGACAAAGGCACCCTCAGCAAGTTTGCTGAAGATATAGGATCAGGAAGAGTGGCTTATACACCATGCAGTTTAACTCAGGGAAGTGCCGAGTTCTGCACCTAGGAAGAAATAACCCCAAGCACCAGGACAGGCTGGGGGTGACCTGCTAGAGAGCAGCTCTGCAGAGAAGCACCCAGGAGTCCTGTCGGACTGACAGACCACGAACCAGTAATGTGCCCTGTGGCTGAGAAGACCAAGAGTATCTTAGAGTACATCAGGAAAGGCAGTGCCAAAAGGTGGAGAGAGGTGAACTTCCTCCTCTTCTACACAGACCTGCTGAGGCCACGTCTGAAGCACTGTAGCCAGGTCTGGGCTCCAAGGGACAAGAAAGACATGGATTTACTGGACCAAGGCCAGTAAAGGACAACAAAGATAATTAAGAATAAATTATCTGCCTTAGGGGAAAGGCTGAGGAAGCTGGGACTCTTCAGCTTGCAAAGAGAAGACTAAGGGGCAATCTTAACAGTGTGTATAAGTATCTTAAGGGAGGGTATGAAGACAGTGGGTGCACTTTTCAGTGGTGCCTAGAGACAGGACAAGAAGCAAAAAGACACAAACTGAAGCACGGGAAGTTCCTGAACATGAAGAAACACTTCTTTACTGTGAGCATGACTGAGCACAGGAAGGGACTGCCCAAGGAGGTGGTGGAATCTATCCCTTGGAAGATATCGAAAAGCCATCTGGACAAAATGCTATGTAACGTGCTCTAGGTGTCTTTACTTAGCCAGGACTAGACGATATCCAGAGGTCCCTTCCAACCTCAAAGATTTTGTGATACTACATTAAATAGTGATAAACACACGATTCAAGTTTGATATGGGAAGAAGAAAACAAACAGATCACAGGACAAAAAGCTAATCCAGATATTAGGTCTTTCTACCACAGGGATCTATTTCCCAACTGGAAAAATCTTAAAATGCCTTCACTTTCATTCCTGCTCCACTGAACTCAAAGAGTGATCAATGAAAAGCCCTTTATCACATCAAGTTTGCGGCCATAATTTCTGTTCAGAAAAGGAGTCGGATTCTATATTAAGTCTTTATATCTTCCTCAAGTGCAAGGATTGAGAAGTGAGAAGCAACATACCCACAACAAACACATGCGAACATGCAGGGGGGAAAAAAATGAAGCCTTGAAAATCTGAATGTTCAATACCGTATCACTTCACAACAAAGACTTACACTGGTATTTCTGATCAGGAAGTCCGTTCCAGCAAATACTCACCTTCTTACTAATTTTTTTTAGCTACTAAAACCTGTTTTCAGTACTTGCAATTTTCCTTAAAAAGCTAGTGAGTTCAGATTTGTACTGACCTCTATTTAAAGATTTGAGCCTCCTAAGCCTTTCTGCCCTTCTTCTCCTCCAAAGATTAGCAAATTGAGAATTTGACAGTTTCCAGACTGTTTTACATAAACCAGGCCTAATCTCAGCCTAAGTTGCAAGAAAGATCTTCACATGACCATTTCTCACTGCATCCATCTCAAAAGTCATGCTGGACAGAAAAGGATAAATATCTATTATTAATCTTCAAATATTTATTTTGAATATATTAAATTCTTACTGTGAAAGAAGCAATATATGACTAAGGTCATGTATTGCTAACACACATACTTGCTGCAATATTTCCTACATCATTTATTAAAGGCAATGCAAAATCATATCATCAAAGCTAATGAAGCAGTGCAAAAGGTCTAAACTTTTACTCCATTATGGAGGGACACAGCAGAAAATCTGCTTTTCAGTGAAAACCTATTCTGCCAAAAAGCTCTTCTGCATTTTAAATACTATTTAGAATTGTACTACTAATTAGCTGTATTCAGATCTTTTTGTTTTATTTTAGTCCCAGAGATGCTTTAGAATTTTTAATACTCCCTGTCCATGCAATATCTAAATCATAATTTAGGAACTCACAAGGGTGATTATTATTACTCCATATAATACTGAAAAAGTCTCTCAGAACTGACCTACCATATACATAGCCTCAAATGACTCACTCCTAGTAGGGCTTCCATTCCTCAAATCACTGTCCCATCACTAAAATAACATGCTAAAGAAAAAAAAAATTATTTTTCTTTAAGGGACATCAAGATAAAATAAATATGTTTGCTTCACAATAATGTCTGCTTCTTTTTTTGCCTTTATGTTTCTCCAAAATATTTCAGTGTTTTCATCTACTCCTGGTCCCTCCAGTACCACAACACTGGGGCAGTCCTGGGTTTTCTAGCACCTGGTGTCTCTTGCTGCTCTCAATCAGTTTCCCCCAGTCAGCCTGAGTGAAATTGACCTCTTGTCAATTTCTGTGCAAAGGCAACAAATCAGAGGCCACCTTGTTCATTCAACTGGCCTCCTAGCAGGAAAACCACCAGCAGCAACACTCAAAGGATTCACTAGAACTCTGTGCACTTGCTGGATGTGCTCGCTACAAACACTTTTTGTTTCCGGTGCTGACAAACAGCATTTTCAAGGCCTGTCTCACACATGGCAGTGTTCAACCACACATGGGAACAAACATTTTCAGCAGCTAGTTAGTGCTAACACATATTGATTGGGATCCTGATCTCTCTCGGATGCCACAGAAAAATATCTAAGGCACCACTGATTCATCAATAGGTAAACTGCATGATGTATCATAAGATGCTTCATAGCCTGACTGTAGTTGGGGATATACTGGGTCACAAATTCAAGCTTTAACATTTTCTCAGATACCAGCCAGGCTTTTCACACTGTCCTGGACACTCAGCTAGTTGAGTTAAGGCTGCTGAGGGCTTTCACTTACATTTATGTCCTCTCTTTAGCATGCCATGCTGCCCCTAGACAAACACAGACTGTTCGTTATACTGGAACCTAGTAAGGGCCTGATTTATGCACTACCAAAGACACACCTGCAAGGTGGTGGCCTATCTGATGTAAGGCACACATAGGCAAGGGAGGCAAAAATGCAGCATATTTGACAGAAGTATGGCCAGTGCTCTAACTAGTCCTCTGGCACTGCAAAGCACAACGGGGGAGCAGCAGCTGTCACGCAGGGAGGAAGACAGATGGAAGGGAGCCTAGTGTCAGCAGTGCTTGGGATCTGCAGGGCAATGCAGGCAGAGAGCATGCAAGAAGTGTGTAAAGAAACTGAAGTACCCGTGTAGAGGCTGAAAAGCAAGGAATTTCAAAGTAAACTTTGAAACAGAAAGCAATTTTTTAAAAAGGAGTGTAATGCCCTGATGAAACTTATTAGCCAGAATACTAGTTCTCTAAACCTCTCAGAGAGGAAAAATTCTTCATCTAGAGAAACACTGGAGCCTTCTGTATCAAGTGTGAAGTGACTGAAGACGAAGGAATACTGATATGAGTATTTCCCTACACTCTGAATCAACTCAACGACTTACAAAAGCAACGGTCTCCTTTCAGAAGATAAAGCTTTCCAAACATAAGAATACAGACATACAAAAATTACTCATAAGTAACCTACTCCAAATAGGGACAAAGTCACTGCTTAAATGAAGGCATCTCAATAGCAGAGGCTATTTAAGTTCTAACATAGCTGCTTCCTAAATGAATTTCAGCAGGGTAAAATAGAGCCATGATGCCATTCTGTCAGGGGCAGATGTGCTTTAAAAGGTTCTCACCCCACCCTCATATCCCCAGGTGGTCAATTCTGTGCTCAAAAGGTGCCACTTCCATTGCCTTCATGACCAAGCAGGATTTCAAGACCTATTTAAAGTGAAGAACATAAAATTAAAGGATTGTTTTGCAAATAGAGCATATAACACAGCTTTCCAGAAAGCTGACATGACAAGCTAAGATAAAAATAAGAGCAGCATCTTAAATTGGATTTGCCCCTGCATGGAACAATAATGTGGAACCACAGCCTGACATTACAGAAAGTCATGTCTGCCAAGAGGCTGCACTCCTGCTTTCTTCCTTCTTTCTCCTCTTCCAAGTCTTCCTTTCCTCTAAAAGAAGAAAGCCCAGCCATGCCTAACAAGTTCTGCTCTCCCCCTTAAAAGCTTGGAAGAAACACAGGGAGTGCAAAACCAGCCAAAGTTGGAATCATGTCATTCTCTCCTCATTTTCAGCAGGAAGCAAGTGGGAATTTTGCTCCAGGAGAGCAACAGACATAAAGAGAGCACAGAATATAGGAAAATAAATAAAAGGGGAAAGATGATAGAATCTTTCCCAATCTTCCCCCACAAAAAACTTGCTATATTTGAACAAAAGATGATGAAAGAAACCACATTACCACATCTATGGAATTGTCTCAGTCTCTTGTCTCTACTTGAAAAGTATGGTAAGTCAACCTTTCAGACATACAGCAACATAAAACATTGATACAGAACAAGGCTGAGCTCCAAAAACTGTCTCCAACTATCATATGGGGAGTGGGGGTGTTTTGCTTTTTGTTGATGTTTTTCTTTTTTAAAAAGATATTGTTCCTCGCTATGATGCACAAAAAACAGAAGAAAATGTGGTGGTTTTACTTGCTATTTGCTTGATGAACAGCCCATTTATCAAAATGCTTTTCATATGTAGGAATACATCATCTTCCAACATCCACCAGCATGGAATGCTAGATCTTCTGCAAGATCTTTTGGGTGGAAAACAGGCTTTTCACCTGTCAGAATTCAGTTGTTAGTGACCACAGGTGGCCTAACTTGCAAACAGCTGTTAAAGAGTTACACAACAAACCATACCTACCATGACTCATTTCAACTCCTTAAACACATCAACAAAGAAGGAAAAAAAATTAAAAAAAAAAAAAAAGAGGGGGCATTAAAGTTCTTCCTTTCTTGTATACACAAGAAGGTGTACTAGTGCCAACAAGGGCTACATGGCTGAGTTTATAAATATATTCTACAAATATCTGTTCTGCTGAGTGACTGCTTTGATTGCTTATGAAAAAATATTTACTATGTACTAATTAGTTCACTAATTCAATAGAAATATAACTTCTGATCTGTGAGAAATGGAAGTAGGAGCTTGAAGCATTCACTCAAATTGATATACTTCTCTTTCTAAAGCAGATAAACTCTTGATCGGGTATTTGGAAGATGATAAATTTATACATTTTTCTATTTTTTTAAAAAACTAGAGAGCTATTTAAGGCCACATTCAAATAGAACAAGTTTTAAATATGACCTCTGAGGTTTATACTATTTAGGAATGAGGGAAAGCAATCTGTTACCATAGAACATTTCTGAAGTGTCATATCTGAATAATAAGGATGTTTGCACTGAATACATGATATTGCATAAAGTAAAAATGTTATTCTGTTCTTCTGGGATGTATTTTATTTCCAAATAAATGTAAACGAATACAGTGATTCTAAACTGCCAACACAGTTTCATTTGCAAACAGCATTTGTTTAAATGTTGTTTTGGCTCATTCAAGAAGGAAAAACAAGTAACTGAGTGCAAGCTTGATAAATCTGAAAGAAACTCCTTAAAATAAGACTTTCAGAACCATCTTCATGTTAACTCAGTTTTTACTGAGTAAACTTTGAAACATTATAATAAGCAGCAGAGGTAAATACATTGCGTAAGAATTCATGCTTCAGTACAGAAACTATATTGAGTTTTGCTACTCAAGAAATATGTAATGCTTGCAAGCTCTTTAAGATTATACTTGCAAGAGGCACTGTCTACTAGGAATCCCATCTTAAGAGAAGCAAAATGGACTTGCATTCATTTCACATTGCTCAGTTATCCTAATCCTTCTGACAATTTTTATAGTTTAAGAATGTAGCTGCAGTATAAGCAAGAAAGTAACCTACAGAAGTTGTATATTTACAGAAGTACACTAAGTAAACAGAAAAAAAATTCTCTAAAATTTCTCAGTTGAACTAACACTGGATAAAGTATTTTTTGACAGAAAATTGGTTGTTATACTGATAAGCATTTGTATGATTTTTTTTTTAAACCAAGTTACTAAGGAAGGCATATGCTCTCAGGAAAGACAAAAGAAAAACTTTTCCCAGTTCTTTCAGAGTGGAACAAATTACGTCTTTTCAAAATTGAATGTCAATGGCTAGAAGCCCAAATCTCTTTCATCTTTCAGCATAAGGACAGGAAGTAAGGTCACTGTCAGCTCCTAATTGAAACCATCTTCAAACCAGATTTCTGATCCAGATCAGGATTTCTGTGTCTTCGTGACATGTGATTTCTAATCCGATATAACACACAAGTTCATCCCAAGTTAGCATTAGTTCCAGTTTTAAATGCACTAAATGCAGACAGGCACTGAAGAAGTTACTTAAGCAGAATACCGTGCAGCTGAGACGCAACCTTCTTCTTTCTGTCCAAAATGTAACCTGATAGGAGCCCAGAGAGACCTTCTACATAAATGTTTGGAGTTTTATTTCCAAATGATGCCAAGTTATGCTGAATTAAATCATGCAGCATGGCTTTGTGGTTGAGAGCAGTTCTTGCTAAAATGTGCATATACGATCTGGAGTCTATTTACAAGAGAATTATGACCCCAGACAGAAAGGTAAGATATACTTAGTATCTAATCTAGCTCATATCAAGCAAATGGCGAGCAAATAGTATCAGACAACTGCCACTAAATGAGATGTTTTACTTACAAAATATCTACAAACATCTCTATCACTTTTGACACAAAACCATATAAAAGGAGACCCTCAGGTAAGAATACAGGTAAAAAGTTTGATTTTCTTATTTGGTAAGGAAGCATGCAATAGGAAATGCAGTTGAAAACAGTAATTGTAGCAACACTGAGTAAGGAAAAGTATCTTTACCTGTACTGTCTACCTTTCTGAGACAATTACTTTCACAGGGACCTCTTCTGACCATCATCTCAATTTCCTAAAAACAAGAGCTAATCCCAATTTTCGTACTAAGGCAAACAAGTTTCCAACTCGCTCAACTGGGAATTTCATGGAAATATCAATGTGTTTGAACATTAGTACTGCCTTTCATTTCCACTTGTTGCATATATAAATAATAGTTTATTAATGAATAAAACTCACACTTTTTTACTTGTAAAAACACCATTTACTTGTAGCTCACCCCTCAGGGATAATATATGCAGCACTGCAAAAAGATCGGGAGAGAGAGATTTTAATAGTCCTTCAAAATACTAGCTGGAATTCGCTTAACCATATTATTTTATGTTGATTTTGTTTCTTGTTAAATAGATTTTTGTACTGCTGCTTTCATGGGACACACACAGCACACAATATACATGGTACATTGAAGATTTACTTTGGGGATTTCTTTTCTTTAGTATAAAGGATAAGAGCACTGTAGCAAAGCTGACAAAATAGTTTGTGGCACCTCCTTGAAAAGCCTCCAGATTTTCAGGCCCCTCTCATTATGTCTCCAGCAATCCCACCCCACCTTACTTGCTGGCTCTTTCCTTTATTACAGACCAGGAGACACACTTATCTTTACCAGATGGCAGAAACTGACTCAAAATTATAATCAGGGGGCATCAAGGAAGAGAAGTCTCTCCAAATCAGAGTGGGAATGTGGAAGGAGACCAAAGAGGTTAGCAGTTTATGTGCGACCGCAGACAAGCAGGGCACCTAGGCTGACATTGATATCAAATGAAAGCAAGCAATAAACACCAGCAATCATAAAAGTTTTCCTGAACATACCATTAAAAACAAAAATCCTCAGACATTTGGATACCCCCATTCCCAAGGCTCATTAATTCAACCTAAAAGAAAGCTTAGTATTCTTTGTTATCGATGAATGCACATTGTTATATCACCACCTGTTAGTTTCCATTTCTTTGAAAATATTTTCTTTCTTCCAATATTTTTCTAAGGATTCAAGTCAAGGAATCAATGAATGACAGACTGATCCATTGGACTTTACTGTTCTAAACCCAAGACTTTTTTTTCCTACTGAACTTTTCTTTTGTGATCAGTTATTGTAGCTGAATATTTCAATCTTTTGTTGTTTGATATTTCAAAATACCTCTAAGAATGCAAATCTTACAGATGTGAAACTAAGAAACAAGGTTAGATTTTGTGTCCTCGGTTCAAAGCATAAAGAATTTTTTAAATTACACACATACACACACACACTTTATTCAAGGATAGCTCCCTTGCCTTCAGTTGCAGTTGTAAGCACTCAGCATTTCTGCAAAGTAGATCCCAGAGGTCTCAAGTCCAGTAAATGAGGAACACACAGCTAGTGACCACCTGTGGGATGCCCAGTTTAAGCAATTTGCTAACAACACACTGGAACTCTGCAACAGCAACAGAATTCAATCGGCTAGGAGAAGTTAACTACATTAACAGTGAAACCTTAAAAAAAAAAAAAAAAAAAAAAAAAACCACTTCCTCTGTTACCTCTGCCTTATTCATTTCACACCTTCAACCATCTGCCACAAAAGCAGTGTAAGTCCTACAGATAACTGCTCCATTCACTATCCACAATTGATTTCTCCCCAGAGCAGGATCAATTCTGTATATTGAACATGATGGTGGTCCTGTCTGCATGTGGGTGTGCGCATGTATACATATTTATGTGGGCATGTAACTATTAATACACAACTAACATATATAGTCTTATAACAAGATATAGTCTAACAAGATATAGTCTTATGTTTGTAAACATACATATACAAACACACAAGCACTTTGTGATCATGTTAGT
The DNA here is from genome assembly GCA_034781795.1 of Crypturellus tataupa. Classification (NCBI taxonomy): domain Eukaryota; kingdom Metazoa; phylum Chordata; class Aves; order Tinamiformes; family Tinamidae; genus Crypturellus; species Crypturellus tataupa. The sequence goes on from JAWLRI010000401.1 coordinate 1,954,146, forward strand.
ACAGGCAGTAGCAAAGCCCAGATGCGTAAGAGGAAAGATCTAAAGTTTCACAGGTGATTTTAATTTCAGTATTTACCACTTTTTGCTTTTTGTCTTTGCAGTCTTTATCCTGCTACAGTTCTGTGGAGAAAATTTTCAATTTTTTAAAACAAACCATGAAAAGCAATTCTGCCACATGGCTGAATCACATACATTCACCAAAAGTCCAAGAAGCAGCCAATCGTCATGCTCCTGGCTAAGAGGAGTAAAGTAACAGTATCCCAAAACCTTGGGTTCCACACCAAATTCTGGAGAAAATGTCCCAAAGCAGCAGGAACAAGCTTTTCTGTTCCTAAATTTAAAGTTTGATTCCTTCAACCAGATCTCTTCCAACCTTGTGCTAGTTCCACACGTTTCCTACTTCTAGTTTCTCCTTTCAACACTATTCACCTCCTTTACCAAGTTAGCGTTGCCCAAGCTGCTCATGCCATTAATAAGCTGCCCTGCTTTTCCTCTGAGATAAACATCCATAGTGCAGTCTCCTTCATCCCAGACCTATTTCCCATTCTAGCCCTAATACAGGCAGTTCTGTGTTGACTCCTTTTAAGAGCCATCTCTCCTTCTCTTCCCCCTCTTTCCACCCAGGGAAACTCAGCAACATCATACAACTTTGTACAATGTAGACACCCAAGTTTCCCCAGAGACATGAAAACTTTTCCTTGCACAACACAGATACATCCTCAAACACAAGCCAGAGAGGTGACAGCTCTTAACGATCAATCTAGCCTAAATACTGGAACAGTCTGAGTCAACTTTTACATGGTAGTCAGATTTCACATATCATTGTGGCCTGAGGGAAGCAGGTTTAGTAGTTCTGTCAAGGTACACATAAACCCCAATCAGTATTAAGAGATAGGGGAGGTTTTGCAAGGATAAAATACACTTAAATTTTAGAAGATTAAAAAAAAAAAAAGAAGAAAAAAAGAAAATCACACACACACACATGGTCTCTACCAAGGGCACATAAGACCATGTGCCTAAATACGGCTGTTACATCCTTTTGAAAGTTAAAAAAAAAAGTCACTTTCAAAGCAGCAGCAAAGAAAACATCCATTTCACAGCAGTCACAATCTGCCAGATTTTAATTGCATGCTCCACAGCATAAGGGTATTAAAGCTGTTCAGAAGGGAAACTGAAGAACTGAAAAACTGAGGCTTTCTAGCCTCAACAATACAAGCAGATTCTCAGATAACTTTTTCCCCAAAACATATATCCCTTCAGCCTATAGCAAAACACATAGTATAGAAAACTGCAACTGAAATAGATATTTCTCCCCCCTCCCACCCCAAAACTACTATTTCTTAAAAGTACCTTATAACATCTTAAAGCTTTAAAAGCTAGGCCTATTAGCCCAGTCTAGCTTTTTCCAGCATTTATTCTGTGCATTTTACATACAATTAAACACAACGATGTAATTAATGATGCGATTACTAACGGTCAGTTATGTTTTCTTCCTCTCTCATGGACTAGCAAGAAAATACCACTAATCCCTTGCTCTCATGAAAGGTTTTCCTTTAGCCTTCTCAAGCAGCTGACTTAAATAACATCAACAGCTGAAAACATAGCATATAGAGAGAGTGGGAATATGCATGCCAATCAAATTTGTTATTGCTCATATGTTTGGAAACTACTGAAGAAAAGCACAAAGATATATGACTCTTAAAGCAATAAAAATACATCAAATCACAGTTCTCAGGAGTACAAAAGCCACTACACTGGTAAAGACTCAGAGAAAATCTAATTCTCAATTTCTTCTAACTCCAACTTGTGTATAATTTTGCACGTTCACTTATCGCTACTAGGTGACAGTTTTGGGGTTTTAAGACAATTTAAAAGATTTCTTGTGTCATTTTCATATGGTTGCACCTAAGTTCCCATGATACAGTCTTAGTTAATACAGTCCTTATCCAGTTAGCATTATCTGTACTGTATACCACATAAAGCTGGAGACACACTAGTAGTTACAGCCGTAAGCATGTTTATTTTCAAAAGAAGGAAAGCCACACGTCTCCCACAGCTGAAGTGAGGGTGTAGAGGAGTCTATTTCTGCTTCACTTTGCCTCTCCCAGGGAACTCTCCCTGACACACAAACACACACATTCTGAATTAAAGAATGAGAACAGGGTTGTCTGAATCTGTTACTCGCCACAATCACCCTCTCAAGAGCTCTAAATTTTATGCTGCAGCAAGAATTATTGCTCTTTGGCGTGCCCAGTTCTTGAAGTCTATTACACAAGGTAGGACAAAGCTATTACAAGCTACTTTGTTCATGACTTTTTTTTTTTTTTTAAGTAAAGTCCCATGAATGAGAAATTTAAGACCAAGCACCACACAGCACAAACGTTACCCTCAAAACAGAGAGCTGAACAAAAAAGCTGCACTATCCACTTGCTTGTTTAGCATTCTAACTTCTTGAAAGAACATGCAAACAAAAACCACATTTCTTCTGGCAAGGCTAAGTGTAGCTTGTAGACACAAAGCTGACAAAGCGAGCATAGAAAGCAGCCTTAATGGGAGGCTTCCAACCATATGGGTCTTCTGTGAAAATTAACTGGAAGTCAGCTTGACAAGATGAACTGGTCACAGGAGACACAATGCCCACTAAAGTGCTTTGCAACACCTTCCTGTAATTAGGCTGAATAAACAACATCCTGCCACTGTCCCATAAGGCAGCTGCATCTGATCTTCTCTCCTGACCTCAACACCTCATCTTTAGTCCTGGAGTCTCTGAGGAAACTCCAGAGAGACTCCTTGGCCTGGCGCATAGCACTCCTCTCTCCCTTCAGAGCACTGCAGCAGCATAACAAGATAAACTCTCCTGTTTGTCACTGCAGGACTTGTATAGACTGTGCAACAAAACTAAATCAAAAACATAACCGTGGCCAAGCAGTAAGACATTTGCAGAGCCCGACTAAAGCTCTCATTCACCAAGGTATTCAAACACCAAATTTAGCAGCAGCTGTCCATTCACATTCTGAGAGTTCAGCATTTGCTTAATTGTGGAAGTTGAAGGCCTGATTCAGCAACATGTGACTTCAGTAGGAGCTGGATCAAGCATTCCAAAATCCTTGTTGATTTATTACTTAATTTTCTTAAGTACTGATGTTCATTTCACCGTTTTGACTGCAAGCAAATAGTTATAATAGCCATTCCCCTGTCTGTCTTACTATATGCTTCTTTTGCATAGCTTTAAGTTGTTGGAGATCACTTTAGACATTCTCCTACCATTAAAGACCAAATGGCATAAAAAGCAAGTGAACAGTACCAAAGGTGCTGCTAGGGAGTTTGAAGCCTGCTGCAAAACCTTGATTGTTCTTCAAGCAATTGAGCAAATATCATCCAAAATTACTACGTATGACCAGTCCACATCATCCCTTCTGTTTGTTATCACCACCATAACACTAAAGCACTTTAAGGCTAAAGAAAAGGTCAGGATAAAATTCTGTCCTACCTTCTTAAAAATTATGGGCCCAAAAGGCAGAAATCAGATTCCTGGTGTGCTTTTTAATAAAGCATTTCACCTTAATGAAAAGGGAACAACAACAAGAAAACGTTCTGTGCAAACTGCTTTTTTCAAAGCTCTCTAGATCAATGGACCATTTCTAAAGTGTCTCTGCAAAATATCCTGTGAAAAGCAAGTCTGTTCTTATTATGCCAAAGCTCAGTGTACATGATTCACATGCCCAGTGGGAAAAAAAAAGACCAAAGAGCAGGCTCACAAATCGAAAGAGTTTGAAGGCTCCTGCCCTAGTCTGAACAATCTTAAACAGGAAAGCATTGTGCTGGGTGAGATCTATTGTCTCCTGATGTTCTCTCCAAACAGCCCGAAAACTCGTTAAGTTACATAATATTTTTACTGCTGTTTGCAAGCTATACAAGAACGCACAGCATTAACACGAAAGTTTAGAGCTGCACAGCAACTTCAGCTAAAAGCTACCAAGTAATAGGCAAACAATGAAACAAAAGCTTCTGTTGACTTACCATCTAAATCTACAAAAAGACACCCAACCAAGTTCCATTAACCTCAGAGGAAAAACAAACCAAATTCTTCCAAAACTCAAGTTGTCCCCTTGCCTCCTCCTTTCTGGTGCTACAACCTAAGAAAATATCTCTGAGGCTTATTAGAAATTATGAATTCTCATCGTAACAATCCAATTGTTAAAAATAAACCGGAACATCTCTCGTTGGCTACAAAGTGCGCTGGATCAGAGCCTAACGACTAAAAAGCTAACAGACGGCTCCAAAACAAACTACTTTCTGAGCTGCAGATAAACTATTACTAGGATAGCACAATATATAGCACATCTCAAGGCTTCCTACAATTAAGCAGCCAACAATACCACAGTTCTCACAGCACTTTCAGTTTAAAGAGAAAGGCTGACACCGGTTGGTCTACTTTGTGAAACAGGTTAACACATGATTTTACCACATCTTACCCCACAGAGATGTTGATAAAAATGTATTACTTTATACATGGCCTCTACCAGGAGAGCCTATAACTGGAGCAAAAAAAAAATGGCTCTTTCTCTGAAATATCAGTGGCTCTATTAAATAAAGGTAATATTAAAAACCAAGCTAGCGCTATGGGAGCAGAAACAAATGAGACATCTTTGTGATTAAACTTCATATTTAACTACAGACTAATTTTAATATGTAAGGCTCTCAGAGAAGGGGGGGAAGGAAGGACCACAGATGCCTGTGGATTTTGGACTGTGTGAAGAACACGTCCACCCTCCGAAGTGCTGCCAGTTTTCTGCGCGCAGCCGGTGATTTGTTTGTGTGCAAGGAGAGTAGCACTTTGTCTTTCAAGGGGCTCTGCTGCTGCCTCATCCCAAACGCTTGATTTCTGTGTTAGAAACCGCGGAAAATAAATTATATATATATATATGCATATTTAAAGGAAAGGCAAGGCAGTGCACCCTGCACCCGCAGGTGTTACTACCGACTGACGCGGGGCATCACCCCCGCCCAGCCTCACACGCAGGAGGGCCCGGGGGGGCCTCCTGCACCGCCCTCCCCCGCGGGGGAAGGGGCTCGCGGATGACATCATGCCGCCAAACCTCACCTCCCCGCACGCATATGCCACATACATTTACATATGCGCTATGTGCGTACGAACGCGGAGGAGAAGCCCTTACGCGTCTCCCCCCTCCGCACACACACACACAGCGCGTAGCGCTCGGTGGAGGTGCCCCCCCCCCCCAACGGCCGTGACTAACGGCTGCCGCGGGCCGTCGCGCGGCCCCGCGCACCTGGCGGGGGCGGGCGGCGCGGCGCCTTTGTTCGCTTACCTGGTGCGGGCGCGCCGCGCAGCGCGGGCACGGCGAGCAGCAG
>JAWLRI010000401.1:1960134-1975787 GCA_034781795.1 Crypturellus tataupa
GTCCCTGCGCACGCGGGGGACGGCTGAAGATCTAGCCCAATACGGGCACAGCGACTACGGGAAGGCCCTGAAAAGCGGCCAAAAATAAATAGATAAAATAAACACCGCCACTGTTTTGGGGTTAGGCACTTTCAGGGTCAAGAAGTGCGAGGGCAGCCCGTCTTTGGCAAGATATCAAAGGCAATCGCGATGATGAGTACTTCGGAGCCGCTAGCGCCAGACCTGTACTTCACCTCTGAAAATCCCAGTCCGTACGGTACAATTTTGTTTCTACCAGCAAGGGATGTTTCATTGGAAGTTTCATGGGTGATTACAGCCTCTATCTTTAAATAAAAGTCTAGGCTATAGCATATGCAAAGATGTTAGATATTGCAAAAATAATAATCACAGTGAGATAAAAGATTTTTGAAGCATCTAACAAAAATAATGAAAAAAAAAAAGCCACTTTTATTTTTTTAACCTGAACAAATCATCAAAATTTCAGAGTCTGTGAATTGTTCCTGTTATATTAAATTGATGATAGAAGTATTTCATCGATACTCCTTTTCATATACTAAAAAAGAGAGATTTCTGTGCTTCCCATTGGGAACCAAACGGCAGACACATTGTAGCCTTTTTTATTGTGTTCGCTGGACAAAAGCCTCCAGAACACATAGAGCTCACCTCACTCTTCAGCCTTTAGCTGAGTTTCACTGTTTGTGCAGTCCATGGCCATCATTCAGGTTTCTCTGGTCTTTCCCACCCAACGTTCGCAGGTTTAGTGCAGGCTAAACGCTCGTCACCACGAGCTGGAGAGCTCTCTGAGCTCCAGCACGTCCTCGCTGCGAGCTGCGGCTCGTACCCCTGTTGGGCACAGAGCGTGCTCTTACTCGCTCCACTTCCAAAACGTGCTTTTCCTTCCCTCTTAACAAGCCACCTCCCAGGATACTGGGCGGGTGAACAGGAGTCCGTCCATCTCTGCCTCAGATTCTGTAACGGCTTTGCCAGTGAGGACTCCTGAAATGCTCAGCTTCGAAACACAGCTCAGACACTGTCCATCACCTCTGCTGAAAGGTATCGCATCATGTAGCTGTCCTAATAGTGTCTCTAGTGGCAGAACATGTACGGCTGCCCGTTGCGGATTTCGGATCGCCTGCGGAGCATGTGTTTCACTGAGGCCGAACCACGAAAGGCAACTTCCCGAGCAGGGAAAGCATAAGATAACTCTTCTCACATTTATGATATGTTACCCATAATGAAATCCACAGCAACTGCTAACTCCACTATCTCAGGTTGCAAGTTTTCTTTCCCTAGTTCCTGAAAAACCCAACGCACAAAACCATTTTTTTTTACCTCACAGTTAGGTTCACATTCCCCAGTTCCTGCGTCCATTGAGACCAAACTTGTGTTTATGTTGTTTCTCAGCTTCCTAGGCTAATTTAAGAACTGTCACATTCAATTGCATGTTCACTATTCCCTTGCCATTTCACACTTCCATCAGAAACCTCCAAATTAAATTTCTACTGTTAAATACCCATATTCAAGCAAGAACTGTGAGGCAGCTACTGGCTACATTATATTTTGCCCTTTATTCCAGTGCCTGCTGTTTCCCAACGCATACAAAGGGCTTTCACTAGTCATACGTGACGATCTTTCCTACTTAGCCTTCTATTTACAACAAACTTTCACTGCAGCCATGCTCCACGGGGTTGTTTTTCCAATAGTTGTGCCTTTTACTGTTGTTTCCTTTAATTTTTGTTGCAATTTCCCTAGTCTCCCCAATGTCCTGGAAAGTCTTGTAGCATGTGGCAGGCTGACTGATTTCCTCCATTTGTCTTGGTAAACCAGGCCAGGAGTTTCATAGCCAGGTATTTATATTTATTTGTCATCTCTCAGCAACCAGCTCCAAAACATTCTGTCATTGACCGCAGGAGATTTTTCCAGCCCTCCTTCATTGCCACCTTCTCTCTCTGGTCCCTCTCCACCACCTGCAGTTGCACAAAAAGGCAATGCCACAGGATGGCTAAAAACACCTCCTGCAGATCTCCCTTGAAGTGATGACATTATTATTTTCCTTTCCTTTTCATACAACAACAACAACAACAAAACAACTTACCTGCTTTTAACATTTATTTTAAGTGAGGGGTGGAAGTTACCTGTAACACTTACTTACAAAGCCAAGATGTGTTCCACTGAAACAAAAACCTAAAAGAAAAATGAAAACATATTCTCATAAGCAACTGGGAGGGCAAATCTGTGGGACATTAATTCAGGCCAGAAACCTGGGTCTCTCACAGGCTTCCTCAAGTTATCACTAGCAAACCCGCTAAGTAAAACTTACTATAATTTTAACTAAATTTTAACCTAGAGCCTGCAAATGTGCCCATTATAAGAAGCAAGTAAGCAGGAAGATGGGGAATTCCCTTTCCTGTGATACCTTTCACTGGCGTCTTGTAGTATGGATCAAGATATTAGCTACTCTGCTCAAAGGGAGAGTAGAAGAAAAATTTGCCTCAAAGTGGTTATTTACTTACTGCTGAATGGCTTCCCGTTGCATAAGTACACGGAAGTTTTTGATATTACTGAGCTTTCTGATACAGGGATGGCCACTCTGGTTTATTGCTGAGACAAGACTGAGGATGCAAGAAACAGCTTTGCAAAGTATGGTTAGGCTTCACGTGGAAACTTGAAGCTTACTTGTTTCATGAAGAATGTTAAGGAAATTTTTTTTTAACACTTTGGGTAGAAATTGTACCAGAGAGCATGTACACAGGGCCATTTGGAAGCTGGAATTTCAAAAGTGGAATTGAGCGCCTACAAGGTGAATGCAGAAACGAAAAAGTCTCCCAAAAGCTCTCCATGGAAATGCTGCGCTCTTGCTTGTTACTGTTTTCTAGGTTTTGCTGGAAAGGAAGCTGGAGGATGAGGTGCTATTACAAAAGTAAAAGTACTTTCTAACCATTTTTCTTTTTGTGTTATAAATAATACCCAAATCCAGAAACCTTCTATTTCTCAGAACTGCATATCAAAATGCCTGTTCAGAAACCCTGGAGTGAATCACAGACTTCCAACATTATTTCTCTTGGAATCAGACTACTATTCAGTTATTTAACTTGCAGCTATTATTAATTTAGTCCTCAATGACCCACACTACTGAAAATATTTTTCCTTTAGTTTAGTGGACAAAATTTACATGAAAAGCAATTATTTCTCCTTAGTTGCTGTTGTTAAAATGTGTGAAGAAATGTGAATGTTTCCAATTTGTTGAACAACCTTTTGGGGAAAAAAGAAAAATGATGAAAGATATGACTTCGCTTTGTGAAGACCTCCAAGCATGAGTTCATTAGGACATTCCCAATGCTCTCAGACAAATGTTTCCTCATCAACATTTGTGTCTAAGGGGGCAGAGGGAGTTCTCTGTCATGATAGTTGTTCTCTTACTGTCCATGAAACTGTGGGCTATGGATCATGCTAAGTGTGGACAAGTGACATAAAACGATTCAAGCAATTCACAAACCAATACAACAATTCAAGTTCTCTTGTGCGTTTCCATGCTTGCCTTGTTGAATCCAAAGTTGTGCTCCAGGCTACTTGTGCCCTGCCTCTTTTAACTAGCTGGTGAAGTACTGCAGCGCAGCTGCCGGCTCTAGAAAAGAGCCGTCCTCAGAAAGCCAGCCTGAGAAAACAAACTGGCTTTGCTCTGGGCAAAGAAGGTGCTGGAAAGTGCTACTCCTAGGTTATAAAATGAGAGAAAAAAGAAAGAAAGAAAGAAAGAAAAGCTTCATTAGCATATAGCTTTTTGTACCTGCATAACTCATCAAGACAGTCCTGTTGCAACTCTATAAAACAGAGATGTTGCAAACTGGCACCAGGAATGCTTGCATGAATATCAGATTGTTCTTCTGAGGTAAAGGAATAGGCAAGAAATTCATATACTCAGAAATTCTGAATTTCTGAGCTGAAAAAATACATGGAATACATGCCTTGGGAAAAGCAGCCTGAGGTTATGTCTGTATGCAGAGGCAGCCTAATGCCTCACTACTACAGCATTGAGCATAACAGCACTTGGGTCAATCTTCTGCCTTATGGAACAAGAAGCAAAGCTGGGAGAGCAAAATTTTGTCTGTAGTAACCATGGAAATTAACAGAAGTTTCAAGTACAGGAAATTTAATATAAAATATCTTCAGTGATTCTATCCTAAATGGAGTGCTCACTAAAAGGGCCTCCTAGTCACTTACACATTCATTCAAACTTGTCCCACAAAACAGAATCACAAAACTCTCCTGCTGCTCTATGCAGTGTCAGTAAATACTTCCAAAAACATCATGACCTTGCAAAATCCATCCCCTCATTAGTTTCCAAAGTTTACTTCATAACTCTGGATACATCTACCACTCTGGCAACCATCTGAATGCCACATAGAAAGATAAGCCTTCATCCTGTCAGGCCCAGACAGAAGTTACACCAAAGATTCATCCAGTGCTCTCTTGATTTGCATAATGGGCAAGTTGGATCAATAGGTTTTGTGTGTTCAAGGATCACTGTTTTTGTAGTAATTAAACACGCTGTCAATCAGTAGATGTTTTGCCAGGTTTTAGCATGAGCAGCTGGAATGAACGCTTTTAAAATCTAGCCCATAACGTTCACTTCTGCTGACAGATGAGAGAAATACTTCAACAGCCTTTTTCCCTTTTCCTGCTCCTTCTAGGAGTTTCAGTCCCACTCTCCCTGCCATTAATTATCTGTCACAAAATATCTGAATGTCTGTTGTCTACACTTTTCTTCATTTACATTCTTCCTTACAGTCTTTCTGCCTGTTTGTTGCCATGCAGACCTTTCCTCCCTGCACTGCTTCCCCATCTCTCAGTGAGATGTCCCAGCACAGACCTCTACGAAGCAAGGAACTTACTTTGTATTACTGAATTTCAAGTCCCAATGACACACAATGTGCAATGTTTTCTTCCAACAGAAATCCCCTCCGCCACAACACCCCTGTGCAGCACTGAGCAGTACAGCCATGTGGAGCTTCTAGTTACCTTCACCACTTTTCTGCAAGCAGTGCTTGCAAGCCCCTGCTCACAAACCAGGATCCCTTTGTGTTGAACTGAACAGTCTCCGAACAAAGAAAGCCAGAAAAGACGGTCCTTGCCTCTCTGCACTAAATAGCCCAAGCACAAATTCCAGTTTTGGAGCCAGCTCATTCAGCTCTGCCTCGGGGGTATTTGTGCCATGGTGTGTCACAGTGCAGCTGTCCCCTGTGTAAACTTTAAAAGACCATTGTACAGACTTGTGACAGGCAGACATAATAAAGGGACATAAAACACTCAAAAAGTCTTAACTAACAAGAAAAAGAGGAGCTTGTAAGGGCAATGCTTGAAACAGAAATGAGTTAATCCCAAAAAAGAAAAAAAGGTGAATTAGAATCTAAGGATAAAACTTTTGGCAATGGGATATACCAGCATGGGAATGGCCCTTTCCAGGAAAGCAAGGGAAAAAAAAACTCATATCTCGGTATTTAAGACTAGTGCAGACTGGGCACAAAGCAGTTCAGGGAACAAGATGAGATAACAGGCATATTCCATTGCTAAATAAGAGTTCCTAAGGCACCTCCTACTTACAGCTCAACTGTGTTTTACATTTACATTCAGTACATGATGCTCACAGGTGTCTGCTTCTGTCCTCTGATATAGATGCTAACTTGAAAAACACTAGTAAATGGGTTGAACTACTGAGCACAGATACATGAAATGATTTTTTGATATAATGATATTCCAAGTTCAACATAAATACAATTCAAATATTTAGTTTCCTTCAGAAATGAGGGAAAAAAAACAGGCAACTTGGGGATTAATCGACTCCTATAGACAGTGTCCTCAACAGTCCAGCTAGTCATGTGGCTGGCACGTGCTCCTAAGCATGCAAGTGTTCAGTAAGGATGAAAGCAGAACAAATTGCAGTAGCCTTTTCCAGGTGCCACAGCAGGAGACTCAGAGCATTAGAATAATTGGCCTAAGTCAGTGGTGGGCCTAAGGAAAGCGCCTGTCTGCCTCGATGGCTTGAATGGGCTGAGGCTGCACCAACAGAAGCCACTTTTAATACTGTCCTTTACAGCTTCGCTCTGCAAATACTGAGGGTGAGCCACAAGGGTGAATCCAGGGTGAGAAACAAAGAGGAAGAAATTCAGACAAAGGAGGTCCTGGGAAATCTCTCCTGACAACCCTCTGCTTAGCTAGGGAAAAGCCGCAGAGCAGAGCAATTCCATCCCATGGAGGGAGCTAAAAAGGCACCAGTTGCCACTGCTGCTCTGTTCAGCCAGGACAACTACTGGAGCGAGCAGCGGCAATTTAAGCCAGAAGTCTTTCCTTCTCCTGTTCTTTTCACTGATATTTTATGCAACATTAAATTAAGGTCAGGTAAAGGACATGTTAATAATATTCCTGCCAGTAAAAGCCACAAGTTAACTATTAAATTATATTTATTTACTTACTCTTTTATAAAAAAAAAGTTTCCCTTTGAAAGTCCATTTGAGTCACCAATGAGATTCAAATCAGTATTTGGACACAGCTCTGAATAGTTAATGAAAGTGCTCTGTGCTCTGTCTGAAATCAGTTGTGGCTCCCTTTTAGCACATTAGTTGAATATATACACTGGGATTTTTTCACATTGTTTTATGTTATTACAATTTGCAAAAAAAATTACACTAATGGTCCAATTTCATGCAATTATCTGAATGCAAAACATTGTTCAGTTGAATTCCCATAGCTTAACCCTACTAGTTTTCTTGGCTGTCTCACTTTAAATTATGCTCCAATGTCTTTAAGACAGATGAAATGCTGCTATTTTAAAAATGGACCCCTTCTTCAAAAGTTATCTGCAGTGATCTTTTAACACACAGGGTTTTTATTATTATTATTAGTGTCTGCAACCAAAGGTACTTTAAGCAAACCTAATTTATCATCATAGGCCTCCAATACATACATTTTCACTACAGTGCTTTATTTTTACTATCATGGTAAAGACCCAGCTATAGTTGCACCGTAATTGTATCTCTAAATGTCTCCCGAGCTGCACATATGGGGCAAATTGTGGTTTTACGGGTACACGGGGGAAATGGAAGAAGAGAGGAATGCCATACAGAGAATTACCTATTTTTTTTGCATCCACGTGCAACATAGGCAACAGTTTTGGATCAGAGGCAATGTGTGATGTTATTGCTATGTTAATACCAGCTTGGTGGTTAAGTCCGAGTATTCAGAAATCATCAGCATGGCTAACAGATCAGAAATCTCTACTTTTGCAGTTGCTCCTCCTTACTTTGAGTCCTTAAAATTCACCTCTTCAAACTTTATTTAACAATCTAGAAAAACTTCATTTGAAGTAAAATCTGAGTTCTTAAATCGCACGACTCCAGGATCTGGGACTGAAAAATGCCAGTTTTTGAGACTTACAAGATTTGGTGACAACGTGTTAATTTCCCCAAATCAAGCTAATGTACTAGCCTTGCCAAATGGCCCGTCTTTCTGGAAGGAAGCACATTTTGTACTGCTTGAAAAAGCTGGATAAATTCCACACCATGAAGCATATTTCCTTGAAGCTCTGGAAGGCTGGACTATGGTACTATGCTCTTTCTATTCCTCTGAAATACCTACCCTGCGTTTCCGCGTTTTGACTTCATGTACTGCATCCTTTGACCCCTCTCATTTTCGGTAGGATAAAACCATTCCTACTTCCACTTCAGAACAGGAAAACTTGCATTCCTTTCTTCAACGAGGACGTGTGATAGATCTTTTTTTTTTAGCTGAAGTTGTATGCATTGATTTCTTCGAAATTCAGTCTCTAAACTATGTTAGTTTGTTGTGAATGGAGAGAAATAATACGCATTTCATGATAAGATAGGTCAGACACGTCAGCCTCTTGCTTTGTCTATTTCTAACTTTTGCCTATAGAGGAAGGCTTTGATAACTAGGCCCTCCCTTTTAGAGGGATAAAGTTAGATGAAATGAATCCCAACTTTGATGTCTTACTTTAGTTACCTATGAATCAAAGTAATAAAATTTTGTTTCTTTTTCATTTCCTTTTCCTTAAATATCTTTCATCTTTTTTTTCTTTTTTGCCCTACAGGAATAGCTAAGTAGTGAAATTACTGTTCCTTATAAAATGACACATTTTACTGAAATCGTTATTCAGATCTCCAAATGTTCTTCAACAAAGGAACTGAAGATGTGCTATTTAGATATTGACAAGGTGAAAATAAGCAGAAGAGGGAAAAAGCAAGTAAGTTTTTAAACAGAAGAACAATAAAAAAACATACTTGCTCATTTTAGCTTTACTTTTTACCTTTACATCCTAATCACACCCAAATACATACATTTATATGCCCTGGTGCTAATTGCCTTGAGGGATTACTTCCAACAGCGAGGCAGGATTCTCCCATTCTGAGAACATGATCATACTGATATTTCATTTACATAGTATTTTACTCATGGATTTACTGCTAGCCCAGAAGAAGGCTCTCAGGGAGCAAAAATACCATTTTTTTTCACTGTATTTTTCAAGATAACTTGTTTTGTGACATTCAGAAAGCCAACGGTCTCTGTTATAGAAACCAAAGAACAAAAAGTAAATAGAAGAATCCTTTCATTTTCTTATCCTGATATTTGAACCTTATATCACTGACGTGGTCACTAGCTCCTTGCAGAGGATCAGGACACATGTAACTGCTGTATTCACTTGTACAGGGAATCCCCGTGCAAAGCTGGTTATCTATCATTAATCTAAGCTGAGAGGTAACTGATGATGACAGAGGCGCTAGCAACTCTTTAGTATCATGGTCAGAGAGAAATAAGTGAATTGCCTGCCCTAATTGGTGCCCAGTGTGACATTTCTCACATGACTACTAGCAATTTTGCTACCCTGAATCTGCAGTTTCTAGGGGATGTATAGGAATGCAAAGCAGTTTGCTTGGGGATGCCTTTCACAAGCATGGCAAGGTGGTGTCTAGTCTCCAGCACTTACGTGCTATATGTACTAGTGTCACAAAAGTTTAACTTGAAAGTGACAAGCTCATTAATTAAAATTCTGATTTCACCTTCATCTGTCTTTTATATCCGTGCAGGCACATACACAGCTATAAATACACAAAACATTTGATGCTCTATTTTTGGAGTGGCAATCAATACTAGCTGCCCAGTGGCACACTAGAATTCATGGTGATGAAATTTAGCATTAATAAAGACTGGTACATGAGACACAGAAGGGACAAAAAGGGAAAATGTTCAAATGAAGGCATATTTCCATCTCAAACTTGCAAAGCATTACATAAATGGAAAACTAAAATAAAAATCCACTATCTTACTGCCCTTAAAGTTAGATATCAAATATTATATTTAATTATGCATTTTTAAAAAGACCTCGCCTCCTCTTTGGGACTAGAAATCTTTTAATAGCATAAATTTAGTCAATCTTTCATTAATATTCATATATCTGCCCTAGTTCCTGGATACAAATCTGCTAGTGAAGATCTACTGCAGTAGAGCAGTACGCAGGATTGGGACCTTTCTGTGCTGGCAACAGACCTTCGCGCAGCCAAAGTGCATTCCCAAAACAGTGTCTGCTTCCCCTGCTTACTGCCTCCTGAGCTGGAAGCCTGGAACATCTTCAGAGCACCTCAGCTGAGTGGGAACATGTTCCCCTTGCAGAGATGAGGGTCTAGCGAGAACCTGGGACTTGGGTCTGCCCTCTGTGTTGCAAAATACATTTTAATAATCCTTGGCAAGTCATTCAATTCTTTTCATAGATTGTTGCCCATTTTATGAAAGGGGGGAAGAAGTGCTTCTCTTCTATCCGAGGGTTTCTTACTATGCAGCCATACAAAACCATACAAAAGTTATACAGCTTCTAGGCTCCATTTAGCACTAACTCAGTCTCTTTATGCAGCATCACACTGCCACATATGAACTTAGCCCAAGATCGAGAGCCTGAGGGCAGAAAAGACCCTAACGATCACCCAGGCTGCCTTCCTCTATCATTTCTCTTCAGTAATTTCTGCATGGTGCTCCAGAGTTTCTGTTGCCAAGGAAACAATTATCAATCTTTCCTATCTCTAACCATCCCCATCCTCCTTTCCATTTTGTCATCCAGTACAGTAGAAAATGTTTTCAAAGATCCCAGTCCTCAGTCTGAGCATCCTCATGTCTACCCTGAAGAAAAAGTGGGAAAGGGTGGAGAGAATTTTTCTTTTTTTTTTTGTCGGGAGTTCAAACTGGAGCTAAGCATACCTCTTAAACATGGGTTTTGTGCTGCAGGTGGATGATCCTTTGAAAATGGTCCTCTCAGCTGCAGCTAATTTATCAAATGCTACACATTGTTTTCCTAAAGCCAGACATTAGTTTTTAAATTGCCCAACAGCGTGCCTCTTCATATACTCTGGTATCTCTCCTCTCACCTCAGCCTTAGCTCCATTACAGGCTCGTATACAAAGGCTCTGGAGTTGCACACTTCAGAGTAGCATGCAGCTCAAGAGCAAAAGCAATAATGAGAAAGGAAAATGCAGAGAAATGGAGAAACGTGCAAAGGGAAGATAGGACGCAAAAAACAATCCCAAGACCTACCAAGTAAATTAGTTGCAGAGCCAGAGATAAAATTTTGGAGTCTCAGGAGATACCTTCAGGCAAGAAAGCAGAGACTTGCATGATTTTCTTAGGTCTAATGAGTCCTATCTTCATAGTTCATAGCTCCTGACAACTGCGCTGACTTTATACCCTTAAATACAACTGTGATCAGGACAACCAATTGAAGGACTGAAGGTTGTTTAATCAATATAATTCCTAAATTAATCCTCTCAAAGTCAGTGTAATTAGTTAGTCAGCCTGCACAGGACGGAAGAGAAGCTACAGGGGACAGAAGCACCACACACTCACACAAAGCTTTAGGGCAGGCTGGCTGCCGTTCGGCGTGTTTTGAAGGCTCACCAGGTAGGGCCACCATCCCATTTCAGAGGTAACTCAACACAATAGCTCACTCAAAGGTAAGTGGACTTACTTGCCAACCTAAGGAATAGTAGGTGAGTGAAGAAAGGTCAGGAATAGATGGAAATTGAAACATTCCTCAGCGTAAGCCACCGCAGACTGAGAAATAAGGTAGCCCACGCTAATAAGGCACTCTCTGTTTACGATCAGCGATCAATCCCTTGGATTGCCCTCTCACAGACACCCAGTTTACTGAGCTTACTGAGTTTTTGGTTGTGTGCATGTATGACATAACAGGATGGTTTTAAGAATGGCTGGATGATGCATGTATGCACAGGAGGTCATATACATTACGTACGTCTGTGGAAATACTCCTGAAGGCCTATGCCAGAGGACAAGGCTGTAGTTTACCTCAAGTACAGTAAAATCTGGATCTTTTTGACCATTGTGGTCTTATTTTTAAAATGCTGCACCCAAATATAGTCTTGAAGGATCTTGGGACCTCTGGTAATTTTCCACAAAACTCACCTGCTGGCAGCTTAGGGTGGTTCAAGGAATGATGGGAGAACAAGTTATTTTTTATGAAGCTCATCAATATCTCAGTTTTCTTTTTGGCTATTTTCCCACTTGGCTGTACAGAAAGATGTCAAGAGGGGAGAAAAATAGAAAGGAACAGTGACAACAGAGAAGATCTTAGGAAATTTTGAAATATCACGGAAACATTAAAGAAGTACGTGAGGGAATACCCACCCACAAACCTTAGCACAGGTGTTAATTTCCCCTAAATGCAGTGAGAACCCAAAGGTACTGAACTGCAGGAAACCTGTACAAAGACAAGCAGCTGATTGTTGGGATGAGTCCAAAAAAGCCAACCTTCCTTGGAGTGAACTTTGCCAGAGCTGGTGTGCTGCACCTCCAGCAATGAGTTTATGTTAAATGGAGGTTATCCAAAGCAACAGTGTTTTCTAGTGGGATGCGTACAAATGCTCTTTTCTGCTCTACCTCGATTTTTACCTGCTGGCTTGCTTTACTCAGACTGAAAAAAACATCTTTTCTTTCAAAAACACTGTTCTTGAGTGTACTTGACTAGCTGCTGGCCAAAAGCTTGTAGGGTCAGCACAGTGTAGGGCAAGAGCTGCTGCTTTCTGAGGGCAGGAGGACAGAAAGAAATTTGTCACCAGGGAGCTGCTCACAAGGTTTAGTAAATGCTAACTTTGCCTCTAGGACACACCAGGTGTTCAGGTCACTGCCTACATGTAGCCAGGGTGCTAGGAAAATGATCCTTCTAATGGGATGTTTTCACATGTTGAGTGCTTTTTCATTTGCAACAGTCTCCATAATCATAGGGAAAATTGCATCGAGGAGAAACTAAAAGCCCTGGTTGGCAGTGACACAGACCAGATGATGTGCTGGACCGGCAGCCTCGCAAGCCTGTGCTTCCTCCCATCCACTGCTCCACACAAGTGCGAGGCCTCATAACCCCCAGGTAAGAAAAGCAGTGACAACCAACAGCCATAGCAACACGGTGAACACTCAGTAAACCTGAGAGCGAAGCTGTCACTTGACCCTGCTGTCTGTCCCTCCTGAGGGCGCGCTGAGTGGTTCCCAAGCAACTGCCTCCCTGCTGCTGCCTCTGCGCCCCAGGCTTGCACCGAGGAAGGGCTATCGGTTTGCAGAAGGAGAGTGATCCTGCTCTGTGCACAAACAGCTCCAGCTTTCCTTACAGCAGGTGTAAGTATATTAATCCAGCAAATGGCACCTGCAGACAGAAGCAAAAGGTTATCTATCTGCTCTGCTCCTCACCAGAGCTTTAACCTGCCCAGCTCCTGTTCACATTGGCACTGATGGCAGCGGGCGCAGGCAGCCGAGTCCCCTCCACACCAGCAGCTGGAAAATCTGCTCCATGGCTTTGCTCTGGAGGAAAGGCTCTCTGCTGCCTAGGAAGCCCAACAGGGAATCAGGGAATGTGCTGGTCTTACCAGGCTTGTGTCCTGGACAGCCTCAGCTGCCTGCCCCTTGATCTGAGAAAGGCGCTCAGAATGAAGGCAACCTCCTCAGGAGATACTGGATGCTTCAAACTTGCCAGCGCCATCCACTAAGCCCAAACTTCAACCTACTCTTACCACTTCCAAGTGTCTTTCTGAGACAAGCAAGTCCTTTACTGTCTTTACACATCACTTTGCACGACTCTCTTGTGTTCTGGTAATCGTCCCTAACCCTGTTGTTATCAATAGTGATCTTATACTCATCTTGATCATGGATTAAATTGTTAACCAGCTTCAGAGGTAGTTCTAATCTCGACAAGCTGCACTGGCTCCTGAGATCTGTCACATGGCCGATCTTCACTGCAGTTCACAAAAGCTTTATTGATGCTACTTAGTGTTAATTTTTAAAATCAAAATGCAGTACTGACTCATGTGTTTAACTGTCTTAGTACATTATCATTATGCAGTTACGTTTGTCATCCAAAAATATAGTCCCATCAAGGCACAAAATCAGGTTGGTTTGACAAATCTGCTTATAGTTACCTCAAAATTATGTCAATGGCATTAATCATATTCTTTAATTTTCTCAAGTCAATGCCATACAAACATTTCCTTTATTTTCCCTGGAAATATATAGGCTAGCCAGCCTGCAATTACTTGGCTCATTCTTTTGGGCAAAATTAGTAGTAATCTTTTGCTCTGCTCTGTACTGCCTCTGTTGCCTCCTGACCGCACTCTTCTGTCAGTGACTGCTCTGATCTCCTCCTCAGAGCAGCACAATCTCTTCTGCTTCTCCGAGAGACTCAGTGGAAGGGACGGGACAAGCTGTAGCCCCTTCTCTCCCTAGACGAGCTTCTTTCTGCCCTTGTAGAGCACTGTAGAACTACGACATGTACCCCCAACCTGGTTCCTGGGAGGGCAGAGGACCAGAGAGTGAGTTGTGAGAAGCTGCCAGCCCAGAGTGGCACTTGGGTACCTCCACTGAGTGTTACCCTGTCCCACAAAGACAGATGCTGGCCCCAGGAAAGACCAGGCTGTCCAAGAAGTGAAGGACACACAGAGGTAGACCATTTTCTTGCCCTTACTTACAATTCTCTTAAGCTTTGTCTGAACGCTTAACAGCATTTCCATGGCTGGGGGTACCACAGCATCCTCCTCTGTGGCTAGCAGCAGCCAGGTTCAAAGAGCGTCGTTTGTCCTTACCTGCAGGTCTGCTCCAACGTCTGCCATAATCTTTTCGTTAGCATCAGTTAGCATCGTGTCAGAGTTTATGATGGCATTTCCCGAGGTGTAGAAGTGCCGCACTCATTCTCCTCGCCTCTGGGAGGAGATGCCCAGTGTGATCGGAGGGTCTCCTCTGCAGGAGAGCAGCAGCAGTGCACTCGTGTCTCCAGAGCAGCCACAGGGTTCCTTACAGCGTGACGGGACCCTTGGGCACGACGTGCTGCTCCGGAGTGACTGCTGCGGCTCCCTCGCGTTAGTCCTGTTATTCTCCTGCTGCACGATTCCCAGGGAGCCAAAACAGATTCTCCAGCAAGTCACGGAAGAAACCACCGCCTGCTCACCAGCAAACAGGCACATCCAACACCGCAAGGCTGTCCTGCCAGGGTAACTGACCACATGAGCCCCAGCGGAGAGCATTTGCTACACATCCCAGGGAGAAAGGGGACGCACATGCTGCCTGCTGAGAGGGCAGAGAAGCACGAGTCCCCACTGACATCTCTTAAAAACAGTCCTCGCTCTGGGACCTCCGCTCCAGTGAGGAAAGGTCACAAATGACAAGGTTGGTGACAGGAGAGTTCTCTCAAGGATTTCATTAAGCATAAGGGGTAGTAAGACCATGAAAGCACCCAGCTATATTGCAAGCAGCACCCATTGGCTATATTGCAAGCAACACACTATTTCTCACAGTTTACTTATGGGTTACTCCTTCTGTGGCTCTTCCCAAGTCTGCACATGACTCCAAACCTTGTTGTGTTTCACGGTGGAAGCCCTGACACCTTTGAAAACTCTAACAGTGGTAAGGAGGAAAGGCAAAATGGAGACCCTTCCCCACCTTGGTTTCTTCTGAGTATCACGATGCCATTTTGAAATACGTGAGGAGAAACAACTGCAACCATTCCTCACCTTCCTGAGAGATGATACTCTTCACGTGCAGCCCGGAATCTCTGGGAGGCAATAGGTTTAAGGAGCCGGATGATTCCTGATTTTGTTTAACGGATAACCGGGATGGGTGAAGGGCCGCCCAGACCTTTTGCCCCTGGATTTTGCGCGCCAGCAGCACCATCGGTTTGGTGGGAAGCTGCAAGGGATGGCTGTGTCGGACACGGGCCGCATCAGACCCGTTACCCATGTGGCATCCAGCCGAGCTTTTACGAAACCCTCAGCGCAGCGCCCGTCCCGGTGATCCAGGGCAAGCGCTGCGATCACAGGCAGGTATTTCGGCACCTTTGGCTCCGCACAGAGCCAAGCGCCCACGATACGCTTCACGCGAGCGCTGAGTGAATTTACTGGTGGCACTTACATTGCCTCTGGTGCCCACTGCTTTGTGCTAAACGAGCTCTTGAACGTTGCCTTCGCCCCGGCCCTCGCCGTTACGGGTCGCGGCTGCTCGGGCCGGCCCGTCCCGCCGTGCGCGCGGGAGCAGCCGCTCCCCCGGGCTGCTGCTGCTGCCGCTGCTGAGCAGGCACCCGCGGGGCACGGCGACGCTCGCAGCTACAT
>JAWLRI010000401.1:1975887-2088054 GCA_034781795.1 Crypturellus tataupa
GCCCCTCCCCGCGCCTATAGGGTGATGCTGTACATTAACCCCCGCGCCTATAGGGTGATGCTATACATTAACCCCAGCGCCCATAGGATGATGCTATACATTAACCCCCGCGCCCATAGGGTGAGGATAGACATTAACCCCAGCGCCCATAGGGTGATGCTATACATTAACCCCCGCACCCATAGGGTGGTGCTATACATCAACCCGGGCCAGCCCGGCCCTTGGGGGCTTCGTGCTCGCGATGCGGCGCCCCGATGTGCTGCGGCCATGGCGGCTCAGCCCAACCTGGGGGGCAGGTTAAAGAAAACAGCTGCCCCTTCCCTGCTCCCGCTGCAGCAGCTACTGCAACAGGGAGCCCGTGGGTGGAGGGAGGGAAAACCTCATTCAGAGGGAACTCGGATTATTTTTAAGTGTTGAGCACCCACTGCTGTTCCTCAGTTCAGTGGGAACTCAATGCTGCTGAAAAGTCCTTTTTTTCCCCCCCTCCCTTTCTGTCTATGCCCCTCTTCATTTACTCTTCTCAAGCCAGTATGTGGTTTCCCCTTAATTCTCTTATTTCCTTTCTTGTCTTGTGTTGGAACATTTCCTCCCATCCTTATACATCTTTTTCAGCAATGTCAGGGCCTCTGGCATCACACACAGCCTGCCCTTTGCACCGTCCTCTTTCCCTTGCTGTGTTGTCCAGGTTGTACCCGTCACTTCCAGATTGCATCGAGGCCCTGGCAGGCAGGGGATAGACAGGATGCCATGGGCCGGAGCAGGGATGCAGGTTTAGGGGTGGCTGCATGGACGTGGGCAGAGGCAGGCTGGGTGCTTTGGTTCTGCTCGCCAACCTTGTATCGCCAGCGGGGCTTGGGCACGCGGAGGTTTCATACAGACGCGGTACAAGATGTAACGATCACCACACTGAAGAGCGAGCCAGTACTTTCAGAGTCCCCAGGCCTTACCATAAGCAAACACAGCCATTTATGATATTATTTAAAGCCTTAAGAAAAAAAATAATGGGATTTCCTTTGAGGTTGCAGGACAAGGGGCATTGAAGAAAGGAATGGGGTACGTATTGAGGCGAGGAAAGATCAGAAGAGAAAGACCTGAATAGCAAAGGAACCAGGACTCACTGTAAAAAAGCAGGGCTCTGCAGTCTGCAGACTCATCCTCACAGACAGTTTTTAAGAATAGATTATATCTATATTATATCTGGCATATTAGAGTTGAAGGACTGTTAAAATTTCATCTGTGTCTGATGGGATCCTTTCCAGTCTCTTTTTTATTATTGTTATTCCTATGGTTACCCAGGAAAGGGCTGTTTCTTGCCACCCGAGTTGGAGAGGCAGCACAAGGGTGTCTGGTTGGGGATCAACAGGCTCAGAGGCCTGGCGTGAGAGTTTCCAGGGCAGCGGAGGAGCAACATGGTGGAGCTGTGACCAAACCCCTAATGCACGGGGGAGCTGCACAGTCTAAAGCAACAGTGGAGGCATCACCGCACTATCCTGGATAAGGAGGAGCAGGGCTAGCCTTGCTTTTGTGGGGGTGCGTATCAGTTGTTCCTTGGTCTCCAGACTGTGCCTGTCTGGAAAGGACCTGAATTTCCATCCCAGGTTTCAGTCACAACTTTTTAAAGTACAATAAGTCTTTCCTTCCAACCATAGAGTTTTTTTTTTTTTTTTTTTTTTTTTTTTTTTGTGAAATACTACAAACTTTGAGCTACAAGACCTTTTGCATTTCAAGTTCCCTCCCCCCCCCCCCGCCTCCGTTTTACAGCTCAGAAATAAGAGAAAGGAATAAAGTGACTCTTGGATGTCCGACAAGTTCATACAGCCAAGGCAGTGTGCTTATCCACATAACGATGGGAAGGGTTCTGGATGCCTGCTGGGCTCAGCCTCTCGCAGCCCAGAACATGCGCTTAGGCTGGTGTGTTGCCTTGTGCAAGGGACCCCGCGTGCGCCGGGATCCGTGTGGCAAGTTCTTCCCTTGGAGCAGAACTGCCCAATAACCCAGGCTTTGATACGCAGTGCAGCGCCGGGAATAACAGTCTCTGTTCCTCAGGCTTTACGCAGCAGTCTCGCAGCACAAAGCATAAAGGAAAACTGCATTACAGGAAACACTGACGCAGGCAGGTTCGCCCTGGGTGGGCTGGAATAGTAACACGCAGCAGCTCGCTGCAAGGAGCAGCTCGCAAAAATAAGAGAGTGAAGGACCAAGAATCGATGAGCTTCAGACTCATGGATTCAGCGCGGGCTTCCTGGGAAGCGCTGACACAGGTATGGAGGTGACTGAGAGCAACAGCCCGAGGCTCAAGGGACAGGACTGTGCCCCCTCCTATCCCTGATCTGACATCGCTGGGAGGGAATGGGAACTAGCAGGGCCAAGGAGCTCAGGAAGTCGCCTAAGGTCCCCTTGTAAATACAAAAGCCAAGCCTTAGACATGCAAGTATTAGAACACAGCCTCAGCACTGGAAAGCGCCATACACCAGGATGAGACATATGGGAATGTGTATGTTCTGCTCATATGGCTGTGCCCCTACTTCCCCACTCCTGCTTTTGGGTGATGGCAACTACAACCTTGAGCAAACAGGTTTTGCTCAGGGAAACATTTTCGGAGGAAGAGCAGCAGCGATCCCCTTGAGCCTCTGCAAAGGGCTCAAGTAACGCAAAGTTACCACACTGCAGGGCAGCAGCTACCAGAGCCCCAGCCCATCTGTGCTCCTGCAGTCAGCCCCACATTTACTCGTTCTGTGCTAGCACAAGCACATACCTGATTTCAGCTTTCCGGACGCATTGGCAGTTCCCGAGCGAGGTCCTAGCAAGGCAGGATGGGCTGTAACTAGCAACTCCTGAGAAATCACCGCACTCACACACTGCCCCTTGGTGCTAGGATGTCTATGGGCTAGACTTGGGTCACTGATGGTGTCTGATTCTCTAGGAACATCTTCACCCTTTTATCTGGCGGCTGAAAAATCCCACCGTTTCCTCTCGGGAGTCATCAAAGGTTCCATTAGAAACAGCCCTGCTTAAATTGAGAAACAATTTTCCTCACCTCACCTGGGAAAAAATGGTAAGAAATCACATTCTTCAACTTCAATTTATTTTTAATCTGCCTCTTTCTTGAACAACAGAAGAATATTTTTTTTACAGTTTTATAGCTACATTTTCAAAAAAGAAAGAAAGAAAGATAGCGTAACACAATGCAGACACGGAGAAACTCTAGTTAATCTCACTCTTCAGGATTTACAGCTGTTTCTGAGATGAGATCATTCATTAAAGTCTCTTCCTTGTATGATGAACCAGCAAGCTCGCCCTTCCCAGCAAAGTACTTGAGCATACATTACCTGTTAGCCTGTGTTGCAAAAGCAGCATGTTTAATAGGATGCATGATTTCAAATTAAACACAGACTTAATTGGTGGGCTGCATAGGCACAGGCATTAGAGCCTTAATTGTAAAGTCGGGTCTCAGGCAGCGTGAGCCAGCCAGGAGAATGGTGTCCTGACCTCTTGTTACCAGAAATGTCAATGTGTACCTAGAAATTCACAGCAAAACCGGCTGCAACACTCATTAGAAGTTCTCGAAATTCTTGAAACAGGATGCTGGCAACCAAGCCCAGGGCTGCCAGCCATGGAAATGAGGGTCTTTGCTTCATTACGGAGAATCCCTGTTAAAATACGCTTCCCGTTCCACCTCAGGGTTTCCTTACCAATGCAAGTGCAGTTGCGCTTACCAGTGCAGGTGCAGTTCCCTCACGCAGTTACCACATTAGTGTAACCCCTCTACCAGCTGTATAATGCACGGGGTAGCCCCATACAGTTGGTACTGTAGTTGCTACAGTACCAACCGTTAAAAATCCTCCGACCATCCACTGGAATAGAGAGCCTGAGTTAAATACAAATGAATTGTGTAGTCCAGGAAACCCAGTAGCTTGAGGCACTGCATGGAGGAAAGTCAGCAATGAAAACAGGCAGGTCTCGTTCTCCTTCCGTTAAGAGACACTTGTCTTCTCCAAGGTAGGACCATGTAGGAGGACGTCCTTTACAGACCTCTGCACCTGGCTCCTGAATACAGCGAGCGGTGAAAACCAAGCACAGCCTAAAGGCTACCTACGGCCATCAGCAACAAGTGGTCGTTTCAGCATTTTAATGTCCAAACTTGGCAAAGGTCAGCTGGGACTTACCGAAGAAATGAAAGGCAGCAAATGGAGCAAGGGCTCTGGCGTAATAACCAAGAAGAAACAGGTTGATATTTGCGATGGATCCCCACGCTTCAGTCAGCGTAACAGGCAGCCCCAGGGAACTCCAGAGGGATCTAAGCTAAAATTGCGGCTCTGAGTACCTTTCTGTATCTTTGTGAAGCTCAGATCTGAACACAGATGCTCTTCTGTATTGGAAAAAATTACTAGGCTCAGAATCTAAAAATGTCACCTCAAAGGAAAGTGGTTTATTTATTATTAATGACCCTATTACTGGTGTTTTTCAAATAGACTCAGGAGATTAAACAATAATAATTGGAAACGGACCAAACTTTAACTAGTTAGAAGACACACTGACACACAAGCTTTGCAGTGACTTAAAACAGTTTAATGTAATTCCAAGACAAAGTGTGATTACATTTCTACACATATACAATATGCATATGTGAGTTTACAAATTCTGATTAATAACTCGTTTCACCTCAGAGACCGAAAAAATGATCAAAAAGAAACTGTGAATAACAAGCTATAACATAGTTCACCACAACGGGACCTCCTTTCTCACCCTACAGTTAGTAATATTACAATTAAAATAACTATATTCTTCTATAATGTATTTTCTGTTAAAATCATCTCATAAATTTACAATGCTATTATTAGTTTCCAAGACTAATATAAATTCACTCCATTTTTCTACAACGAAAATGATTATTAATTAGAAGCACACAACGTCATGATGAAAAACACAAGCATTTTTTTTTTAGTAGCAAGAACTTGATTGGTTAAGAATTAGTTTTCTTGTAAAACATTCTAAAGCCAAGTAAAATATCCATTCTTATAACATACCTATAATATGAGACTAAGGAATAGGTTACATATAGGTCTACAACACATCAGTTTGTTTTGTTTTTCTTTTAAAAAGAAGAAAGACATATTTACCAAAAGAAAAAAAAAAAGAGAGAAAAGAAAAAAGAAAGAAACAAAAAAAAAAAAAAAAGAGAAAGGGACAAGTCACGTAGGAAAGAAGCAGTACACAAGAAAATACTGTTGCACACAATAATTTTCACAAGGATTAACATGGATTAACACTCTTATTACAGAAACCGCACAGTGAAGGAACACAACGGCTCAGGGCTTTCGTGGGGTCACTGGGCTGAGATGAAGCTGTAGAGAAAGATCCGTTCAAGACACAGAGCTGGGGCAGGGGCATCGTTTCCCTTGCGCTTGCGATAGCAGTTCACAGCTTTTTTCCTCCCCCTGTTCCCCTTCAAGGTTTTGGTGCAGTGTTTGTTAACTTCCACTTTCCGTCCAGAGTACCCTGGGGTCGTGGGCAGTCAAAAGGCATAAAACATTCCCTCCGTTCCCCCTCTTTTGTTTCTAAAAGGATTTTGTGACTCATAAAATAAAATAAAATAAAATATATTAAAATAACAAAAAACAAAAAGAAGTTTCACCTGTTGGTTCGTTTTTAACTACCCCAAGTCTAGACCCTTCCACTTCCCGGATGCCCCTCTTCCTTCTCCCTTTCTCGCTCCCTCTCTGACTCTCTCTCTCTCTCACGCACTCCTTTAATAAAGCTATTAACTCCACTTCCTCTCCTTTCAGAAATCGGATTTGGTATAAAAGATACAGGCTACATTCTGGTTCTGCCCAAGTAGAGTCCGGTGCCCCGGGCGCCTTGGCTGCGTTGTTGGTGGAGCATGGGACGAGGAGATCCTTTTTACACCCGAAACGGCCGTGCCCTGGAATACCCATGGGAGTTTCATTGCAAGGAGGGTACAGAACGGAACGAAACAAAACCAACCCGAACGCGTAGGAAATAAAGGCGGGTGGGCGAAACAAAGAAAAGCCAGAAGTGTCGTACGTAGCCCCGTCACGCAGAAGCCCTGCAGAGGCGCTCGCCTTCCGTTCCGCGCGCAGCTGGGCTCTGGGTGACCGCTCGGACCCTTCGGGACGTGCGTTGCGGGGCTGGGAACCCGGCTCGCGTGGCAAGGCCCAAGCCAAAGCGCTCAGAAAGGCTCTGGCGCTTCGTCCGCGCCTGACCTCCACCCCGGGGTGGGAGTGAGGGGCTGGGCACTACGGGCGGGCGGACGCTTTGCAGGCTGCCCCAGCGCTGCTCCGCTCTCCTGTGATAGTCATCGCTTTGGTACATGGGGCAGCCACCAAGGCAGGAGCCGGCGCATCGCCCTGGCCCACCCTGCCGCACCGGGGGCAGCTCGGGAGCCCACTGTTGCAGAGCAGCCACGAGCGCTCGCTCCTGCCCGCAGCGCTCCCAAGCGCGCTCGTGCCACGGGGATGCACGAGGAGCCTTCCCGAGAGCACCCGCCTCCACAACGGGCGCTCGGCTCTTCAGACAGAGCTTTGGCTTCTTCCCTTTTGAACGCCAATTCCTGCATTTTCGTGAGCTACCATTTCGCCCCGCAGACTTTTATATCTTGTTCATTGGTTACCCAAGTGAAAGAAAGTGAAGACAGAACCAGATGGGTATTCATGGCTAAGCGAGACCGGAGAGGGGGATAACGTAATATATCAAAATGCAAAATACATGGTTACTTATAACAGCGAGGAAACAGCACTAATGGGAATTGACATTGGCTGAGAAAACAAAGTGGACAAGGAGATGGTCACTGAACTTTGTATTTCATTTACTGGTTTAAAACACTTTTAGGTTGGTAAGCATTGTTTGTAGCAAAGGGGTGAACAGATGAAAGCCAAATTACAGCATTGCCTCTGAGTGGCTGTCACACACATACACACACACACACAAATAAAATAAACGAGGCATTCACTACCTCAGGGATCAGTCAGTCACCTGATGAGTTATCAACAGTACAACACATTCCTTCCTGTGAATATCCTTCATTCTCCTTAACGGGTCTCTTCATCCAGATGAGAATCCTACACAGAACAGCGGATCTAGAGGTCCTGCGCTCCCTGCTTCAGCCCAAGGAGCTCCCATGGGGGATGTCATCCAAACAAGTAAGCAAGAAGCTCATCTGATGGACTATACGTGCTAAAACTTCCAAGTGGGTGGAGTGCTTTTTTAAAACCAGATTTTAGAATACAGTGGGTTACTTGATCTGGATTGACTTTCCCACACTATGTTATATCTCAGAACAGAATATACATATTAAAGACGCACTTGTACTTTTCCACTTTAAAGGGCAAAATTAAAAAGAGGCAGCTGTATTGAGTTTTTGAAGATGTCACTTACAAACACAAGATTTCCCTAAAAAAGTACCAGTTTAAATGTAAACTATAAAACACTGTAATAACTATAAAATGTAGCCAGAAAACTGTTTAAGTAGCCACAGTCTATTATTCAGTTCATATTGGTTTAAAATGTGACTCATTAAATATCTTCTAGAAGGCCAAAGCATTTTACAGTAGCTATAAACATATATACTTACATGTGCATTTTAACATCACAATTGATTAAAATACATAAAAGAGTAATCTATTCCTTGGTTTAATTTCTTTTTTTTTCTTTCTTTTTAAAGATTCACTGTCTTCAGAATTCACTCAAGCAACAATGACCAGGGTGGGCATTTATCATTATTCCGCCCGTGCAGGGTTTATAGTCTTTGAATCAAAGTTCAAGCTGGCTACATGTTTTCAGAAAGGCTAAAACCAGGATGAATGCCCACGTTTGAGGTAATTATTGCCATTAGGTCACAGTTTGTGTTAATATAAGTGTATCTAAATCCTTCTTTAAAAAAACTGAAGGTATCCCACAATATTTGGGAATACCCTTTATAGCAATCAGAATCCAGAATCCTGATCAGGCGGGTTTGCTTCCAAAGGAGTCAGCGGTTCTAGAGCAGCAGGCGAGCCCAGAACACCTACGGACTAACCTAGAACTCAGGCAAGCGAGCCTAGAGCAAGCCAATATTGAAAAGAAAACAAAACGAAATGAAAACAAAAATCAGAGGTGCCATATATAGATGAGTAACATTGCTGATCAGAATTCCAGACCAAAGCTTTCCTAGCTTTCTTATTCCTTTCCAAACAATTTCCTGAAAAAAGAAAATCAAAACACATCTGCATTAAATATTAACTCTGCCAGCACTGCAAAAACTCCTTGGCTATGTTCTGAAAGTGGGATAAGCTTTTCTTCTGCTCTGAGCATTTTGCCCATTGCTTTTTGTTTCAAAGAGGAAACCTTGTTTAACAGAAAGAAAAAGAAATCCCTGGCTGTCAGAAGCACACACAAGTATTTACAAGGTTTGTGTGAATCTGCACACAATTCCCCTCACAGCTAAAGAGTTAAGAACAGAGATGTCACAATATTTATCAGTGCAGTAAAAAATATCATTTTTTGAAAAAAATATACCTTTAGTATTGCCTTTCTTAGATTAATTATGACAAGCAAAAGATTAAAAACAAAAACTTTATCTTCAAACACACATGAATAGTCTGTTATAGCAGCACTGCTAAAAGTGGAAGGACAAAGCTAACCCGTAAGTGAGGGACAGGAGTTTCAAACTATGAACGCAGAAAGCAAAACCTCATAGTATGCTTCATAAGACTTCCGAAGAACCAAGCTAAATTACCATTCCAATTTCACTCTTGATGTGTGTGAAATGCGCCTTTCCACCAAACGCACCTGACGTGCAGAGCTCAGCCTGGCTTACCGAGAGCCCCGCTCTGCACAGCCTCTGCACGCCCCGCAGCCCGGCACAGGGCACTAACTCCACTGGGGAGGGAGGTCACTCCTGGATGGACGTGGCCATGGGCCGAAGCGTGTCCTGAACAGAGCCCCTGGTCCCGACGTGCAGCAGTGACACTGCCGGGCTGCGGGAAGGAGGTAGCCCCGGGACAGGGGCCAGCACGGGGAACGCAGCTTCCAGAACCACTACTCCAGCAAGGATCCCAGATGCTACAGGTTGGCACGGGGCTACCGCAACGGCCTGGGCCGCTGCTCTGAAATATTGTACTTCGCTCAGTGCTTAGAGCCCGGGCCTGTGACGGGGCAGGGCCGCCCTTCGGCGAGATGCTCATTGTCTTCAAAGGCAGCTTTGCTGGAGCACGAAGAACCCGGGAACGGAAACCCATCTGCTCCTTGGTGAGGACGGAGGGCGGGAGTAAAACGATGTGTGTGCCCATCAGCAGGCCCCGAGAAGCGTGCTGGGGGCTGCTGGGCACCGGCGCTCCTCACCGAAGCGCTTGGGGCACCTGGGGACAGGGTGACGACGCGAGTGAATGTCCAGGGCTGCAGACCCACTGCTCCAAAGCTCCCATGAGAAATGGGATCCTGGCAGTCACAGCCACGTCAGCAGGAAGGAGGAAATGTCTCCCTTCCCAACGTTTTCCCTAACATGCTGCTTGCCCTGAACAAGAATTGTTCACTCAGACCTTGCAAAGAGGTATCCAGAATTTGGCCCATAGGTAGCACTGCCAATCTCTCCGTTGGGCTAAATACCAAGGCATGGAAAAACACGTAAGCTGCCCACCGCAGCCCTGTCCTCCAACTAACCACAGAACGAAACCAGCACCCTAAATCCAGACAGTGTCTACACGCGCTCCAGAAGCACGCAGAGCATCCAGAAGCTTATCCCCACCACACAGCTCACAATTTCAACACTGCATTGTTGCCACTGGCACATTTTAATCAACGTGAACAATAATGAGAGAAGAAGAAAGTTTTTGACATCCCCTAAAGTTTAGAATAGCAGCAATATTTAGTGTGAATTTCTCTGCTCATCAAACAAGCTACTCAAAACAATGATAGAAACGTGAGAGAGAAAAAGAAAAAGAAGGCAAACGGAGGAGGGAATTCCATAGCTTAGCACTATTGCCTGACTCTTGTAACCTGTGATTTAGCTCTATATCTGACATGGTTGGGGGGTCTCTTTCTCTCTTTCTTTGATTTTTTTCCTTTGGTTAAATAAAAACATGGGTTTATCTTCCCTTCAAGTTCACTAATGGAATTGCATTCAAGCCAAATTGTGAGACATAATCCCTTGAAAGTATAAAAAAGAAAGAACGGCAGAGATTGAAGTGTCCCTTTCCTGGAATGTTTTCTGTATTACGACAAATTTACTAGAGAAAGAGAGAGAAAAACAAGACAATTCACTGGGCACAAGCAGGGGCAGCTCTGCTGAGGGAAATGGAATTGCATTTGCTTTCTCAGACAGCTGAATTTGACCCACACTCCAGTGAGAAATACTTCCATTCAGTTCTCCCATTCTACTTGGGTTACTTATTTTTTTCCACTCCTTTCTACGTTCTGGTTTCACAGCAGTAGTTTGAACATCCACCTCTAATGAGTGGTGATGTCCATACATCTTTCTGCTTCCCACGTGAGAGGAATGCAAGACAAGACGATGAGGAAAGGGACCACTTCTTCACATAAGCCATCCAGAAGACTTCCAGCCCCTGAACATTCACTTTTTTCAGGTTTCCACGCAGTTTTCCCCACGCACACGAAGAACACAAACCCAGCCCAAACACGCCTATCCCATTCCTTATCCAAAAGCCTTGGCAAACATCAAGCTGGCAGTTATATAGGTGGCACCAAAAACATGTTACTCTTTTACTACTTCTGCCAATATGGTCCAGTTCCCCCTGTGGCTAACAGGATCCCCCTTTTCCATATCATGTCTTTGCGCAGGTGAGGGAGGAGGCGGTGCTCACTTCCCCCCTGCCCACCAGAAAACTCTGCTCTCACTCAGTACTGCAGCACCAAAGCAGCTCAGGGGCTGCGCTGCCCACCTCTTGCCGCTGCAGCATCCCATTGCCACGGTCACCTACCTCGGCCAGGGCTAGCGCTGGCAAATGAGAGACTCCAGCGCGGACATCGCCAGCAGCTGCCTCCTCTGACCGCAACACATCCTCTCACAGGGCCAGTGCGTGCCCCTCTCCCTGCTCCACTGGCAAATCTTCCCCAAAATCAGACTCAAGTCTAAGTGGAAGAGCCGCTCAGAGGGATACATGGAGAAAACGCAACAAATTCAACTCAAATATTACTATAATTGAGATTACAACCTTCCATGCTTTGATGGTCCTAAGCCAGAGAAGCATACAAACAAATAATTAACTTGAAGGGTTTAAATCTATTCTTCTTTACCAAAGTACTGACATGCATGGTTAAGTCTCTTCTGAAGTCCTGTCATTTTTTTACGGAGTTTAAATTTAGTCATTGCTCCCCTCATTCTAACAGAGCAGATGATTAAAATGAAAATATAAGTACCTAAATCTTAGAAACTAGCTTAAAAAAATTCCACAACAAATAGTAACAAAGGAAGGGAGAATCTACATCAAGGGCAAAATGATGCAAGCCGAGAAACCCAGCCCTATGGACACACTAATCCCTAGTGAGAGTGGAAGAGCAAGAGGCACCCTGCTCTTCCTGTGGCTGTATTTCAACCAGCTAGTGCCTTCCCTACGTGTCAGTGCTGATAATCCAGTGACCAGACTGCGAGTCCTCCACTGGGCTCCTCAGACAGTCCTGTCTTTGGAGAACCATCTATTTGCTTTCACCTTTAGGAAAGCGGAGCCCCTAGTACTTAGTGTGCTCTTGGGTTAATCAAAAGGGTCAAATGAGCAAGGCCTGGAGCACAAATAGGTCCTGATCTCACGGAAATGACCTATCAAACAAAATGATAGTGAGCTGGATCCTAGAGCGCCAGGGTCCTTACCTGCCTTTAGTTCAGCCCTCCTGAGAGAGAACCGTGTTATCAGATGTTTGGTTTTGACCTCTGAATAAATATTTCTGAATTTGTCCTGAAATGCAGATGTGACACAGAGGGTAACTTCTGACCCCTCTCCACTGTGACTGCGCTCACATAGTAGCCCCACTTCTCCTAGGTTGTTGGCAGAATTTTCATTTTCAGGACAGTCTTGTTTTCCCTTCCTCCTGCAGATTTCACAAACACAGCAACCCGTCTGATGCCACTGATGAAGAGTAATAAAATTAACAGTAACAACAATACTAAGAGAAAAAAAATAACACAAAGATTAAGGAATGCGTGTGCAATTAAAACCCAGAGTAAAATATAATAATAATAAAATAATAATAATCATAATCATAACAACCATACAATAAAATAACATTATCTTTCCTTTTCATGACACAAGCAGCATGATGCTCTCATTCCTGAACTGATGGGACAGGAGAGGAATGCAACAGAACTTCATCAAGAAAATGGGAAAATATTTTCCTGCTTAAAGGGGAAGCTTAAAGGGGAAGCTTAAAGTCTGTGTAAAGGAAGGGAGTAAGGTGCATAGACTGCTGGGAGGTCACATCCTCATCTACAGTATATTGAGCTGGAATGAAAGGTAGGCAGGAAAAGAAAACTGTGCAATGATAGCCCAGGAATCAGAGCTGGCAACCAGAGAGGCTACTGGGTGATTTGCCAGGAGACAATCATCTTGCTGAAACATCTATCCATAGCAGAATCCCTTCTTCTCCCAGATCAGCCAAGCACTCAGCACAAGGCCATGCACTTGTGCTTGTCTTTTTGTCACTCTTCCCACCTGAGCGGACCCTCCTCCTTACTGCCACCAGGGAATGCATCCCTCGTCACTCTGCCAATGAACCTGCTATTTTCCAGCATCCGGTAAAATACTTAAATACTTCATGCTCTAGTTGCAGAGAAATGTAGAGTGGAACTGAGTAGCCATGTAGACTTCAGTTTTCACAGAAGCTTTCCATCAAACGCTTTTTCTCTGCTTCCTTCCAAGCCCATCTGCACACATGGGTACTCTAGAGACACTTCTGAATATCGATGCAGGAATG
The DNA here is from genome assembly GCA_034781795.1 of Crypturellus tataupa. Lineage (NCBI taxonomy): Eukaryota > Metazoa > Chordata > Aves > Tinamiformes > Tinamidae > Crypturellus > Crypturellus tataupa. The sequence goes on from JAWLRI010000401.1 coordinate 1,988,809, forward strand.
CAACTGCTGTTACCAGCAGAACTCTCCTCCCAACCAAACCCAATTCTAGAAGAAGACTCCTGTCAGAAACCTGTTGAAAGCTGGAGTGTAGCTTTCATTTGCCATGGAGGAGCCACAGAACCACGGCAGGAAATCTTTTGTAAAGTAGTTGAGAAAGGAGGAGGGGAAATTGCCACAACTATGTTAAAGTGGGTATGGCCTGATGTCTTTCAATATTCTCATTTCACTTAAGAAACCTGAGTTTGACTCTCTCAAGCAGATTTTCTCAATTCATCTCCTTCTCTACCCACTCCCATTGATGGAAGCAGTGAGAGATGTTGGCAATGACTAGTGTTTTCCCCTTTCATGCGATAAATTGTTGTTCCCATTTGGGACATACAACCAGGACTACTTGACAAATTGGGATATTTCTAACGCAAAGATGGGAGGAATCTATCCTTCAGCTGCATGAAGATGCTAGCAAACAGCAGAATGAGAATTCCATTTCCCAGAAGGAAACCTGGTATTTCAATAGGAAAGAAACAGATGGAGCTTCCAGAAAATCCTGAGATCTTATGGAAGTCACGCTGGGTCTCACAACCAGCCCGGTCACTTCCAGCCCATACAGCGCTAGACCCAGACATATGCACTTCCAACCCCTACCAGCCTCCCCAACACCTTGCCAAGGGAGCTAAGATTGATAACATGGGGGGAAAAAAAAGGGAAAAGAAACCACCAGAAGAGGAAAATCAGCAATAACAACCCCAAAAGAAAACGAGCTGAGATTAAATTCCGACTAGCCTCAATCAGTTTCTAGGAGTACCAGTGGAAGTAAACCCTTAAACTGCGTCTGTAGTTCGGTAAGGCACTACGAGGGAATGATGTAAAACTAAGACTGTGACAGTTGTAATGGCTGTGCTGAGGAACACACCACAGAGAGAAGGCAGCATCTGCACACACACACACACACGTACATACATACCTGGACAATCACATTTGTTACATGCCTATGTTATATCACTTTTCTTTGTGCAATCACATTGAGGAATAGTCTATTGGTATCGTTGAAGTTCAACATAAAATAGTAAAAAGGGTGTATGACCTGTATAGTGCTACATTCTACCGGGGGGGCAGCTAAAATGTCTCCTCCTATACTAAAACGGCTAGGGATTAAAAGGAAAATTCCCAAATAAAATAAAATGAAACTGAAATCCAACACACATTTTTAGAGATCTTGTTTAGGAGTAGTATTTCTCAGGGATTTATCCAGTGTATTCAAGGAAAGGCAAAACAACCCCATTGCTTCTGACCTTGACCAGTGATTTATGTTCTGTTCTGCCCACATACCTTTAGGCATATTAACGTTAGATCAGAATTTAGAGAGCTGGGACAGCATCTTCCTCTCCTCCACCGGCCTCCCTTACCCGTTTCCATATTTCCATAAAAGACCCAAAATCTCATGTATGTTTTAAGATACATAGACCACTGCAAAGATGGGGCATAAACCCTTTGAAATTCTGGATAAATCCCTAATCCACACACCTATTGAATTAAAAACCTAATGGATTTCATTTTAGGTGTTCTGGACAACCAGCTTCTAAATGTAGCTCACTATTGGATGAAAATAACCTTTAAAAGTCTATTGGTGAAGTTCTTCAAAACACAAGACCCCACTGGAGGGTCCTTCTGCTTCTCTCTCTCTCTCTCTAGTTTGGTGCAGAATGGTTGTTTTTTTTGTGGTTTTGTGTTTTTTTTTTCTGTTCTTTTTTTCCAATTTCTTTTTTTTTTTTAAATAAAAAGTGTAGAATTGGTTCTCCCCCTTCTCTCCTCTTTCTCGTCTCTTCCTTAAAGTCTCCTTCGTTCAAGTTTCGCGCGAGCCTCCCATTGCATTGTTAGTTTGTCACGTCCTTCCGTACAAAAGCAGCCGCCTCACTCCCTCGTGACGGGGTTGTGTCTCTCGCTCCTTATTCCAGTGTTTAGATGTAAGGGTACTGGTTGACCTTGGTGGGGCTCAGTGGGTATCCAGTGTAGACTGTGGAGGCTGGAGAAGCACTGATATAGGTCTGATGGGCAAACTGAGCCTGGTATTGACTCGGGTGGATGGTGGGCGAGGGCAACACGCGCGGGCCCATGCTGACGGGGACCTGGTGGACGATGCTGGCGGGGTAGGTGGTGTGCTGCACGGCGTGCCGCGCGGACCCTTGCGAGGCCACCAGGTGAGCAACGGTGCCCGTGGAGCCCAGCGCGGCGGGGGCCGTGTATGTGTAGAGGTGGGGTTGGGTGGGCAGGTGAGCAGCGGCCGCCGCGGCCAAGTGAGGATGAACTGTACCGTGGCTGGGACTATTGTGCGGGAAAGAGTACGGGGCCTGAGCTATCGTTGGAGTGATGTAGGCTTGCTGTCTCCGGTGACTCCCTGTGCGATCGGTCGCGATGTGCTGCTGGGCCTGGATAAAGACAGCGACAGTCAAAGGCAGTTACAAGACAAGACCTGGGAGCCTCCCTCCGAAACCAAGCTGGCGGCCTCAGGAAGATCCCCACACTCCTCCTGACTCCCTCAGCGTCACCGCGATCCTGGTGATGGTTCCCCTTCGGAATGGGGCATGGCAGAGGCTCCCTCCCAGGCCTAGGGTGGCCCTGTAGCCTCACCCCTGGGAGGAGAGTGGAGTCTCCCACATGGAACCGTGATCTGCTGACATTGCTACCACGAAGGACCCAACTGCAGATGCCCCGAGATCATCTTCCACCAAGTCCAGGCACTCAAGACAATGCACAGCTCTTGTTAGCGAGCTCACTGCTGAGGAAATCCAGGGAAGGAAGCCAACTAATTGCTCCTGGGACGGGCAAAGTATTATTAATCAGTTTTTGTCTTTGCTTTTATCACCTCCTTGGTTAATAAGGTAACTTTGTTATTTTCTAGAGAAAAAATCCCTCAAACTGATCAGATCCTAAAGGTGCCTGGTACCCTCACGTAATCAGATCTGATTACTTGAGCAAAGGCAACTCCCTGCAGCAGGACAGGAATAATGCTCTTTTCAGAGATTTTCTAGGGTTGCGGATTTTTTTTTTTTTTTTGCACTGCCCTATAGTGTCAAAGAGTATTCCCTGTCATTTGTAATTATAGTGATGTCAGTATATTAAATAATCACTAAAACAGGAATTAGAAAACAAGAAGGACAACAGTCCATATTATTTCCTTCTATTTTCCAAACCTTTTCATCCTCCTCCTGTGCTGTCACTGCGGCCTAAACTGCAGGAGCAGCACTATTAGGAAGAACATCTCTCACTTGCTTCCTCCATTTTCACTCACTGTTAGGTCAAATTATTCTTTTTTTTTCTATTATTTCAACCGAATTTTGAGGAAGAAGGGGCATCCTTTCCCCTACCCACCACGCACCGAGGCTTTTATTTTTTACGAGTTCTGCTTATGTTCAGCTCTGTATTCAAACCCACGTCATTCTCTGAACTTTCCGGACTTTCTGCTCCTGCAATGTTGATCGCTCTGCTGTAACTTCCCTACTCCCGTTACCTCACCTCAGAGAGATGAGCCCCAGGTGCAGCATATGGAAAGGACGTTATTTACTGAAGCTCTTAGGGAGCCCCCTGGGTGCTTCAATCACAGCCTAGGAAACATCTTGAGAACTGCATGCTGTCAAGCAGTGGGATCTGCCTCAATCTCAGCGCAGATTTACCATGGAATAGATCAGGCTGCCATTACGTGACAACAGGTCATGTATATGCATAGAGGTTCAGCTTCTCCTCATCCCATCTGACCTGGGACCTCTCCCCGGCCTGCAGGCAGACTGACGCGCTCCCCTCATTTTGAAGACATTCTCCCCACAGTCACCCCTAACTAGGGAGAATTCAGACCTTCCTGCGTGGCTCTCTTCCACTCCCGTGTATGCTGAGCTGCGGCATCTTTTTCATTATTCCCACTCATACTGTTGGGTAGCCTAGCTTCAAAACACACTGTCAGTTCACTGCCAGCCCACTCAGGAGTGGGATCAGTGCTGCCTGAGCCAGAAGACCACGATGTGCAGTGAAGTTAACTCTACATGGGGCCCAACTATTATTAGGCTGGGACAGGGCAGCCCACGCCGGTGCAGCAGTGGGTTATGTGCTGGTGAAGCACTGCCAGAATCTCTCTATCTAGGTTTACTTACCTGGCTTAGATTAAGAGGCTGCTGCTGCTGGAAATGTGCTCCTGGTCGCTGCTGCCTATAGGCAACGGCTCCAGACGAGCTCCCTGAAGAGTGACCGCTGGTGGAGGTCACGGTGCTGGAGGACTTGGACTTGTAGGAGGATGAGTGGTGACTGGTGGTGACTGTGCCAGGAAAGGAAACACATTTGTAGCTTACATCATTTTCTTTAACTGATCACCCTACCTTCTCACTGAATCTCCTCCAGTGTGCCTTTTGGGAGGAGACATACAACAGAAGTAGGATAAGCAAATGTTCTCTCTTAATTAGCAGAATACCACAACAGTGTCTCGTAAACACGGCCCAGCCTGTTTTCCTAGAGGCAGCCACACAAGCTCTACATCTGGATCCCAAACTGGGCCTGGAGAAGGCTCTACAGATCCTTCAGAAGCGCCAGGAGCCGTTCTGCCAGGAGATCTGTCAGATACAGGCACAAATCCCAAGGAGAGGCAGGAAAGTATAGTGTGCACAGCCTAAAAATGCTTAGCCAACCTCACCACGATAGGCAGGGAGGGAGCTAGCAGCGAGCTCACCTCTGGAGCCTTTGCGCTCGCCAAGACTGCGTCACACAACGACACTGCCAAGCAGCTCAAAGCTTATTGCGCCAGGCCAAACTCCTACCAGGAGCCCCTTTTCAACACAGGATACTACCTCTAATTGTAGAGGCTCTGGAGGAGCAAACCTCCTCCGCCCAGTCAGGAAGATCCTGGGGAAGGGTTCTCCCCAGAAATGAAAAAAAAAAAAAGCTTTGGATGAAAATGCACCTGTGTTTTCAATCTTTTACCCATATTAAAGTAAACCTATGGAAAGGCACAGCAGGAAAAGTTCACACTTGTATTTGGGAGCATTTTATGTCATATGCTGAACTAGAGGCTTCACTCTGTTCCTGGATTATTACAGAGGTAACTGGGAATGACACTTGCCCCCGTGACTCCTGCATGTACCAGAGTACATTAACAATGCAATACGGCTCCCAAGAACAGATGTGTCACTTGAGAGGAGGGCAGGAGCACGGTTTCTTTGGAAAACAAAACAAACAAACAAACAAAATGAAACCGAACAATGAGATTCTTCCAAGATAAATCATTTATTTCTTACTAATTCTCTTGACGGAAGAGGTGCAATTTACCTGGCGCCAGGCTATCGCACTCTACCAACACCTCACTGGCCTGGGTTTTCAGTGGTGGCACGATGATCGTTCGGGGGTTCCCACTGCAGTGAGTCTCTGGAACCCCTTTGGTGTCGTAGGTGTTCCCGTTGTTCTGCCCTGCGCGATGCTGCACTGAGTAAGGGCTGTTGTTGCTGGAGGAATCGGAGTAGGGGGAATCATGCACAGTGACGCAGCTGATGACGTTCTTCCTTTGCTTGGACAAGGTGCTGAAACACAAGCACACAACAGGAAAGGGTGAATGGGCAATGACCACTTTAGAAGCCACCAGAAGGCTCTGTTCCCGACCGGCTAGCTTTCTAAAGTAGAGCATAACGTAACATTCAGTTCTTGGCCAGATAAAGGCTGTTTAAGCCAAATCCTAGGTTTCAAAACGCACTCGCTGCTATTCCAGGAAAGCCTTCCTGGAGGTCAAGGAGTGAGTAAGACATTGTGGATAGATTTTACATTCACACTGCTGAGAATAGCACTGAACTAGACTGCCAGATCTATTTTCAGACTGCTTTTTATATATATGTGCAGTAGGGGCCCAGCAGTTATACTATGCTTTGTTGCAAGTCTCACCACCCACATAAAAATGTGGCGGTTTCTCCCAACCTTCCAGCAATGGTTTAATAATAGATGCCATGAATTTTCATGATTATATCCCACGAATTTACAAAATATACTCCATTCTATTTACTAATATAGTACAATGGGCATATATTTTCAATAAGCATTTGAAACTAAGGAACAAATGAAGCAAAAATGAGCAAAGTACATATTGCCAGAGAGAATCTTTTGGGTTGCTCTCTTTCCTCTGAATGAGCAATGGGCCTCCCGACTCTAGCACAAATTATCAAGGTCCTGCTGCAGCTAATCTATCTATGACATCAAAGAAGTGATTAAAAAGGAACATCAACACTTCCAAGATTAGTGCTAGAAGTTCATTAGACTAGACTGCATGAGCACAATTGGGATTTGCTCCGCTATTGTGTCTAATTATTCCTGATGGTTTCTCCTTCCTGTTATGAGCTTGTTTAGAGAAAAAAAGAGAGAGCAAAAAAGAAGAGGGAGGAAGGGGGATGGTGGAGATTTGCTTAAATGTCTCACATCCTTGACAGTGCACAGACCTTGACTACAGAAAATAGCTGCTATGTTTCACTGATTGCATTATGTTGTTATGGCAACTGAAGTTTTTAAAATGATGAAAAGAAATGGATAGCACATAAAAAGCTAAGTAATTAGGCTTAATGGTAGAAACAGCCCCAACAGGAGCAGAAATGCCACGGAGAGGAAGGAATTCATCTCTTAACTTCTCGAGCACGCACTTCTGCAGGAGGGAGATCCCCTTCCCGGGGAGCCTCGTTTCCATCCCCCCTCTCTGGCACGGTCAGCCCAGAGGGGAGCTGGCAGCTCCCTCCCAGGACTCGGGACCAGTAAGTTACCTTTTCCACTAAATAATGCATCGGGGGCAAGTTCCCAGACTTCTCCCGGGCTGAATAACAGGATGGTGGGTGCCCCAAAGAAGACACAAGCCCTTGTGGTTCTGGGCACTGAGAAAAACACACGCTGAGACAGAGAAGGAGCTGAAGAAGTTAGGGATGAAGCTACTGCACAGGGGCCTGGAGGCTGAACGTGACCCTCGCAGGAGCAGGGGTCTTTCCGATGGGGACAGGGTGTAGGGCAGTGCTGTGGCATTCCACAAGCAGGCAGGGAGCACTGGACTGCAACAAGGAGAACAACAGCAGCGTATCTTCAAAAGGACAATCTATTTGATGAAAGATGTAGCAGTTTGGGTATGGTGATAAAAAAAAAGTAATATTGAGCCAATAAAAATGACTAATATTGTGTCAGTGTTCCTCTCTCCTTCAATAGAAATGTCTGTAATCACCCATTTATGAATATCCACATTGCTTGCCCTTTGCAACTCCCCTTGGCTGCTGGTTGGGAGGAGTTATATATTCTCTACCTCTGACAGTTATTGCATTTTGTACGGAAAATGCAAGTCACTGAACAGTTTTCTGACAGCTGATAAGGTCTAGCTGTTTCTTTTACAGCCCCTTACATAAGGGGCTTAGCTGCGGAACTGGAAATACTTGCTCTTGCCTGATACTTGACACAGGAAAGGCTGGATGGTTATTTTCCTGTGAGATCTGAGCTACTTATTATTGTTTTAGAATGGGTGCATTTTTCACCAATTTGGTTGAAGGATTGTCAAAGCAGGGATCATGCAGAGTCTTGTTCAAAATGTTATAGCTCACTGGTTACAAAAAGAAAACCAAACAAATTTGTTAGCTTAAACAAATAAATGACTCAACCCCCAAACCCTTCAGGAGAGGGGGATACAGGCAGGATATTAAACTCATTTTATAGATGGGAAACGGAGAAGGACGAGAGCTGTGGTCCTGCTAGGCCTTATGTAAGAGCTTAGCGCTACTAACAAGTGTTGTTCCACTGAAGTCAGCTGGACTACACCCAGCAACAGAGCTAGAGCACGTGGGTAAATATTTGCAGGATTAGGGCCTAAGCGATTAGCCTCTTGATTCAGCAGCCTCCATCATTTCAAGCGCATGAGCAGCCCCATTGAAAGCAGATGGATTTTTTTTTCCCCCTTTAGGAAAGGTAACGACCACAGTTAATGTTGGAGAACACAGAGAAGTCAATCGGGACTATTCACATGCTCGGAGCGAGGCACCTGCTGTACCACAGCCTGCCCGAGAGATTAAGGGTGGGGATTTCAAAAGCATCAAAGGCCCAACTCATGCTGAAAATCAGTTGATTCACAGGCTTGAAGCGACACGTTGTGCTGAAACGGGGGCTTTTGAAAACTCGAGCCAGAGGAGCTAGCGTTCCCCCTTCTCCGTGCTTCTAGCCAGGCAGCCCGTGTCCTCATTCCAGCTCCCTCCGAGGGCTCAGCTGCTCTCCCCGCTTTGCAGGCAGCAGAGTCGTGTGTGTGGGGCGGTCCAGCGTGGGACCATGGGCTTCCCTGCTCACAAAACACCAGGTCTGAGAGACGCATGAGGTGCCTGAGAGTTTCACCCATTGACCCCGCGCCTGCCTCCTCAGCAGGCCTATGCGTTCCTGCAGCCCAGCCACAGCTCTCGGGGGATCATCTCAGGGGATGTTTGCGCTTCCACAGAAGAACGCTATTCCGAAGCCTTTCCCCCGTCCCCCTAAGCCTTCTGCACGCTCCGCAGCAGTTGTGGGGCTGATGCGGCGTGGGGCGAGCAGGCACGCATGCCGGGTGCCACGTGTGGGCAGGTGCCTCTCAATGCCGCGGGGAGGGAGGTGGGCACGTTGCCAAAGTGGCATCAAATCCATCTACGCAAACTGAAAAGCGCTGGGTCAGGAAGGCTTTTTAACCCTCAGCGGCTGGAGCTGCGGCCTCCCTTCCAGAACAGCAGCTGGGAAAATAAGCGCAGCTTTGTAGGCGTGCTATTTGCTTATGAGCTGCAGCCCATTCCCACCCTGCCCTGAAGAGCTTGTTCCCAAGCTCAGACCCCAAACAACTCGTGCCCGTGCAACGCGGTGCACAGCCATGCCCTGCAACAGGCAGCTCTCCGAGACTGTTTTATTGGCCGTGTGAGACTGCAGGGGAAAAAGGGTGCCCGTGCCCCATGGCAAGGCAAGGTTTCCACGGGAAATCTGCAGGAGGAAAGGCACGGGCACAAGGCAGGAAACTTAGGTGGGCATCCGAGGTACTATTAAGGAGAAGGTACGGAATACAGGCATGGAGGAGCACAGTGAAGACACTAATGAAAAGAAGATGCTTAGAATTAGCTGTGGAAGCAACTTTGAAACCATCTCTACAACCAAGGACAAGGATAGGGACAACAGCACTTGTAAAACAAAGCATCTTCAGAAGAGAAAACTTCTACTTGCTGAAGGCCCATCCCTTAAGCTTGCGGTGTGATAGTATTTCACTAAAAGGATGTTTTTTCCCCTACATATCCTTAGCTCTACCAGAGGCCCATAAAAAACAAATGGAGTCAAGTGGGCACAGATCTCACTGCACTCTTCGCCCGCAGAAATACAGACCTCATCCAGGTGGCTAAAGCTGCAGGAACACCAGCTTCTAGTGCCCAAGGTGGCTACGCAGCCTCCTCGCACGGAGAAGGAGAGCAGCTGCCCCAGAAGCGAGTGTTACCGCGCACCCCGGCACTTGTGCATCCCAGCTCTCTCAAGACACAAAACACGCACACCTTTGAGTCTGCGGCTTCAGAATAAGCCACCTATCTGAGAAAGCACAGAGCCAGCCGACAGCCACGACTGCAATCCCTCTCTTCATCGAATACTGCGCCAGGGCCGCTCTATTTGGCTGTACAGCACATGCTGGTGGGGTCTGAGGCACTTACAGAGACGCTTAGCAGGTGGTAAAGGTCCTGCTGCTGAAGTTTGCTGACAGAGCTGCCGTCCACCTCTGTTATTTTAAGCATTAGTGGCACGCTGGTGCATCTGGGAGATGCGGGACTGCAATCTTACCCTTGCTATCAGCTGGCCGTGGTTACTCAATGCATTGCTATGCACGGGGAGCGCATTACGTGCAGCGCAACGCTGCCACAATAGGCTGGATGTCAAAGGAGAATTACAAATGGTATTTTTAGCCCCTTTCCCCAGATGCCTATCTGCAAACGGGCAGACTTCCAGCAAACACCTGGTCTGTGCGAGAGGAACGTCCTCTGACATAGCCTCCACCACCAACTGCAGCACGACGTGAAGGAGGTGAATAACGACCTGCATCAGCTCATGCTTTAGTAAACGTAAGACTCACACAGAGACTTCACTGTATATTTTACCATCTTAAATTAAAAAAAAAAAACAACAAAAAAAAAACCAAGAATTTTGTGCCACAGGGCATGGCCAACGAGCAGCTGCTCAGTATGTCCAGACTGAGCTGTGGTCAGTCTTTCTTACCCACAAAGACACCTGGAAACATCCCCCTGCTGCCAGCACATGCATCCTCTCCCTCCCTCCCTCTTATCCATAATTTAGTCATCCCGAGATGCACTTGTGTCTCTCCAGTCTATATTTAAGTTGCTGCTTTATTTTTCCCCACTTGTTAGCTTCAGAAATATTTAATCAAGGGAGGTTTATATTTAAACCACTGCACTATGCGAAGGTGCGGGCTAGGGAGCACTTCAATAGGCGGCCAGTTGCAGATATTTGCTCCAACTATTGAGACTGCAGTTGCATTCTCGGTCAGTCTCTCTATCTGCTTGACCTTCTTGCTACAGCATTTGGTAGGAAATGCCCCCACCAAATATTTATAATTTTTATAAGAAAAATGGAATATACTTATAAGAAAACTGTCAGGTCTGTGCTCTGTTTTTAACCTAAGACCTTCAGGGATAACATTTAGACCTGAAGTCTGCTTTCCTGAATAAATAACACTTGGGATATTACTTCATGGCAGAGCAGTGAACATCTCCTTGGCCTACAGGATCAATTTGTAAAGGGGCCTGTACTGAGAGTGGAATAACCCACTGCTAATAAGCCAACAGGATCATGAAATGGCTTCCTGTCCATTTAATGCTTTGTACATGCACATTTTTTTCTACTTTCTATAGGACAAAAAGTCAAATGGAAAGCTTTGTGGTCATCAGAACCGAGGTAAGGATGGCTTCATTCAGTCGAGATGCTCCTTTTTTTACTCTGATATATTCATATTTACTTCCCTTTTATTTTATTTAAAATGCATGTTTCTATTTTTTTTCATTATGAAAGAAAATCGGAAAATACTTAAAAATACTCTCCTCCCTGAAAACAAAGAGTCAAAACAGACCTGCCTGCAATTTCGAAACTTCCCTAGATTTCACCGTGTTGGAGCTGTTACTTTCAGACCTCCACGGATCCTGCAAAAAGCCTGTGTTTGGGCAAGCCAATGGACCTAATGGAAAATCCGGGCCCGGGAAGCACCAACCCTTCGTGGAAGCAGCCGCGGTGGCCGCTCCTGCCCCGGTCCCCGGCTGCGGGCCCAGCAGGTGGCCCCCTCGGACAAGGCTCTGGTCCCCGAGGCTGCCTCAGTGGGGCTCCCTGGCAGAGCTCCACGGGTTTTAGATGGGTTTTAGACTGGGACCGATTTTGAGCAAGGCCAATCCAATCCCTTCTCATCTCACAGCTGCGTTTGCCATTAGCTAAGGGAAACTCGGCCCATATCACACAGGATTTTTCAGATTCTTCTTTCACCTGTAAAAATGTTGCACTAGAAACGCTCTCCTGCACTAGAAAACCTCTCTCTGCTGTGCTGGTATTATACAAAAAAAAAGGCTTTTCTGTCAGAGCAAATCCAAACTGCAGGGTTCTTTCACTGCCCTACAACTATCTCCTGTATCAGTGTTACCCATCTTTTTCAAAGTGAGATTTATGAACTCCCATCCTACCGAAGGATTGACCTCTCACAGACACGGGTAGCTCTAATCTCTCTTACCTGAGCAATCAGCACAACAAAAAAAATCCCCTCTTGCAGGTCAAAGAGAGATGCCTAGCCCTGCTGAAAGTAACAGAACGGAGTTTGGTAGCACACCCAGGGGTTGAGCCGACTTAAGGAAGCCAACGCAAAGACACCACCAGTATCAATGGGATGGGATCAGGCAGTACATTTTAACTGATCTGTCACCAACAATATTATTTCTGCGGTCTGACCTAGAAAAAGCTAACACTGCTAGGACGCCACCAGGAGGGAGTTTCAAGTTATTCTTTATTTTTCATCCCCACACCACAGCTATTGCCCAAGAGGGCAATACTTGCATAAGTATGGGTGAGACTGCATTCTTTGCACAGCCTCGTTTTTAACCTCAGTAGCAGATCCTGAATATATGGGTACTGGTTACATGAAGCGTATATTTTATTGTCACTCCCATTTTTCTTGGAGGCAAAGAAACCTATGAGTAAGAAAACTATGAGGTATTTTTCTAAATGTGACACGCTTTCAATTGAAAATCCCTCTTGTTTGGCAGGGGCCAAGTTCGTCAGTATTAAATGCTGCTACGGCTGCTTTCGGTGAAAGCTACACTCTCTTACACCAGCTGAGAATCTGGCCTTAAGCCTGTACAGGTCAAAAGGCTCTGAACAAATTGATTTCACTCTCCCTGAGACTTCAACCAGAAATTCTCCTGTGGGACATGCTGTTTTCCATGTGTTTCTCTAATTCTCCCCTCACTCCGGTTATATACACACAGAGCATTTAACTCATTCTGGAATTCCAAAATGTGCCTTCACACAGGCTGCGTCCAATCAAAATGTCTCTGCATTGCTTAGAAATTAAATCTAGCACTTAAGCTTTGGCCTTCCAGGAATGCTGTAGTCCTGGCACTCCGTATGGATATGCCATATGGATATAAAAAGTAGCCAGGGATCTGATCCCAGGCAGGAACATGTCCTGAATACACTTCAGTCATATGAAAGACAGTTTGTTTATCTATGTCGGGCTCCCGGGACTACTTTGCTAACCCCTCTGCAAACTTTGCTCAAACATCTAAATACCCCCAACTCCCAACTTCATTTCCAGACATTTTCCAGAACTTCGCTCTGTCTGTCTCCCTGGAGAGGTGCTAAGTGAAGAAACTGGTCAGATGGCAGCAAAGTTGACTGTCAGCTAAAGTGGTTGCAGGATCACGGCTCTTCCCCTCACCCCTTTGCTGGCCAAAACCATACGCAGGCAGCAAGCTAAAGCACTCGCACGTAGTTTTCCTGAAGCCTGAATTTGGCACCGGGGGTGGGTAAACACGCTTGCAAATAGCTCTCCTTACCCTTGGGATACTTGCTGTCCTCTCGCTGCCCGACCTCACAACCTTAGTTTTCAATGTCTCTTTTGTCCTTCCTTTCCCATAAGAAGCCTGATATGTGCAGGTCCTTATTTCTAATTCACCTGACTCCCACTTGACCTTTATTTAGCCCTTCCTGGAAATAAACTTCCTGCCTCTGGGGTCTGAGGTAACATATGCCTACCAAAGGAATACTGTAACCTATATATATGCATATATAAAGCATGTTACATTGTCCTGTGATCAATACACTTTATAATGAATGATTCCTTGCAGGGCAAGCTTGACTCTGAGGGGCACTGAGCTCTTACCACCCCAAATTTGAGGTAGGGAAAAGGGGAATAAAAAACTGAGCTTGCTGGCAGGAGGAATTTGGGTATTACAGCCATAGATGCCTGACTCGTATGGTTTCTCTTTACAGATCTGTAGTTCCTTGAGGCCAAATGCATCTCATCTGTGCACATTTTCAGTGTTCCACTTATCACCACAGTGCAGAGATAGAGAGAGATATTTCTAATGATTAAAGGAAAATCTACCGTGGAACACGTCCTAAAAAGACAAAAAAAAGAAGCCTAATTCTCTCTTGACAGTATTCTCTCTTGACAGTATTAGAAGTGTAAGGATAGAAAACTCCCAGCTCAGTTACCAACTTAAAGGTGCCATAATTACTCAGTTGTTTGCAAGGCTGCTTCTCCCACAACTTACAAAAGAGAGTGGTATCTTGTGACTGGCATCAGATGGGAAACCTAGAGCGCACGTATGTGATGAAAGGTGCTGAAAAGACAGTCTTGGAGAAGGAAGTCCTCCCTCATCCACAGCACCCGATCAGAGAAAGCAGCTGCCCTGTGCCTCGCTCTTCACTCTGGATTGGGTGAGTTACTGCTCTGAGGAGCAATCTCAGTGCCACAGTCTTTACATCCTTATCCATCCTCTCTGCAGAGCCAGTCAAAAGCCACCAGCTGAACCCCCTTATGAGAACAGTTGATGGATGTTTTGTCAATACAATCAGAACTGAACAACCCCCTTGCAACACATTTACTGTTATTAGGTGTTTACTGGCACCATTAAGGGTTTTCTGGACCTTTTCATGGAAAATGCCATATACAGAAGGTGTCATTTAATGCTCCTTCAGATGCTTGGATCGCTTAGAAAGAGAAAAGGCCGTTTTGTGCAACCTTCCCTCCAAGTCTGTATTTGTGTCTTTGTCTTAAGCAGCTAACTGAGTTAAAAAGAGGTTCATCACTATCATCACCATCACTACCATCACCACCACATCCCTAAAGCCTCCCTGCAGCAGAGGCTGGGAAAGCTGCTGTTCCCTGGAGAGGCGGGGAAGGGTGCGGGGAGGCAGCGCGCGGAGGGGCAGCACCGCGGCGGCGCCTCACCTGGTGGGCGCGTGCTTCTGCTCCTCCTCTTCGTCTGTGTCGCTGCTGATGGTGATGACGCTCACGGCGGGGCTCGGCGTGTCGGGGATGACGATGGTCTGGCGCTGCCGCTCGCGCGCGCCGCCGCCGCCGGCCGCATCGCCCCAGCCGCACGTGACGGCACTGCTGCACGCGGGGCTGGCGTGCAGCATGGCGCAGCGCGGCGGTGTGTTCTCCTTGACCCGCTTCGAGCGCTGCGGCGAGCTGAGGGACTGCGAGGACGACACTTCGTAGGTGGACGCGTTTCTGGAAATGGGAAAGGCCGTTAGATGGTTACAGCCCGGGCCCCGTCGCCGTGGCCTCGGGTTCCGCCGCGCTGATTTAAGGGCTTGGAAGAAACTCCATAACTGGCACAGTCACCTCTTCGAAGGACAGAATGCCTCGTGTGCCATTATCAGAATGGACTGATTACCTTCTTTCAGGAAAAATAAATCAAGACTTTTTTTTTTCCCCCCAGAACTTGCCAAATCAGAAACGCTGCCTCTGGGGAGCTCCTCGGGATGGCTTGTGCTGGGAGGCTGAGGCTACTCACAGAGCCCAGACACACCAGGGACACACAGGCTGGCACAGAAAGAAACAGTACTCCAGCGATAACCCCCTTCTCAGCCACCGGAGGAATTGCATGATGCACCAAGACAAGATATTAGTCTAAATACCTATTTGTTTTCTTGGGCAGAAAAAGTTAAACGTAGTTTTAGAACTTGTTGTGAAAATCAACAAGCACTTATAATGAAAACTGCTGTGTTGTTGTTGTTGCTGTTTTTAGTTGAAAATTCAATTTGATGTTTAAGATTTTTTTTTTTCAATTAATAAGCCAATGCTTCTCACTCTAGGGCAGTGGTGTCCCATGGACTACAGCACTCAGGCAGGAACATAGAAACCCGGTTCCTGTCCATTCCAATTCCATGTGAGGCAGCAGACATAAATCAGAAGGAAAAGAACAATCCCTATCATGCAATGGAAAGAAATTCTCAAGTTCTGTTTTTGTTTTTTTCCAGTTTTCCTACTTCAGTTTCTCTGCATGAAATACAAGAGGGCTCACTTGGAGCAGAGGGCTAAGCACAGAATGTATGACCCAAAGAGTGCAGCACACACAAGTCTGCAGGTGCAAATATTGATTAGCACATTGATTAACCCACATTTCACTAATTCCCCAAGTTTTCCTTTTTTTTCTTCTTTATTTCTTGTATTTATTCTTCTACCTTCACAGATTCAAAAATAAAAAGCAAAGTTCTGTTTTCGTTCTACAGTGTGGCCTGGGCTGCATTTCCAGTTTGGGCTGAAAGCTAACGAAAAGAATAGGCGACATCTATCAAAAGGAAGTCATTATGGACATATCACACTATTCCAACTTACACGGGGTCTTTTGCATAACAAATGACTGCACAGTAGCATTTGCAGTGCTCTTTGAATACCAATGAGCAGCATGGAGTATCCTTCCCGCAAAAGGAGCACATTCCTCATTTGGATACAAGAGCGTCACCATTAATGAAAACACAGAACTGCAGAAACCAGTTGCTCTGAAAGTGCCTGGTTGCTCCTTGACCCAGACACCCTGCTCAGGAAGAGGAGAGCAAGGGAGAAACCTTGCACAGGCCCATTTGTGGCAACAGGCATTAGCTTGCTGGGGACATAGCTGCCTCTGCTTTGCATCACGAATGGACTAAGGCAGCTGGAGCCTACTCAAAGTAATGCAACATTAGAGAGCAGATAAATGGGAAGGATTTAAATAGTGGCCTCTTAACCAGAGTCAAATTTGTTGCAAACTCAGAGCTCCTCTGGCCTCTATCCAGTGACCCAGGAAAACCACAAGCTCTTTTGTTTTCATCACCGCACAAGTGGTGGCCCATTCGGGATCCCTCCTCTGCTCTATTTTATTTATTTACTTATTTATTTAAGGCAGCTCAGCAGAGGGCCTAGTTTCACAACTGACAGGACTTCTGCCGTGCATACTTCTTAAACATCTGTGATAGGCGCTGTAATCATCCTACGATTTTAGCAGGGGCCCTACCGCTCACCAGTGCTGCGGCCACCCCAAACAGAGAGCCCCAAAACCACCCTCCGCCCACACCACCACGTGCTCGTGCCGGCGGATCAAGCGAGCCCAGGAAGGCTCCCCGGCGCGCGCGCTGTCCGCAGGGGCCGCTCTGGCAGGGCCGGGCACTTACCGGGGCGCCGACTGGTGCTGCTTACTCTTCCTGGCGGAGGTGGCGGTGGCGGGCGGCTGGCGCATGACGTGCGCGACACCCACGTTCACGGGCTGGGCTGCGGGGAGAGTCACATGGCTAGCTAACAGCGCGGGCTGCTGCATGATGGGGTTATAGTGGCTGCCGTGAGCGTGCGTGTTTCTGCAAAGGCGGGAGACAGGCACACGTTGGAAATGCAACCGGCGGCTTTTGGTCGGCTCCCTGACACGCTCCCACCAGCCTCGCCAAGGCGCCTCCCTCCAGAAGCCTCTGGCATCTCATCTCCAGCCCCGCCACCACCTCACGCTGACGGGGTTTTTCCCAGGACGAAACCTTCCCCCTGGAAGTGAGTTAAGGGAGCGCTTAGAGCACAATGCTCTGCTGCAAGGACAGTCAACCAAGAAGATCTGGCGACCTGAGGTGCATGTCAGGGGCTGCCACCTCCACCCCTTCTCCCCTTGCTCCACAGCATTGACCACTGCGAGATGCTGGCCCTTGGCCCGCTCTGCCCAAAGCCCTCTGCTCTCCTCCCGTCTTCCCCAGAACTGGGGAGTACTTCAGGGAGCCCTGAAATCCCACTCGGACAATGCTACAGTTGAGAGGAGGCTGCTCATCTTTTCACTAGGGAGAAGATTTGGGTTTACAGCACACCCTCCTGTGACCACACAGGATATCTGGATATCTGGAAGTGCTTCCTGAAAACCAGCAAGATGCTGGATCTCCATGGTCATGACCATGCTCTTGGAATGACTTCTTCTACACAAACCCTATCAGAAACTGCCCCAGTTCGGAGGCCACTTCAGATACACATGTGGGCAGGTGTCTCGCAGACACACAGGCACCTCTGCGAGCTCCCCGTTTACCTCCAGTCTGCCAGGGGCTGTGTCCCGGCCATGGACTCAGGGATGACGGTTGCGTGCTGGACAGACGTGTGGGTGGCGACGCCAGTGAGCTGTTGCCAGGCGGGAGGGAGTAGGATCTGCTGCGTGCCGCTGGGCCAGGCTTGCTGCGGAGCAGAGGAAAGACGGGGTCTCAACAAGAATCCTCCATACCAAGCCTCAGAGATGGCCCACGCTCAGGTGACATGCCTAATAGCGATCACGATGATGAGAGCAGGAATATCTAGCTCTCAGCAAACGCTTTTCATTCCTAGATCACTAATACTTCCAGGAAATCAGAGCAAATCCAGAAAGTTATCAGTATGGAGAGGATAAAATCGAGTAAAAATTCCCTGCCTTCCAAAACAGCAGCCCTGTGTTTTCAGGGAATGAGAGGCATTGAAAATGAAAATGGCCTGCATTTCAGTCCAAGCAACAAACACATTTGCACCTTATAATTTGGATAACATGGGTCATCCTGTGCTGGTGGCTCCATACAGGAGTCAGATAATCTTTTGCAACCTGAAGACATTCTGATTCCTTCAGAAGAAAGCCCTGGCTCCTACCTGCTGCCTGAAGTAGCCCCGGCAGCTTCTCACTACCTGGGCCAGGGAACACAGGAGCACCAGTGACAACCCTCCTTAGGCCCAGTAGGCCCCACTATATTGGCTCCTTAAAGAGTTGTAAAATCCCTGTAAATAGGCTAAGTTTTAAAGATAGACTCTCCTTCTACGCATGCATTTGTCCCCATCTCCACCACCACATAAATCCTGGAAACCACTTCCCTAACCTGTGGGCCCTCTGCAGTCCCCCAATTAAAAAATAAACTCTTCCCAGATGGGCTCCAAGTTTTGATTGCCTTGTAATTTTCTGCATTGCTGAGTTAGATGAAAAGGCTGCTCTGGTGAGGCCTCTCGGCAACACCTGCCGAAGGAAAGCTGCAAAGGATGGACAGTCACAGGGCCCCCGAGCGCTGTTCACAGCAGGAGCTATAACCACAAGCTGCTGCTGGTCAAAGCAGTGAGAAGCAGGAGGAAAAGAGATGAAAGAAAGAAAAAAGACCTTAAAAAAAAAAAGAAACTTTGATTTAAAAGAGGCAACTAAATTATTGTTGCTGTGGGCCCCAGGAGACTACCTAGATTTACTTGTGAAGAAAACTGTTTCCTCCCTTTTCAGGAAGGGAACTGAACAAACCTAAGCTCCTTTCCCTACCATAAATCTTGATTCAGTGCCAGGGTCCAGGCACAAATTCCCCACTTATTAGGTAAGGACCACTGAATCATTTAATCTGCAGATAAGACTCGTCTAAGCTGATCCACTAGCACCGGGCACAGTGCTTGCACATGGGAGGCTCGTGCCTGAGCCTCAATCTGCTCTCGGTTATTGCATTACTGGGGAATTGCGCCGCTGCGGCCGAGCGTGGGGGCAGCGTCCCGACCGCGACGGAACTCCCACCCTGCTGCAAAGCAAGAACAACTAACACAACAAGGGTCTTTGTTCTGAAAATCGGTGGAAGTATTGTGGGAGAGGACTTACAGTGAGGGCAGCTTAGGGTGTTACTCGAGGAGAGGGAGTTGTTCTCAACCATGTCATAGAAGCAGGCCAGAAAAATGTAGAACTTCTTTGACCCTTCTGAGATCTGGAGCAGCAGAGGTTTTAGGAAAGACAGGAATCGATCTCCCTTCCTCTGTCTCTGTGCATACAGTATGTGGATATACTTGGTTGGGAGAGTGAAAATGGATCCAGAGAAGTTATTTTTGCCACTTACTTTGCACCTTGCCGGCTGCTCATTTTGTCTAAATCTCCACATCCCAGTGTGCAATATGCAGGCGACAGAGATGCCCAAAACACAAGCAGAGCCTTTGCCCTGGGTACACTCCACCTGCTACCTGGAACTCCTTCCCACTCTGGAAGTGGGAGTCCCATATAAAGTACATATTAAATACACAGGGAGAGCCAGACTCTGGCATCCGTCCGCTTTCCACGCTGGGCTGCAGGAAGACTTTGCCAGCCACAGGAGCTGTCCTGATGTGGGCAAGCACAAGGACCCACGTCATGGACTGTCTGTAGGAGAGGAGACCGATGGCACCGCGCTGGGCTGGGAGCACCATGAGCAGCATCACACCTGCCCTGGTTTGGGGACACAAGGAAGGCGGCTGGGAGGGCAGAAGCCGGCTCTGGCAAGGCTACCCTCTTCGTCATGGACAGTCCCTCTCGCAGCTAAGGCAATGGTACAGCCCAGGCTGAACAGTGTTAGATAGGCAGCTGTGCATGAGAGGAATAGCTCTCTGCTGAAAGGGAGACACAGAGCTGCTCAGAGATCGGATGAGACTACAATGCATTACAAAGGAGCTGTGTTTTTCCATTCAGGAAACTGGAATTGGGTGCAGATTTGTTTATCGGATCAGCTGCTCGGCCCTAACCGAGGGAGGCCTGCGGGCCCCAGATGCCACCGGCATCAATCAGTGTGCGCTACCACCAGAGCAGAAGTCAGCGCTCCTCACTGTGCGAGACAGACTGATATATCAGCAGACAGACTGCCTCTCTTTTATTAAATCAAAAATAAAAAATCTATTCGAGTGAGGAGCATTTCTCAGAAACAGCTTAAATTCCCTGGTCTAAGTGGCAATAAATAAAACGTCAATAGAAAGTACTAGAGAAGCAGCCCATGAAACTGGAGTCCAAGTAAGAGGGATACTGCAGAAAATGGCAGCAAAGCTTCTCTTGAATGCTCACTCCACCTAGCTTGCCCAGCCTGGACAAGGCCACCTTGAGAACAAAAAAAATGAATTGTAGGTTCCAAGATCTTGCTGTCTTCAAGACACTTCTGATCCAACCCTCATCCCTTTAACCCACTCATTGCACAGCATGTCAAAAATGCAAAGGTCATATTTCTATGGGCCTCAGTAGACCTGACTTTCTAAATGGTAGGTGCATGTCAAGATACGACATCTACTTCACCCAACCCCAGGATGGATTTTGCACAAGTAGGTCCTTGCAATTGTGCCTGCACAGACAGTTCCTTACTTTTAAATTGTTTGTGTTTCCCTTGCCTCTTAGACTCTCTTTTCTTACCAAATAAGAGAGATGGCCCCTGTAAGATGTCATGACAGGCTTCAACAGAGCCTGATTTAGTGCTGCAGCAGGCTGATGTCAAGCAACAGCGCTCTAACAAAGACTCCTATTAGGAACGGGCAGAGCACATTAGCTAATGGAAATCATGTGGACAAGCTGCAAGTTGTGTTTTGCTCTGCCTTCACTGATAAGCTGGCACAGGAAAGCAATTGCACCAACTGCCAATGGTACATCTTACCCTGGCAAAATCTTAGCCTCGCAATCCAACATACATCTCTGGCATTAATGAGAGCATGGTAGATGAAAACTAACCCTGAGTTGGAGGCATGTATTTCTGACTTCCACATCACCTCTCCTGGCTGCACAACTCAATATTGCTTGGTTTGCTGTCAGAGACATCCCTGATACTGGCAGAACTACTAAGGCACCAACTGTTTAAAAACAGAAACTAAAACCCAAGAGGGGCAGATTCACTGAAGCCAGCACAACAAGGAATAAACTACTCTTCCTTTCTGAGAAGCTGGAAGTCCCCTTAAGGGAGATAAGCAATTGTATCTTTTTTTTTATCTCCAGAGGACGAATGATGCGCTTCCTGTTAGGATCTTTTTGGCAACTGTGCCAAAAAGTGTGACTGCCAAGGTGAGTTCCTTGGCTGCCTCTTCCTTGCCTCCAACCCTTTGCACCTCTCTCTCTCTCTCATAATAACTATTTCACAACTTGTATGAGAGGTGCTTTCCAGCAGCATACACCTGACTACAGTTCCTGGACACAACTGCTGCAGAGATCATGAGCTCATGAGGATTCAGCAAGGTTCCTGCTGATTCCTCCTCTCCTGTTCACAGAGGCTTGACACAACTTCCTCTGAGGCGTCCCACTGATTTCAGTGGAGGAGCAGGAGGAAAGAAGGTCTTTTTAGGCACTTTTTAGACAGTTTTTCTACTCGTTCATCTATCCATCCAAACCCTGAACTCCATGTTGAGCTGGGAGAGGGCTGGACGTTTCACACAAAACTGGAGACCTTTATATGGCTGCTCCAATCTCCAAACTGCACCTCAACAAATCCTCATCCTCCAGCTAGATAATGAAAAGGACCTGCTCTGCCTGGTCTCTTCAGAGCTTGTTACCTGTGCGAGGAGTCCTGGCTGGATCTGGAGAGGCTGGGCCCCAGGAGCCTGAGTGACGATGGGAACGGCGTTCTCCATCCGAACCGAGTACCCAGCGTGCTTCGAAGGGGAAGCTTGTAACCCTGTTCCGTGGGCAGAAAGCACAGAATTAGACATCAACAGCTCCTCCAAGAAAGAGGGTCTGGTTTTCACGGGCGCCTAAGGCACTAGCTGATGCTCACTGAAACCTCTGAAATACCAGGCTCTCTGAGTCCCACATATACCATTTCAACCCAAGGACACCCGTCAGATGCTGGAAAACATGGTATGTGCATAAGGGTGCATAAAATATATTTTTAAAGATATTAACAGATTAACTGAGTTCATGGTTTCATCTCAAACCTGGTGGATATATCTCAATACCATGTGCACTGGGAGAAAAGGAAGTAAGAAAGGGAACAGTTTCTCTTCCTGGATGTTCTTTGGTTTGACAACAGAAAATGTTTATTTTAGCTGAAAAACACCACCTTGTGGGAACACGCTCAAGATTGTGATGAAAGCGGGACAGGAATCCAGAACTGAATATTCACTCAGCCTTGGCTTGGACAGGTAATTTGCTCTTGAACAGCTTCTCAAGAGTCATATTTAAAGGTTCTGATTAGAAAGTGTAAGCTAATGCACTCCAAACTCCAATCACTGCTGGCTTAGCCACACATTAGCCTAATTGTGCTGCAGAAAGGCGACCACTGCAGCACTCAGCGCATGGCAGAGGCTACAGGACATCCCCAGCTTTAGAGCTTTCTCAAGACATAAAGTGGAAGATGTTAGCTTACATATTCTAGCAAGCCATTTCTGAATGGTTTTCATTTTAACTGTGTACTAGAAATCTACCTAAGCTCTCCCAGTTCAAATGAGCTTTGATAATCCTGGAGAACATTTAATAAATGCCTGGAGACTGCTGCACAGACAGGCTTGGAGAAATGGAGAGGAGAAGTTGCAGCAGCGGAACCGTGGTCTATTTAGACCACTTCTTGCAGATACCTGGCTAGACTCTGAAAACTGCTCCAGCATGTAAAGTCAAGAGAAGGACAAGCAACTAAGGTGGATCATTACTGATCTGGTTGCCAGACAGGGCATCCACACACTGTGGGTTACAGGCTCACAGCAGCGAGGTTAGACAGCACTAGTGGACTAGCACTCCCAAATCCAAAGCAGGAATTAGTGCTCAGAGCTGCTCCTGACGCAGTTGCTCCTGTGCAGTTACTGGGATCACTTGCAGTGCACGGGTCTAGCCCAGACAGGCACGTCTGCTCCGTGAACCTGGGAGCCAGGGGCCATACTTTCTGCTGCCATAAACAGGCAAAGCTGCTGATGCAATCGTCGTGATAAAAGGCCACAAGTGCCTGTCAGCAGGGTAAACTCATCCCCAACAGCACCATAATCCCTGCTGCACTAACTTTCTAATTCCCCCTTTTAACACCTGAGTCATGGAGAAGTGATTAGCCACTTATTTACATACTGATGTGCCGCTGCTGGGGGACAGTGTTTTTATGTTTGCCATAATGAGGCAGAAGCTCCTCAAACAGTTCCATTCAGGAAAGAGAGAGGTAGGAATCACACTCCCTGGCCAACGTTTTAGACCAGTCACATCCAACCCACAGTGTGAAGGCAACATATCGCCCATGAGATCCATCACTTGCAACACTTCATCCTGATGAGGCCTAAGTCATCTGCAAGGACTTCTTTACTGATATCTATTAGCTAGTACTTTTACTTCTAGAGAGGGTACACTAAGCAAACTTTGCATGAAAGAGCAGCGAGAAGGAGGCCGGGGGCTGGCTGGGGGCTGGCGGAGCTCTCACCTACCTTGGAAGCCTGGTGGGCAGACGATGAGAGCTTGCTGGAAGGGGTCTGGCCGGGCACAGATCTGCGCTGTCCCCGTCTGCAAGGGCATGCTCCGCTGGGCCACCGCAGCCATGGACGCCGCTGAGGGCTGGTAGAGTGCAGATTGGTAATTTAGTATGGAGACTTCGGGGTTGGCTAAGGAAATAGTGGCACTGGAGGAGGTGGGAGCCAGGTTGGTGGTCTAAAGGAATGATGGGAATTAAACAAAAACAAAACAACAACACAAAAATGAGGGAGATGGGTAGGTTGGAAGAAGCAAAACCCCTCCCGCCAAAAAGTAAAACTGTATTAGAAAAAATAATAATAAAAATCAGCAAACCAAAAATAAAGGAGGAGCAGAACAGGACACTAAGGAGCAGAATAGGACACTAAGGTGCACAGAAGCAAGGGACAGGGAAAGGAGCACGTCCTCGGTGAAGAACCGAGGTGGTACCTAGTGCAGTGCCTCCGGCCACGCCACGGGCAATGCCCAGACGTGCAAGGTGTTCTCCAAAGCAGAACCCTGTCCCCCATTCATCCCCATGCTGGCCTTCACTTGTGGAATACAGAAAACAGGTACAGGAAGCGCTACCATCCCCAGATCAAGTTGTTCTCCTCTCATACACCCAGCTCTAGAGGAAACTCGCATTGCAGTCTCTCCCCTGCCTTCACCTATGGCAGTTCATGCCCCTTGGAGTACGTTTTGAATTTGAGGAGTCAGAAGGCATAATATTAAGTAGGAATAATACTTCTAAAGCCCAAATTTCACTTAGCTTAATGTTAAAATCACTCAGCAGAAATTCTGGTGCAAATTTCCGAAAAGCCACAAAATTCAGCTGAGCTTTCTGCAAAATATTTATAAATATTCTTCTATTCTTCCATTTCACTTGGACTGAGTCTGCAACAGGAAAACAGCCCCTAAACAGCGTTGCTCCTGCTCTGTAACAACATGCCCTTAGTGTATGTGCCTGAGAGATCAGGACCGAGCAAACCGGAGCCCTGCTGTCCCATCCCTGCCACCACTCCCCTCCAAACGCAGCACAGGCTGTGCTGGCGACACATCAGACAACTCTCATCCGACGGTGGCTGCATGAACAAGATGGAGCGGAGGCTGCAGGAGGCAGTGGGCTCTGCATCATTTGCTGCCCTCTTCACCAGCAGGCCCGGGACGGACACCGGGGCTGCGCCAGTACCTCATGCTACGGGGCTGAACATCTCTGCCTCCCTCCTCTCTCTCTGTGTAACGCACCAAGTAGCAACCTCACATACTGATATGCTCAGGAGTCCCAGCCGGAGAGAAAGGGCAAAGCCTTGAGATTTTGCACCAGCAGGGAGCATCCAGGAGCCAAACTAGACGGCTGGATGAAGAGGATGGCGCAAGCTCTGGAGCTTGTTCAGACTGAAGCTGCCTTCCCGGACGTGTTCCTACTGCTTCTTCGAGGAACGCTGGCGTTACCCATCCCGCTCACAGCACGCACCCCGCGGGAGGATTTGGGGATTACTCACTGACCTCCCCGTCACCGCTGCTCTGCGAGCAGGGAATCGCAGCAGCGTGAGCTGCGAGGAAATGAGAGGGAATCTGTGCTTCCTACGAGCAACCGCAGCGTGAATGGTGCCCTAGCCCCGCCAGCTCGGCCTGCGAGAGCGTGTGTGTAGGTCAGACCTATTCTTCAGGCAGCATCTCGGGAACAGTCAAGAACAGACACCAGAGCTCATAACCAATGCTCTGCTGCGTTACTCTGCGTATGACCCACCTCCGTACGTAACTGCTTAATGAACTGCTCCAAAGGACCTTACGCAACGCGCGCACTGAAGGACTGAGTCACGGAGCCCGGATTTGTAAGAGGCACAGGAACACCCTGTACATCTGCGCACAGTCTTTTAGCGACTCTGCTTCCGAAACACCAAGCGCCAGCTCCGCAATGCCACTGGCAACCTCTGCAGCGAGTCTTCGGCCGCCTGCTCTGCAAGGGCTAAAAGGACGGGAGCTACTGCTTGCGCTTCAGCCTCCTGGAGCCCTCTCCCTGGAGACTCTCCTTTCACTGCTGCAGTACAGCGCCCCTGTTAATGGTTTAGCCTGCTGCTCATACGAGATTTGTCAGCACAATAATCCCCCAAATTAAGACCTGTAAAACTATTACAGGAGTGCAAAGTACAACAACAAAGCCAGAGCCCACCAAGGCAGAGCACAATGTGCCCAGGGTGGATGTGTGTGCACACCCCAGGTCGCTTGTGGCACCTGAAGTAAAACCAGCGACAGAAGGATAAACATTGCCACTAAACTCATCTTCCCTGCTGATTTGTTACAGTCCCGTGTCTGCTATAGAAGGGTTTGAATTACTTTTATCTTAATACTAATTTGCAGAAGTGCTGCAAGATTGCAAATACCTCTGCCTGATCCACTGAGTGCAGTCCCGCTTGTTGCATTAAGGGACTAAGGAGCTTCTCCCCATAGCAACCTCCCAGGTAAGCAGGATTTATCACCTCCAGTGACAACATAAGCAATGAGGGCAGCATCTGACAAACACACGCAGTGCCCTGAAATTACCGCTTGCCTGAAGAGAAGAATATGAAGAAGCGCTGACAGCAAGAAAGTACCATCATTTTTGCAGGCAGGTAAAATGGGCCTTTGTGTTTCACACCTAGGACCCACTGACCTGACCATTTCAGGCACTGGATGCTTCCAGCGATGCTCTCACCTGGTTGTGGACCGTGTTCAGCTGGTTGTTGAAGGTCATGGTCAAGTTGGTGGATGTGCTCGGGGCTACGTGGGTGATGAACGGCGTCTTGCTCTGGTTCACGGTGTCGTACATATTCACCCGCCGCTTGCAAATCTCCATGTTCTGGAAGCAGGACTTGACGCTGTGCAAGGAAAGGGGTGACGAGTAAGGGAAAGAAAATAAACTAACCCATCAACGGAGAAAGCTAACGATTTATCACAGTGGCCCAAGACGAGGCCTCAAAGGTAGGCTTGGCACATCCTAGGCTCATAAGTACTTTGATATTTTATGTGCCACTAATAGTTAATCACTATTAGTTTCAGTTAACCCTGCTTGGACTGAATAGGGTCAAGAGGGTGTCAAGGAGAAGACTAACTGATGTTTCCTCCTTTTGGTGTATGTCTAATGTGGTTTTAGAAGGGTTTTGCAAGGAAGGTCACGTTTTTGTCACTGTTTTTGGTCAGTGAGATACCTGAAAAACCCTATTTGTCCCTTTTGAGAAGTAACTCATTGAGAGAGACCTTGATCATTCCAAGATGGTTAAAACATTGTTGGTGTTTGACTGAACACGTCCACAGATGCTTATCTGAAAGCACGTGAGTCCTGAGCGTGAGCCATTCGGCTGTGGTTAACAAGACAATTCACATGCTAAAAGGTCCTGCCAAATCAGAGTCATCACCACCTTCTGGGAACCACATTCTGAGGCTATCTCAGACCCAGAATCAGCTCCTGGGGCCAAGAATACAGCCTCTCTCTCCATACAAAATTGCCTTTAAATATTATTGATGCGGCAACAGAGATTTGGGGAAGTAAAATATTTTATATTCTCAGTAAAGCAAATGCTGAACCACTATTGGACTTAAGGCGTCCGCTAGGTGCAACTGTCAGTATTAAAGCTGTATTAGTGGCTTAAGAGATAATACCATAGTGACCTTGAGCAAAACTACATTTTTTATAAAATCTCTTCTTTCCAAGCTCTGAAAACCTGTACAGATATTACGACAATCTTTCCACAACTCACAGCATGGTTGTGAAAGACAACTCAGTGTAAACTGATTTATTTTACTTCAGTCTTTCAAACCAAGAAAAGAAAAGTAAAAATCTGGGGTACAGTTGTATACGGAATATCCTTTGAAATGATCCAAGCTGCTAGAGGTAGGACAAGTAAAGGCATCCTCATGTCGCATGACTTGAGAAAAAAATGCCCTTTTGTTTTGTTAGTGCAGTAATCAACCTTATTTTGATTCTGCGTAATAACATATAATTCATGTTAATAAAATATTGTGTTCTCACTGTAAAAATAATGATAAGAAAAGGTACAGAGCAAAACAGGATCAAAGGCCCGAGGAGTACAAAACAGTTTAAGATCCATGCAGTAAAACACGTGAAAAGGGGAGTTAGACTCGCTTTGCTGTTTGACAGGAACCATGCAGAACAACTCCTCATGGGCTGCTTGAACTTACAGCCTCTCTGAAGCACAACCACAGCAGAAACTCCTTCCAGAAGCTCCATCTTCCATACATTTCCCCTTCCTCTGCTGCCTGATTTGCTTTTAAGAGAGATTACAACTCCCAGCATCTCTTGAGGCTTTGAAGTTTCCTACACTCAAAACCACAGGCAATCACGGACTAAATTTCCATCAATCCGCCACACTGGCTGCAGCTTATTGCTCTCCACTTGCAACGCGGAGCAGCTTCTTGGGGTTACGCACCCATCTGGCACAGTAGTTGGTACTCAGGGATCTGGTGCTGAGCTTTTTTAAATTTGGGTAAAATCCTCGCCCCTGACAGTGGCCTCAATGGCATTTTCCATCTTTCTGGGGCTTCGCCTGAGCAGCAACAAGTGACAGCTCCAGAAGTGAAGACCTGCTCCAGTCTGCTTCATTAGTGGAAATATTCCTGACGGCAATGGATTATGCCACAAATCTCTCAAATCTCACACCATCAGCTGCTGCACACTAAGAGGGGCTGTCACAAATTAAAAGCCTTTTGTATATAGTGCTAATACTGTTAGCAAACACTGTCATTTTTTATTTATGAGCGGTTTCATACGAAACTTGCTTTTTCTCCATTTAGCACAGCAATCCATCTCCCTTCTCATCTGCATTCCTTTTATCGCTCGGTTATCTATTTATAGGTAACAACACTCAAAGATGTCCCTGCAGGGTAAGGTTGGATCTAAGCAGATCAAGCACCCACCACCACCTAGTGAGTACCTGCTCTTATCTGGTGATAGAGTTTTCCCTTCCACAGAGGGAAAGCTACCTCACAGGACCCGACACACCGCAGGTAGCATCGCAGATACGAGCAGAAGAGCTGATGCACCAAAACCTGCTGCCGAAGCTGAAAACTGAGCTTGTTTCCCTGCTCTTTTCTCCTGCAAAGGGGGCTGCCGTGGAGAAAGAGCTTCCTTTAAAAGGCAAGCAGCCCCAAATTGACCCCTGCAAGATGGAAAGGCTCTGGGAGGCAGGGTCGGCTCCCCTAGCAGCTACGGCTGATTACTGCACCAGCAATCAGGACTATATTACTTTGAGATACACTGATACACTCAGCACTAATTGCATAATTTCCTCCGCATTTTAATGCAAACATATGTAATTATTGAATATTTACATAATGAATGTAGCACATTCTGCAGTGTTTTAAATGCCAAGCACCTACAATACAATTCTTGCTGCCTTGGAGCTGGCAATCATCGTTTCTTTTTTAAAGCAGAGAAAGACTAAAAGATTAAAATTTAGGGCTTAAACTTTTTAACAGTGCCCCTCAGATACATCTGCTAGGTCTCAACCACAGCCCCCTTCCCCTTCGCCCCCTAATCCAAGACCCACGGGAAAGGAAAGCCACATACTGTGTGCTGTGAGGGAAATCAAGCAGGTGTGTCATGGTGACAAAAGGATGGTTCAGAGTTTCGATGGGCGTTATTCGCTTATCGGCATCTATCGTCAACATCTTCTTTAACAGATCTATAAACTCCCGCCGGTCTGCCTTTTCCACCAACATATCGCTTCCTTCCAAATCCGTTGTCATATTCACCTAGAGGAGAGAGGACAAGGATGACGGCCAAAAGGGAAAAGCAGATGGGCCGGTCTCCGCAACCCGCGCGTACTCCGGGCTGGCGCAAGTGTCCCGCACGCTCCCGTATTGGGAAGGGAAGCTGTTGAAGTCGCTGGGAGGACGTCGAGGCTGCCAGTCACCCTGTCAGCTGGCTTGTGCGTGTCACATCGCCAGACAGACCGTAGCGTTCGGCTTGCTTGGGTCAACGGCTAATGAAACACTCAGTCACCCTCCAGCGAGGATGAACAGCTTCCGTGTGGCTGCAGGCAAGCTCTGGCACTTAGGATATTTATCATATAAAGGACCGTACAACCGAATACTTAATTGTGTGTCCCGCAAGCAAAAAAAAAAAGTATAAACATAAATAAAAATTGTCAGTAAGATTATAGGAAGCATCCTTATTTACACATCAGATACCAGGAGAAAAAAAACTTCATGTTATTTCATCCACACGTTAAAATCTCTCCTGAGCTCACCCTCCCTTTCTGCATGCCTGCTAACAAATGCTGCTGTATCTGGACTCCCCTGACACGGACACCAGGCAGTTGCAGGCGTTTCACGGCCATGAGGAATTCACACAAGGAGCTAGTGCTCCCCACACTCCTAAATACCCACATTTCACAGGGGTATATAATTTCAATATTACTATTTTACCAGAGGAGATACTAAAGCAGAGAGGAGTTAAGCACTAGGACAGGATACTGGGAAATTGCGTAGTCCCCCTTCGCTGGTGTTGTCCCAAAGCATACGAAGCACTCTTGGTTACTCACCAGGGCTCTTACCTGTGCCATATCATCCAAACAGTTGAAAATATACTTCCTCGCTTCCTTCGACTTGATCCCCGTCTCTGCCTCATGATCATCTGGCGTCTGCTCAGAACAGGAAAGAGGCACTGAGCAGAACTGCCCCACAACCAGCTACGGGTCTTGGGCCAGCTTCGGCCTGTGTGCCACTCTCTTGCCAGAACAGGCAGCCTAAGCGTCATCTCCATCACTTTTGTGGGACAGCTTTTGTGTCACTGGGTGCCGCAAAGTGATTTAACTGTCTTTTTGACTTTAGAGCACTCTCTCAGCTACAGTGAGTGTCCACAAAGTTTGAGACTTAGGGGAGACTTTCAGGATAACTTTGGACTTACATTTCCCCCAGGGCAGCATCACTGAGCTGATGGGCTACAGACTTCTGTGGCAAGCTAAGGGTTGCAGACCTGTTATAGGAGTTTTACCTCCGGATCTACCCACCCCACGGCCTGCTTTGTACTGCAAGCAGCAGCATCCAAGTTTTGGGGCAACGTGAGTGTCTCCCGCCACCTCCAACCAACCACTGCAAGGTAAAATGAACAAGGGAACGTCTCCCTACCTTCAGCCTCCACAAGGGATACGGTGAGTCTGTATCCCTGTTGAAAAACCTTGTCGTCTTAGTCCCTGCACTCAATAAATACTCTGCTGGTAAGCCCTGCGTCTGGGAAATGTAGCGGATCTGTAAGAGAAGGGGGAGACGTCACTGCTCATCCTGCGAAGATCTCTGGGCGTCTTCCTTGAAGGAGGGCAAGCAGGCATTTAAAGCAATAGGAAGAAAGTGCAGTGCACATCCAGATCACAAAAAAAAAAACAAACAAACAGAAAAACAACCAAAAAAACCCACCCCAAAGCAGTAAAAGAAAGGACAGGAAAAAAGAATTCCCCTATGGTATTCTCTCATTTACATCTAGGGAAAGTTACCCTTAGCTTATTATCCCACAAAGTCTATGACTGAAAGGAGGAAAGCCCCTAGACTTTGGAGGTCAAATGGGAAGACCAACCCAGAGGCTGTAACCTATTTCTGACTTCCTTGCATCTTTTTGTGTCTCACACTCTCCTCCAGGAGGTAATTTCAATAATTTGATATTATTTGTGCTTAACTTCTGTTCTTTTTCTTTCCCAGCTGAGAGCACAGACTCTCCTAGGGGCAGTTTGAAGTTCAAAACAGAAGACTGTGAAGAGGGTATCTTTGAACTTAGTTGAAATAAATATTCAAACAAATCGGCATCCTCACAGCGTGTGAAGTACTTATCTCCATTGCTTACACGACTTCATTTGTCACTGGAGCTACTTCCATGGATTTGACCTGACCTGCAGTTACCTAGCTTGAAGATACCACACAATTGTTTACAAGACCTCAGACTTAAATTTACTTATTCTAAGGGAATAAGGTATGTGGTTACACAATTAAAGGCTGACGTGACACACGCCTGGGGTGGCACATGAAAACTTAACAGTGGCATTACTCCGTAA
This sequence comes from Crypturellus tataupa, assembly GCA_034781795.1. Lineage (NCBI taxonomy): Eukaryota > Metazoa > Chordata > Aves > Tinamiformes > Tinamidae > Crypturellus > Crypturellus tataupa. The sequence continues at coordinate 2,020,493 of JAWLRI010000401.1, forward strand.
AACTCAATATTCCTCTTCTGCAGGAAGTTCTACGGAAGAATGCAAAGCATCTTGGAAAGAAAAGAGAAGGGTATAAAAAAATAAAGAAAAAAAAAGAGCTGTGGTTTCAAAGACTTTGGAACACAACCCTGGCTCACCCCGAGTGCCTTGCTCGGCTCTGCAGCTGCCCAGGCCTAGGTCCCTCCTGCTGCCCCACATCAGGGCTGCAAAGTGACCCTGGCTGTAGCGAAGGGCCAGGCTCAACCCCCGGCTGCCTCCCCGCTCCCCAGGAGCCCTCACCGCACTTCAGCAGAGGAAACTTCGTGCCGTGCGGTTAAGCTGCCTAGTACCTACGGTGATTTCTTTTTCAGCTGTGTGCTTTATGATTTCTTTTGGAGGGAAGAGAAAAGAAACCTACTCTTCATGCTTGGTATGTGATTTTCAAAGGCTTGCAAGCTTTTCAGCTATGTCTGATTTCCTTTGGAATTGCTAATGGCACCGCTCCTTACTGCAAGTTATTTCCCTGCCAAATTTCACTTTTCAAATAGTATTTTTCAGCCAGAACTTTAAAAAGAAGAGTCAAAGAAACATTTTTGCATATGAGAAATTTATTTATTACTATGCCTTTTTTTAATTTTCTAATATAAAAAAATATCCCTTTCAGGACACATTTGCAGATAGCTAAGGAGGCTTGCAAAAATATTATTAGACTGGAAACCGTTCTGCAGTCTTGACTCTAGAAGCCGCTGCATGATCTGTTTTAGAACTACAAGTGGGGCATAAAAGTCTGTAGGGAGAGAACCATGACAGCTTATATTAACTAGAACACTACACCACTGTGAACATTTGTTTTCTTGTCATTGCTTTTAATATATACCCTCGTAAAAGGGACTATGAAATGCAGTAGAGTTCACGCAATCTAACAAATAAACCTTTATTTAATACTTGCTGTTACAGGGGAGAAAGGATGTCTGCTCTGTGCAGTGATTAGAGATACGCACAGAGCTCTCTAGTCAACGGGAACATTTACTCTTGATGGAGGGTTCACTTAGGCGGTCAGTTCCTAAAAGTCATCATACTAAATAACTTACTGGTTACCTAGAATAAGACAGGTGGATAACAAAAAAGCTGACATAAGAGGGTAAAAATCATATGCAAATACCTCCTGTTAGCAAAAGATAAAGCGTTAACAGCTGCTCATTCTGATACGAGAAAGAAAAAGAAAATCTGTGCTCTTACCAATATCTCGGGTAACATCTGTACCAACCTGATCATACTCTGACGCTCCTGGGTATAAAGGCCAGCCCAAGAAGAGCTCTGCGATGACGCATCCCAACGACCACATATCGATTGCTTCACAGAAGGGTAAACCGAGGATGATTTCGGGGGCTCTGCAAAGGAAGAGGTCAGAGCGTGTCAGCAATAGCAGCCGCAACGGCCCTGCTCGGCCCGGGCCTCGAAGAGCTACAGCCAAGAAGAACGGACGTTATTGCTCCCGTGGAGCCCGGGGCTCTGCTGGCGGCCGGCAAGGTGTCTGTTAACCAAGCATTGGTCAGTCAGCCCTTATCTTTGCAGGAGACTCCTCAAGCAACCTTAGCGAGAGGGCAGTCCCGCCAGGTCCCACAGGGCAGAGAGCTTCTGCTTCCTTCATCAGATAGATGGAAAACTGCGGCACAGAGAAGCACGAAAAAGGCAAGCCACACGTTCGAGGCCACCCAACAAGCGTGCCCCAGAGGGAGATTCGCCCCACTTGCTTCAGGGCAGCTTGAATCTTTCCCCATCGCTGCTGAAGAGGCCTAGAAGATTAAGTTTGGTGAGCTGACCACACTGCCGTGGTCAAGGCGCGATGGGATAAATCCTGCCCTTAGTGCCCCCAGTACTCTGTGCTTCAGAAGTAACTTTTATCCAGAAGAACGGGGAGTTGTATTTTACACACACTGAACACCCGCTATTACAACGCAGCACCACGTACCCTCTCCTTACTTTTCTCACACCAGCCCAGACTTCCACGTGCCGTTAAGAACTATAATCCCCATTTCACAAAGGGAGCCCTGAGGCTTCTCTCCTGCTGTTATTACAGATCTTGCAAAACTTTCTTCTAAAGCTGCACCTTCTGCAGTCAGAAAGAAAGAAAAACTTACTTTCTCCAAACCTCTAACTATAAAAATGAGGGGAAAAAAAACACCCAGAAGAAAAATAAAAGAAAGAAAACTGTATTCCTTTAAAACTTGCATCATTTTAAAAAGAGCCTTATGACTTCTGGGATTCTGATGCATATTTTGGAAATGCCTGGGGTTGACTATTGAGCAAAGCAAGTGCCACTGTCCAGAGTTAGAAATAGGACTCGTGGCTCCCAATTTTCCATCTGCCATCAGGATAAGATCTGACACAAGTGAGATCATCCTAAGGATTACCAATCACAGTGGAAAATGTTACATTTTAATCACACCATTACACAGTCATGTGAAGACAAGTCTTTAGCCAAGCAAAACGCATATTTCTTTCAAAAAAAAAGAAAAAAAAAACAAGTAAATGCCCTGTACGAAGAATCCATACGCATCTGCAGCTCACAGACTTCCCTAAATTTGGATGGACTCGTAATGATAAAAGCCAAAAACGACCTGTTCTCAAGCCAGCAAACCAGAATGTAAAAATTAAGGGAAAGGCAGGGATTTTTAACCACAGGGTGCTCTGTGCCATTCCCACACAAAACATTCCAGAAACTTAAATTAAAAAGCAGCTTCCTTGACCTCTTCTAGTTTCATCTGTGATTGCTACATTCATACCCCACACTTCCTTTGCTCATCATCCCACACTCCTCATTCCAAAACCAACCGCTGCTTAGGAACAAGGGGTTAATTTTCCTCCTCTCCTTCCCATCCTGTCATCCCTGTACACTAGGCAACACCTAGAAAAAAAAAAAAAAAACGCGGAGAGAAGAAGACAGCGACGGTGACCTGCGTCTCATTACTATGTAAATCCGGCGTGCGGAGCCATCTGCCTCACCGTGCCAGCCCTCCGCGCGCCACGAGCGTCACAGCCCTGGTCACTAATGAGCGCTTGGCCTTGCGGCGCCGGCGCCCAGAATCCCTCCCCGTGACTGCGGCGGCGGGAGCGGGAGGGTGGACCACACGCGGGATGTTCCTGACGCAGCGACGCTGTCTAGAAACCTCCTTCTCCGTCGGACTCGCTGCTCCTGCTGTCGCGTGCAGCGTCGATCGCCTCCCTCCTCTCCCCGCACTGATGCTGGCGACACCTCCAGACCCAAGACGCAGGAAGGGCTGAGTGAGAATCTGAGACTTCAACATTTCTCACTGTTTAATCAAGAATCGTAGGCTGTCCGTTGGGGTTTCCCTTCATAAAGTCCCATCTTCTAGAGCACAGCAATTACGAGAGAACTTCTTTTTCATATAAAAAACTTTGCCTCTCTACTGCTGCAAAGGAAAGCATATAAACAACGTCCACACCACTCAGACTCCTCTGAGACAATGAAGGGAATGGCCTTCATTATTTTAAAGTAGAACTATTGTTGTGGGAAGGGGGAAGAGAAGCATTTCTATTTTGCTCTTCTGAAAGCCCCAACACGAGGCAGCAGGAACCCTGCCTCCCCTCGCACCCCTCTGCTAAGGGCTAACACCGCGTCCTGCAGAGGAGGGTGCTACTAGCTCAGCACTGAAACAACCTGTCCACTGGCAAAAGGACTTCCTAACCTCCTGCCGGGAGAAGCTGTTTTATATGGTAATCCTTGGATGCATAAAGGGATACCTTCCTCACAGGTACCTTTATTATACAGAATACTTTTCTTAATGCATATACACATTAACTTTTAAGGACATGTTGAGATCATGACTTCAATCATATATTATGGCATGGCATTCCGCAGACATCCTGTTGCTTTAAATAACCATTTAAGTCTGTTGTTTAAAACCTAATTTCCCCTTACTAAATTTAAATAGAATACCCTTCAAATCACATTCCCATGGACAGGGCAAATGGCGAAAACTGAGCAGCTAAAATCGCCTTCCCTTTTAGGACAAGTTACTTTTATCTCCGTGCTCTCTCCCGGTGGTGTGAGTTTTCTGAATGAAACATCTTCTGCCTTTTCTGCTTTCCATCCTGTGGATGTTTCAAACCATTTCCTCTGCCTGATTCTAACGCTCCTGTTCTTGACGTGACTGTGTAGAGACACGTTGAACAGAGCGAGAAACAGCGTTATATATGAAGATATTCCCCAGACTTATTTTATAGTATTTGCAGAATGATTTTGCATTCCAGTCGTCTCCGAACCTAATATTTTGTTTGCTTTCAGAGTGATGCGAGGCATTCCAGCAGATGTTTTATCTGGGAGATCCTCTGAGATGCACACTTCTTTCTCCAGAGAAGCTGTAGTTAATTTAGAACATAGAATTACATAGAAATAGTCAGTTTTGCCTCTTCCAATATTTACTGCTTTTCACTACTGCACTGACCTGGCATAACGCTGTCTATAATCTAAACTAAGTCCCTTAAATATTCCTCGTTACTTTCTATAACCTAACCTAAATAATGTGGTGTCTGCACACTTAAGCACTTCACTGTTGGTCTGCCACTTTTTAACGAATAATTAATAAATTAAGTATCTCTATCCTAAAATGTGGATGTAGACCATGCCACAACTGACCCCTTTTATTCCTAAAAGCACTCAGATTTAGCTCAGCCACTTTACGAATGGTATAATTTTCTTTTTCCAAAGGGAAAGAAAACATTTTCATGTCTTTGCCAGTTCTTATGTGGGATTTCTCTAGTCTGAAGCTGGCAAGGCTATATAACAGGGTAAAATACTCTATTAAACTGCGCACGTCAGCATATTGCAATTATAAATAAATCCAAAGGACAACTCACATAGCAACAGGTAATTTCTGCTGGAATAGGACTGTGTGGTTTATGCTGCTTTCAATAAATATCTTCAGGGCTGCCCAGGGAGGAGTTTTATTCTGATAATATTACTTGTTTTACCACACATGCACCAAACCTTCTGATTTGGGTGGTGACTGAGATGGTTTCAAGCCACGCAATAGCAGCTCAATACCGGACACCTCCGTGCATGCAGGAACATTTACATTGACCATTCTTGGCCAGATTTTGATGGTGCCTCTGAAACGCCCTCAGAACAGTAATTCCAGCTTCCAATATTAGACACGCGGAGGGAAAACGGAAAACTTCCACCTCCCAACCTTGCTCTCCCACAAGCTGTCTTAGATGTCTTTCAAAGAGAGGTAGAGCCGAGCTCGCAGCTTGCACAGATCTCATCACTGGGGACTGACGATTTCAAACCCACTCACCGCTAAGCTGGGGGAGACCCAACGCCCCCGCCAAAAGGGCCTTAGGAGGGGATCTCCAGGAGAGATGCAGCCAGCTCATCCCCACTTCCCACATCTCCTGCCTCTGCTCCAAGCTGAATCATCAGCCTAAGGGCAACCCGTGCCTTGGCTCAGCCCTAGCTCCTTCTGCAAACTCCCCATTGCCCCGGACCCAAAGCCAAAGGGCTGCTCGTGGTGGCAGCAGAGGGTCCTCATGCCACCAGCGCCCAAAAGGCACAAGTGCCCCCTCATCATTTACATGCACCTCACATCTGACCCTGTCCCGCTTTTAAGGCCTGCTGCTGGCAGAGTATTTACTTGAGCAGCCCTGCTCGGTGGCAGGGTAATTTCATTGTCTGCTGTTTCTGTCAGGAAAATTAATTACCAGTCTAGCTCCCTGGCTTTTTCACCCACACATCACAGGGCATTAAAAACTAACGCCAAGAAAAGAAAAAAAAAAAAAAAAAAAAAGCAAAGAATCATTTCCGCAGACCTTTTTGGAGAACTCGTCTCTTTACGAATAACAAAATTCCCTGGCTAGCTGTCGCCTCCAGGGTAACGTGCAGCCCTTAGTCGGCTCCTACAGGTAAGCACGGCTGCCTCAGCGTAGTTTTTCCTTGACACATATATGCCCCAGACAGAAATGTCTTTCAAAGCTTGACCGATACTGTATCATGTGGCGCATACTCGGCCCTGAGTTCATGGAAAACAAGAGTGCATAGCAATTTTTTTTGCCCCTCTGTATATCTCAGATCCACAGTCATTTCTCAGTGCACTGCTGAGAATGGCAACAGGCCCATGTTTTGGAAGCAAAGTGCTCTTCCCGCTATCTCCACCACCGTGCCAGCCTTTCCGAACACAAGGACTCCTAGAAGGGGTGCCGTTCTCCAAAACTGACTCCCCATGAGCAAAGCCTTCCTTTCCTCCAGGGTTGCTGTGGATTTCCCATGTGTGAAGAGGCCAGCTGTCAGGGACACAGATTATCATCTACAAGCAGCAGCTACTTGTTCTCACTCACTCATCCACCTTCCCCAAGCAATGGGCAGAAGTCCCACCTGCACTTTGGTCTCACTGGCAGACCTCAGCATCTCCCCCGGCTTCCCAATCACTGAAAACTTCTCTGACGAGGAGCCCATACAGAAGCGCAGCAGGAAACCATAAAACCCTATAGCCCGTACGGCAGGAATCCCTGTCAAGGCGATGCAGAGCACTCACTCATTACAGCCACACCAAACAGCAGCGGTTCTGGGCCAGCCTGGGCCGCCCCAAGGCTGCAGAACCGGTGTGTCCCAGACGCACTGTCACATCCGGACCAGCAGAAAAGCACACGTCGAGCTGCTCAGTTATGGGCTGGAACATTGGAGTGTCATAAAACAATTCAGCTGCAATGCTGGAGATTGTAATTGACACAGTGATATTAATGAGAGGGAACGACCTGTTTAGGAGCACCACTATATCTGTCAGAGCATACTGTGTACCCCAAGTTTTCCTTTATTTTTTTTTCCTGGTAAAGGGCAGTGCCCCTAGTGGGTCTACCAGCACAGGCCCTGTTTCACGGGTCGAACCTCCATCCAGCCGGTTTCTGGCCGTGATTGGGGGTGCAGCAGAGCCAGTTCCGGGCAGGGACCACCCGCACAGCCACCACTAGAGGGTAGCCCCGGCCCTGCACTGCTCACGGTGCCCTCATCCCTCCCCAGAGACCGACCGGCCTGCGATACATGAACAAAAAAATACGTGTATCAGCTCAGAGGACTGGAAGCTGTATCCACTCAGCCTTCAGCGCTGGTTTATATTTCAGGACACAAATATAAACTGGAAGCTGGTAACAAGTGAGGCACCACGGGGGTCTATCCTGGGATCTGCCTTGTTTAACATCTTTATCAATGACCTGCAGGAGGAGGGGGAGGTTTGCCAGCGACAACGTACAGGGGGAAGAACCTGTCGGTATGTTCAAGGGCAGGGCTGCCACCCGGAGAGATGAAAAAGTCAGGCTGGAGACCGGGGAGTGATGAACCCCCCTAGGCAGCATGTAGGAGATCAGACCTAGATGCTCTGTCCAGCTCAAGGGCTTCTACTACCTGGACAAACAGCCCTTCATCACATAGGACCATGTGATGGGGACAGGTCGGTGGCTGGAGCAGCTTCCTGCAAGGAGAGGCCTCGGGAGCCTCTACACATGCGAGTGGTTCAGAGATGGGAGCACCTGAAGCAGCCCCAGTGTCCAGAGGGGCCAGGAAGAAGAGGGTGCTGAGCTCTCTACTGGGGGGAACACTCGGAGAACACGACAACAGACATGAGGGGAGCGTCCAGCAAGGCAAACACTGGCATTGCGCAGCATGATTATCACACAAAGGCCATCGTTATAAGGGTATTTCATAGCAAATAAACCATAAAAGCAGACTAAGAGCACTTGTGTCCCTAAAGCTCTACCAGAGTGCCAACAACTATGGGTGAAAATACTCCACAGAAGCCTATCAGACACTCACAGGACTAGTATGGACTCCATGAGGTCATTTGCTCCCTCCATACCGGGCTAAAGGAGCAGCTATATGTCACCCATGTCACCCTTCACCCAGCTTGTTCTCGCAGACCTTCCATGACGGAGAGCCCATCAAATTCACTGTGCCCCAAAGGACCTCATCCCTTGCAGTTTTAAGGAATAATACAGCTGCACATGCCTGACTTTATGCCGTACTTAATTCAAGCTTGTTGCCAATCCGACATCAATGCAATACATGTGGAAAAACACAACATCTTGCACAACTGTGTTTATATCCAGCTTTCTGCCAGGCTTCACTTCCTCCACTCCTCGCCCTCCCTCCGCTCCAATATATATTCAGTACCTATAACCTTGTTTACTTCCCTCTCTCCTGCTGCTGATTTTTTCTGCCTCATCCTTCCTGCTCTCTGCATGCACCGTTCACGGACGATGAGAGCGATGAATAACACGTATGGGGCCACGGAAAGCTAAGGTGGGTGCCCACCCTGAGGCTGCAAACACCCTGGGGGCGAGCGGGCAAACGCAGCCTGAGCACTCGCAGCTTTGCCGGCCCGGTGAGGTATGGACACGTCCACACCGGGCACCCAAAGGGGACCCCGATGCTCAACTGCCAGGGCTCTGTTTGAAGGGAATTTGCATGGGTTGATCCTGGACCGTTTTCAAGGTACCTGCAGCAGCAGCATCCCATGCACATGTCGTTGCCACATGCCAACCTTGGGGCTAAAATGCCTGGATTCAGCTACAAATACTGTAGACTGAGTATAAATGGGGAGGGGGGGGGGGAATAGATTACAGGTCTCATGGGTCTCCTCCTCTCCCCCTGCCCTTTCCTTTCCCTGCTGCTTTCCCTGCTCTGCTCTCTCACACACACACGGCTTCAAATTGCACTGAAGTTGGACAGGACCTGAAAGAAACCCCCATGTTCTCCTCAGGAAGAGTGGGCAAGCAAATTACTAAGGCCCCGAGCTGCAGGAAGGCAGCACAGCTGTTTGTGCAAACAAGACAAAAGATTTAGAAACAGTTGCTTTTTTTCGCCCTCTCCCATGTCAGGCTGTTTACAGAAGCCAAGGGATGAAATTTTGCAGACAAAAACAGTGAGAGCAGCCTGTCAGTCTTGGAGGGGGGAGGGAAGCAGGGGAGCGTGGGCTTCTTTCAGGATTATGGATCATTGCTAAATTGCTCTATCAATTATTAAACCTATCACTCAAAGCGCAGTAACCAAAATATAGCGGATAAAGCCTTTCTCATCCTCTCTCCACCAGCTGCTCTCCTCCTCCTAAAGCCAGAGGGGAATGAAAATTCCCGTAGTTTATATTTTATAAACGTCATTTTCCCTGTGCCTGGGAAATAAAAGCCCTTTCGGACAAGGTACAACTGAGTGGAGCCTGGGGCAGGAAGATATTAAAGGAGGACTCGCCCTGTGTATTAGCAGATCCTAGGAATAAAACAAAATCATCCCAATCAATACAACTTCTTAGTGCCCACGGGTTGAAGCATTTATCTGTGGATAAATCAAGAGGCGGGCGGCAGCCATGGGTGGCTGGGAGCTCCCCCTTGCCCTTGCCACCGGGGGGCACGGGCAGTGCGATCCCACCAGCACATGGGGCACAGTCGAGAACTCGGCCTTTGGTTTGGCTAGTAGCACCGCAGAGAGAGAAGCTGCAAAGAAACACGATGGATCTGAGAGGGCTTGTTATGGTCCGTAGTGCTGACATGGCCCAGAAATAAGGAGGGAGGAACAGGACCTGATATCCAGGAGAAAAAGGCTGCCACGTGGCTGTCAAATGTCTGAGCAGACATAGCTGTGTCTAATACACTAATATGCAATTTCTGGAGTCTCCAGTTCAGCAAAGCCCTTTAACATATGCATAACTTTTTGAGCGAATACTTACCTGAGTTCTAGTGAAGGAGGTGGATTTGGTTAAAGGTAAGTGTACATTTCAATCCTTTGCTGTTCCTGAATCCTCTGGTGAGCCCTTCTTGCACTTCATCTTGGACTCTTAAGAGGCAAGAGAAACTATTAAGCCCAATAAGGGGAAAGAAAGTCGGGTTTTGGTTCAGCCAAGAGACACACTAAGCTCATCCCAGTCCACAGAGCATCTTTGAACATCTCTGGAGGAAGCCCTACCAAGCCGGTCACAACCCTGCTTGCCTATTCGGACTCAAAAAATGCAGAATCTGTCCAGTTCAGCAGTGGTGCTCAAGGCTGAGCGCCACTATCATCGTCCGCGACGCCTGCTAGCTCCATGCTAACACCCCACGTACGCGTGGGGTGATGCACAAACAGCCACATTTGACACAAGCGTGACCTCTGGCTGTTCTCTGAAACAAAGGGCACCGCGCAGGGGGCCAGACATGGGTTTTCCCAAGTTACAGAAGAAATCAGGGAATAGGAAAATCGTAATTTGAAAACAAAAGCCCTATCCCTGCCAGGCAGTGAAGGGCTTAGCCACAATGTATTGGGTGCAGAGATCCCCTGAAGGAGGCATTGGATCAAGGGGGCAGAAAGCCAGCTACGGGCTTCCATTCACACCGCCGCAATGAGAGCGAAACTCTCCCTCCACTTTCCCACCCATACTATGCAATTTATGCAAATCCAAGCTGGTCTCGTTTCCCGCAGAGCCAAATGCCAACCAATGCCAAAGCTGGCTCTAGCTTCTTGTTTTCCTTTACAAATCTATTGTTTTCTCTGTTGAATATTTAAGATCTTTTTTTTTGTTGTTGCCGTGTTGCTGCTGTTGTGTTTCTTTGGAAAAGAAAGAATAATTTTAAAAAATCCCAGAACACATAGATGCAGGCAAGAGTTGACTTCTTGTCACTTATGGCCTCCCATTCTTCCACACTCAGCTCCATCCCAATCCCTTATCATCACTGTCCAGAGCTGGGTCACACACCTGCCAAGCAAACCTCCTTGGATTTGATTTGTAGCATTCCCCAAGATCCCCGTTCAGAGCTCATACTGGAGGTTGCACCATGCTGTATGCTACGGTTTATGGCATTAGCCTGACTATCAAGCCAGCTGTCAATACAAGGTCCCTAATGCCTTTTATCCTGGCAAACATGGATATGAACCAGGCTCAGGTTGTGATTCCAAGGTTGGCTTCACAGAGCAGCTTGCAGGTCTCAGGCTAAAGTGTCAAGTTACTACAGTCTGCCTATATATATATATTTTTTAATCATGTCCATTAGCTGCTTTTTAATTAAACAAGAAAAGATGGACAAAGACAAAAGTAAAGTACTTATCCTGTGGAAAGGAACACTGCCCTTTACTTATCTCTGAAGAGCCACACAGATTTAATATTATTATTAGTAACAACCATTTGTATTGCTGTAGCATGCAGTCCCAGTAGATATTGTAGCCCCATAATGCTAGACATTATAACATGACGTGCTAAGAGACTGTGTCTTTTCCAGGGAATTTATGATCTAAAAAGACTGGTGATGACACTGGAAGGGATTGGTGGACCAATCTGCCCAAGATCATATGGAGAGGTAGCAGCAAAGCCAAGAAAAGAGACAGAGTCATTCAGAAAGTGTCCTATCTCTCAGACCACGGTGCCTTCTGCTCGTAACATTCAGGAATAATAACAATGAGGAGGCACGAATTCAACGTTTTTTTCAACGCAGATAGTTACTACTGAGGCAGGGCAGATTGTGAGGTGAAATGACCTGTAAACACCATGCGGCAAGACAGCGGCTGTGTCAGGAACACTGTTTGTGAAATCCAAGGCCTGATTTAATGCTCTGCTCAGTGGGTCACAGTGTCCTACCTAGACCACGGAGCCTGCCTTCTCTAACAAGAAGCTAAGCTGCTGTAAGCCGCTGCAGACCAACCAGTTTGGAGGTACACAGGACTAGGAACAGAGTAAGTACTCCAGAGCACGCTGAAGTTGTCTTTTTCTGCTCTAGAAGGTTGAAATCTTCTGGATTTAAGTCAAGTCCTACTAGGATAAAGAGGCCACCTAGCAAAGCATCAAGCATGTGAAAAAAGTTCCCTGTACAAATAGCAGAACACCGCACTGAGGGGAAAACTTTCTCCTTTCAGAAAATTACCAAAATATGAATTAATTCTGAATGTAGCTTCTTTCTGTTGAATTTTTACTAGAGATAACATCTGGAAATTTTAATTGGGGCCCTATTATGTGAGCTGCTGTAGAAAAAAAGCAACAACAACAAGAAAAAAAAAACACAAGAAAAACAGTCCCTGCCCTAAAAGAAAGTCTAACTAGAGATCCCTGGAAATACAAACCCTGGGACTTGTTGCTAACCATCTGCTCAGGTGGCAATTGCAGCCCCATGGGCAGCCCATGCTGCTTCTGCCACGAGGCCACCCAGCTCCTCGCCATGCTGCACTGTCACCCTGGGCCACGTCCCCCATGCCCTGCCCTTCCGTTCTCCCCACTCTGCAGGCCTTCTCTCCAAATGGTATCCGAAAATCCCCTCCTCTTTCATCGCTCCCTTGAGATTTTCATCTTACCCCAGGCCTCCTTTTCCTGCATCTCTCCTTTGCCCACTATCTACAGCAAAGTCACAGGGCCAGCCACCATGGCAAAAAAAAAAAAAAAAAAAAAAAAGTTGAGAAGTTTTTTTTTTTTTTTCCTTTGGCTTTCCTACTCCATGAACCCAAGTGAGTCGTAACTGCTCTGCAGCTCAGAGTGGGTACAGACGAGCATAACAAGAAAAGAAAATACCAGAGGACTCCCCACACCTTGTAGTGCCAGCACAGCAGATGACGTTTCCAGGCACAACCCCATTAAACACCCTGCTAGGAAGGTGCCAGCCATGGCCCAAACCAGGGCACAACCGAGCACAGCCCTGAGCTCCACAGTGCTCCCAACCAGACCTTATCCTATGCATGGATGGGGGCTGCTACAACACTTCAGGACAGAAGATGACAGGTCCCCAGATGTCGACCACCCTTTGTCCGGGTGTAGAAGAGAACCCTGGAGTTTGTACCACAGGAACAACTCTGCTTTTAGCCTTTAATGGTAAACTCTTGATGGAAGCCTGACAGAAAAACAAAATATGAGCAAGAATGCATCTGTGCGTCCAGTGTTTAGAAGGAACAGCAATGCCTGGAGAAAGCAACACTTCAGAAAGGCTTTACAATAAATACCTTCACAAAGTGTGTTCATTCTTCACTTAATTAAAATAATTACACGGAAAGTTCAATTGTTCTCCCGCACATCTCTGCACCAGAGCAGGAGACTAAATTCAATCATTAAAGTGTGAAGCAGATGAATTTAAATCCATAGTAAGTGCAAATTTCAACACAATTTTGAAGTAAGGAGTCGCTCCCAACACCTTCATAATATGTCAACACATAGTCATATATTTGTTTCTTGGACTCTTCAAATGTCTCCTTTTACAGTTCCTTTTTTTTTTCCCTTGCCAAAACAAATTCTTAAAGTTACCCTGGTGTTCTGAAAAAATATAAACATTTTCTGCATGTTAAAATCTTAGGTGGCCATGGCATAGAAATTTTGAAGATACAAAACTTGCGGGGGAAAAAGATGTCACACAAAATAAACTTTTCCTTCACTTCTTAGCCACAGAAGAACGGAATTTGGAACGATTCCCGTCTGATTAATTTTAACTTCTAATTTGTCCTTGAATCTCACTGCAGTACGGATGTCATTTCTTAATTTGACTGTTTTACAAGGAGCCAGTGCCGTCCTTGTAAAGGGTGAAGAAATCCCCATATATCAGGAATGCTTTTGGCTAAGGGGAAGTTCAGCAATTACTCTGGAGAAATAAATACAACAATCAAAAGCATTTCCCAGGACATGAATGCAAAGATCCACCCTTTCTTAAAAGAAAAGGCTCCCTTATGTATACATCCATATCTTCAGTTATCACGACTGCATGTAAACCATTCAGCCTTCTTACTAAGTCAGACGCACAGTTCAAGAGCATTTCCTGGCATTCTTCACATTCCTCTACATGCTGCAGTTTTATCTGAGGCACATCATGTGCTGCCCTCCGAAGGCCTGGACCAAGCCAAGTATCTTCCTCCTTCCTGACAGAGTTCAGGGGTTACAAACGTTGCTGCAGCTCTCGGGAACTCCATCGCTCAAGGGGCTACCGCAGAAATTACTGAACGCACCGAGGAAATCTGGGCTTGATACGTAAAAGCCATGGTGTATTCGAGCAGCAGAGGGGATGAAGGGAGGAACACCTCCACTTATGGACACTTTTATTTAGTCCCATGCCATGAACCATAGGCTTATAAACGTACCATGCCAACATCCCAGCCCAAGCAGCCTCCTTCCCGCTACCACAAATCTTTGTGTTTACCTTGGTATTCAGGTCCTATCGTCCAGCGCACTGCACTTGCCCCCATTTCTGTCCCCAAAGCTCCACCTACTTCTTATTTTAGTTCCTGAGATTGCTCCGTTTAACTAGAAACTCATAAAAAGTTAGTGCCATTTTTAGTAGCTCTACTTTGCATCACCCTGGTGGATAACCCATCTCTGACGGGGAAGGGGCAGCACTGAAGGGTCTCATCACCAGGTGTATCTAATTACCTGCAATATGATTTACCACCAACACGTGGCAATATTTAGGGTGCAATAATAAGGCCATACATGAGTGCTTTACTAACAAACAAGATGGGAAAGGGACTAACTATATTTCCTCTGTTATTCTAAAGGGAGGTTCACAAAAAGGTTAGCAAGAAAACAATGCGGGCCATCGATCACGGAGACGGCTCCCCTAGAAAGGTTAGAGCACGCTCCAGCCTCATTTTTCACATCTGCAATTACCCCGCAGCCTCTTCCCGACGCCTCTCCCGAGGTCCCAGGCACCAAATGCAAACCACCACCACTGCAGTTTATTAATTAGGCATTTTTTTAAACACGTGTCCTGCAGCTTGCCACGGCAGGCGAAGGATTAAGCGGTCCCATTTCTGCGATGCCCCTGGAGACCCGTGGCAAGGAAAGGGAGCTGGGCGGGCTCCCCACCCTCCTAGCATGAAGTTGTGGGAGAAGTTCTCACCTCTCAGCAGGGTCTGCAGAGGTAGAGGCGGGATGGAAGTGGGGTGAAAGCAGGTTTGGGGGTTTGCAATGCGATACAAGGTGGAGGTACGTGAGGGAAGACTGTTTCCATTCACGAAAGTTTTGCTTTAGGGCCTTCACCTATGGGAAACAAAACGCCAATATTGCTGAACATAACTAGCACCTCTTAATTCTATTCCAAACAGTGCACGTCTAAACCCAGCATTGCTGGACTCCATGTTTACTGCATCTCCTCGATGCTGGATCTGATTTGTTCCACTTAAAAGAAAAATTACGATGATTTCCAAGTGCCAATTCTGCAAACCCAACCAGGCTTCGGGAGCCGCACTGGAATCACCTCCTTCACATTTGTGCATGCAGGCAGAGGCAACCAAATTAGAGATGGGCAGGCGAAACACAAGGCAATGATTTGAATACAATGAATTTGCAGGGGGCTCAGGGTGCTTCTATTCAAAGTATAGCATCATGTTTTTGATGTAGGGAAGCCTGAGTTTCTCTTATTTTTTACACTATTTTCTTGCTTTGGGGAAACCTAAAATAGCCTCCTTTGAGAACCAGTGCTCTACAATCACCATTTCCTCCTTCTGCAGTGTTTCTGGTTCCAGGATTTTCAGTTGTGGAATAGTAGTAAACATGTATATAATAAAGAAACCTTCTACTGTAGCAACAACATTGAGAAATACTGCAAGCCTGAGATCTGAGAAGTATGTTCCATTCTTCTCCTTTTTTTCTATCCCATCAGAAATTATAATTAAGTCATGCTCTAACAATACTAAATCATTATTTTCTAATTGTAACCATATCTGCAGCACAACTCGATGTTGACGCAGAGGGAAATTGAAAAAAAAAAAAGTTGCTGACAAAAGTGAAAAGCCTGCATGACAAATGCCATGCTGAGATACAAAGTTGTATGAATTTCCTGTTATGGACCACAAAAGTTCATACCCAGTTGAGGTTCATGAAGAAAGAATCACATTGGAAAAGCAGTCCTAGGAGTCTCAAGAGGAAACAAAATGATTTCTTTCATGAAAAAGAAACAGAACAGTGAGAGCCTTGATGGTTCCGCAGAGTTTGCTAAGCCCCAGAGTACCCACTTCAGGATCCTGATAAAAACTTAGATACTGGTAGGATCCAGAAAAAAACAAAGATCCCTTATATAGGCTACGAAAACTGAAAGTGATCATTTATTCCTCTCTAAGGCTAAAACACGGTATCAGACATCACCATGTTCATCTGCACCAACACAGTCAAACATGCTTCCAGATGCTTGCCAAGGAATCAACATCACAGAGTACCAGCCTGTCCATGAAATCCTGTCCTAAACCTCCCCTTCTCAAGCTGCTCAGGGATCCTGGCCTCTTCTCCAACATCACCCCCTGCTTCCCAAAGCCTATGCGCACACTCTGCCTTCTCCCAAGACACATTCACGAAAGCAGCCTCCATGCCCAGCTGCCGCCAACACGCAGAGCTCCTTGGGAGCCACCAGAGCAGAAGTCACCTCCACCCGTGAGGGCTGCTCTGCACTCCCGCCTGAATGGGAGGTGTTTAAAGCTTCTCTTCCTGAGGATGCCCTCGAAATCCTGAGGGACAACAAGAGGAGAACAAAAGAGTCCTTATTGTTTCTAAGGTGATGTCTAAGAAAAGGTGAGAGTCTGATATACTAATATATAAGTATTTATACACACAGACACATATATAGGCTGAACAGTGGGAATTTTCTTCCCTCCCATTTAAGTCAATTTACATTTTTTTTCTCTGTGATTTACCCCTGAATGTATGTTAGGGGACACCTTTTGGTTATTTTTTTTAAATTCTATTATTTATTTATTTGCTGCAGAAACACAGAACAAACAACAAAGCCGTATAGAGCCATGCCATCCAGAGTGGAGAAAAAGAGGCAAAGACTCTTCAGGATTCATACAGATCCTCTGAGAATCCCCTTCACTCTGTTAGAAAAATCCCTGATTTTCCACTCTTCCTTGAAGCGGGAAACTAGATGAGGCAAAGATTAATTAGCTGATGCTTGTAAAGCACTTTGAAGATGAAAAGTCTTATTTTCATTTTCAAGTCTCTCCAAAGCAAATAAATAAATAAATAAATAAAAGGCCACTGAAGAACTTCTGCTTTAACCAAACAATTCTGTGAGCAGCAGAACCAAAGGGGTTTAGTCTCCTATGGTCTGCAGTTTTCAGCACCGAGCTCCTGTGAGGAGAGACTGCTTTTGGGTTTTTCCCCTTTCCCCCCGCCCCTCCCAGCCTTTTTTTATTTTTATTTTCCGCACTGGACGCAGGCAAAGCAAGAGGCACGTGGTGCTGCAGGCCACGGTCTCTCTGGCAGCTGGAGGCTAAGGACAAGCTTGCAGGTGGGGGTTCTGCCCTGGGGGACAAGAATAGCAGGACGACGGATGAGGATTGCAGTGCATTAGCCGGGCTGTGCTTAACACGTATGGGAGGGATAACATGAGCTGTGACAGGTCAGGCTTGAGGCGAGCTGGGACACAGAGGGGGACGGACCTTCTGGAGCTGTAGACCTTCAGCTCTGCGCTCCCACCACCACCTCATGACCGCCAAAATCAAAGAGGATCCTAGCTGTGGGTTACCCTGTTAGATAACATCTAAATATCCATGCGAATCATGATGAGCGATGTCCAGTGCCAGATACGCTTGTTTCCCTGCTGAACAGGAGCAGCAGGATCTGTCTGGAACCTGCTCTGACCTCCTGCTCCCTCCTCCTGCAACCAGCTCGGCGAGGCACGAGGTCCTGAACAAAAACGGCCATCTGGAGAAGGGGCAGGAAGAGCCGGGTGAAAACAGAGTAACCCCACCATACGGGGAAAATAATGCAGCTGGGCAGTGTGGGAAGAAGCAAACCCTATTATGACAATTGTGTTGCCAAGTGATGCTGCAGACTTGTTTTCTTCCCCCCTTGGCGGCTTGCGTGTTGATCCAGAGCGGAGCTTCCTCCATTCCGGCACCGTCCCTGCCGCGGGATCAACCCCTTCCCTTCGGCGCTGCGGGATTACCAGGTTACCCGCGCGGCTTCCCAAGCCTGAGCTGGCGGCAAGGCGGGAGCACCGTCCTTCCCAGGCATTTCCAGTCCGCAGTGATGGCAGTACTGGGCGGGCAAGGCACAGAAGAGCTCCTTGCCGCAGTCACCTCGCTGAGCAAGGGCCGTCCCTCCGCGGAGGCCAGGCTGACACCACCCTGCTCCTCGGCCCCCTAAGCAGATCAGATTATCCTCGTTCAGAGCTAACTACGTGCACAAGGGTCTCTGGGCCTCTGCTCCCAGGCCCATCTCTAGGTCCCCTAGAGTCATCGCGGCGAGGGACCCATCGTTGCCCGCCTTGCTGCGCCCTCAGGTTGCCGAGTATTAGACAGCCCCCCAGACGGTGGTGCAAAATCCTGCGCTACCGGCACTACCTCCATCAGCACGGGCTGCTGCCGAGTTCTGCACGTGACACAGGACAGATGCACGGGGCAGCCTAATGCTGGGGTTGAGCCAGGATCGGAATTCCCAGCACAGCCGCCGCGGTGAATTACGGCAGGTAGCTGCCACCGGCCGTCTCGGAGGGGACACGCTCTTATTGAATCATTTGTTACAGACGCGCTCTGCCAGGTGGGAGCAGCCGAGGTCCAAGTTCAAGGCTCTGGGCACTTTGTTGTTTTGTAACAAACTTGCTTTCTTGCCCTTTTTCCTTTGTTTTCTCCCTTCTTTCCCCCGCCTGTTTTTCTGCGTTTCCCTATAATCCGTTCCTATGCTGTTACTTTTCAAGGGCTGCATCTCCTTGCTTGAAGGACCTCCCTGCACGAGGAGCTTCGCGGCTTCCAGCCCAAGGGGGTCCATCCCTTGCTGTGTGCGGAGCGGGAAGCGCAGCGGGAAGCGCAGCCTCAGCTGCCTGCACCTCTCGGAGGCAAGCGGCTTCCCAGCTAACTGAGCCCGGTTAACGTATTAGTCACTAATTCCGGATAAAAGGAAATTTATTTGCCCAGCGCTGCTCAGACAAGACGAACATCTCGGCTCGCCCCTCCCCGTGCCCTCCTTTAGTACCTTATTAATATTGCACGGCAGCGCGAGCCCCTATGCAAACGGGGCGCTATGCGAACACGGCTCAACGCAAGGACGGCTGCACTTAGTTCAGTGCGTTCAGCAGCTCCAGGGGAATAGCCAGGGGAAAAACACATTACACAGATGATAGAGGAAAGCATGTCTCAGCTTCCAAATTCCAGGGAGAAAGCCGTGTGCGTGTGTCTGTCAGAGCAGAGTTTACCAAGTTTCATCAAGGAGACAGGGTAGTTAATACTCTGCTAAATTACAAGCTGCAATGTTTTTTCTGGCACGCCAAGAGGATTGCCTTCTTAAGCGTCTAAGGCTCCATTCTGCAAAACCTACTTTTAAAGTGGTCTTAAAAGTGCAACTCAGCTCTATAAAAGCAGTATTGTCAACTCTCCTGTTCATTGTTTCTCCGTAATCCCACATCAGCTATGCTTAGTTTCTAGACAGAAACCTCCGCACAGGATTTCCCATCAGTGCAGCACTGCAAAGAGCAGCCCTGGATTTCCAAGTCAATCACTTCCCCCCTTTCCCAAGCACTGCTACCTGCAGAGCGTTAATCACTGCTCGTGATCAACAAGTCACCAGGTGTGACCCTGCTGAGGGTCAAAGGAGTTCTTCTACTGAGAGCTTCAGAGAGATTTATACTAGGATGAAAAAACGGCCTTGATGCACATTTGCTTTACAGCCCCTTGGAGCAGCGTTTGGGCAAGGATGATCACGAAAGCTGCTGATAAATACAATACCTGCTTGCAACTAGAACAGACTTTCATTTGACCGTGAGAAAGAGTACAGGCCAGCTCTTGGGCGTCAGAATTTCTGACACCTCAGCAGAAGTATCAGGAAGACCCAAGTATTCCTGCAGTTTCTATAGAGAAAGCTGTTGGCTTTCCACAAGGCTTGACAGAAACAAGTTTAATTTGTATGTTAATGACAAGACCACCCTTAGATAAAGTTTGCTAGTAAGACGTATCACTGCAATTTCTGACCTTGCACTCCTAAGTATTTAGCTGTAGGAAGACAGCTGAGTATGCATAAGGTCACATGGAATACTTTCTGAGAACAAGCAGTCCACAGAATGTCATTTTTGTTGAAGAACTATTTGGAAGCAAGGTTCCCATCTGGGAAGCTCATGTGCTGGAAGGGACGAAGGAACCGGGGCATCTGCTTTGGCCAGTAAATACAGAAACATCATGTCCCTGCTGCTGGCATAGGGATCATGAGTTTCCCAGAAGCTGGAGTTTGGGAAAGATTTGAAGCCCAACACTGAGAAGAAGCATCTTGAACCGCTCAGTGTGCTTCTTCCAGCAAAGCCTGCTTCAGAAGCAGACCTGTGGGGCGGGATGGAGACATCAGCAAGGAGGTAAATATGGCGTGGGATATGAATCAGTGATCTTTGATTAAAGCCCAACATTTCTTTATAACGTTTCTTTAAACTTTACTCTGTCCTATTATCCAACGTGCTGTCAATTATCACAGAAAACACTACAGATCCCGGGCTGCTGCCTGAAACTCTTTTCATTTGGAAATAACCATGGGCAGACACCCGGCACGTAGCAACACATCAGAAAAGACCCAAATGATTTTGTTTTTGTTTTGTTTTTTTAAGTGTGGCCACTCTTTTAGCACTCTTCCTTCTTTATGTAACTGGGAAAGGGCTGAGGTGAGAAGGATCCCACACAGAAAAAGAGCTGGCATCCAGAGCAGAAGAATGAACGAACTGCTAGGAAAATAAGGAGACAGCTGGCTTCCACAAAGGGTGCCAGACCTCGTGTCTAAAATTAAAGAATCTTATGTTCTGAGGAAAACACCTAGTTTTGCCCCTGAGGAGAAAATTAAAAAGCAGGAACTGGAACATGCCATGTGACTATTAGCGCCCTATGAAAACCGTACACAGGTCACAAGCCAGATTAAACCCTACACATGTTGGTAGTACCCGAGGGTCCTATTTTTCAGTGTGGTTTTTTGTTTGTTTTATTTTTTTCAATATCTGCATGAAAGGAGTTCAAAAACTGCTGCCAGGAGCCGGACCCCCCCTTACAAACACAGCTGCATTTGGGAGCGCAGTGGCTGGCAGCCCTAGAGTGCTCAAAGGCCAAAAGGGTCAAGGGGCTGATTTAGCCCTTCACCTAGATACGGCCTGCACAGGCCGCACAAAATGGAGAAGAAAAAGGAAAATGGGCATTTCACCCACTCAACACAGGTCCTGGTGCCACCCAGGTCCCCAGACTGCGCCGGCCCGCGTTGGACGGGCGAGCAGAGCCGACGAGTGCGCTGGGCTCCTACCAAGGAGCTCCTGAGCAGCTTTAGGCATGAGTAAATCATAGGCCCCAACTACAGATCACGCGTTCTAGCTCCGCGGGAGGCGAAGGGCAGCCAAACCAGAGTTTTATGTCGCTCTTCTAGGGGGCTGTAGCTTCCAGGTGTGTTTCTGCTTGGTGGCATTGCTGGTTGAACCAGTCTGGGTCTCAAACCCTGGTTCCCACCCCTGTGCTTTCTCCTGGAACAGGTTGGTAGAGATGCTCCCCACACGGACACACCAAGGGGGGAACAAGGGGACGGGCAGCATCTGCTTTAGCTGCCTCTCTCATTACAGGATAAATACGTGATTGTGCTCAGAGAAGGCAGCCTGCATCAGCAAGCACGAGGCCAGCTACCAAGCGCAGATATGTAAAAATGAAGCCAGAGCAACCAGCAAAGTGACTGAGATCAAAGCGGGGGCGACACTGCCAGCCCACAACTCATTCCCACTGCCCTCCCCGTGCTGGTTTGGACATTAATCACACACCAAGGGGGTTTTCACTCGTGTGGAAGCAGACTCCCCCACAACACCCAACATCCTTGCCCAGAGACCTTCCTCCAGGAAGAGCTTTGCTTTTCTTATCAGCACATCTTAATCTCTTCCTTTTAACGAGGAAGGGGAAAATTGCGCCGCCGCCCCAGCTTCTCCGTATTTGAATCCTGAGCAAGTTTCCCACCAACACTATCAGCCAAGCATCTCGGATCAGGAAGGCAGGACAGGACTGCCTGGGAAAGAAAACGGAGAACTTACGACTCCCTAGGAGACAATGAATACAGGGGAAAAAAACATCCCTGGCAAACAGTTGTGAGGACTAGGGATAATTTTCTGGTGCTTCACCAACATTTTCCCTCAAGTGCTTGTGTTTAGGGAAAAAAAAAGTCTACTATAATTGAAGCAATTTTGAAAAAAAAAAAAAACAACATTTTTTTCCACCAATTCATCCTACTTTGCTTTTTTTTTGCTGGCTATGGAGACCACCATCCCACTTCAGCCCTCCTACATTTTCATAGACATCTCCCTGTTTTTTTTATGGGCCAAGTCCTGCTACTCTTTTCACTTGGAGAAACTCTTCTGAGAAGTCTGCCACAGTCATCTAGATTCTGGTCCTTGCCCGTAAAGATTTGTCCCCTTTCACCCCCAGCTAAAGCATGAAAATAATCCAGTCTGGTGGTTGGGACTTTCATAGAGCCGCAGAATTTTCCGGATGCTGAAACCTTGGCTACAGCAGCCTATGGAAATAACCTTCACGCTTGACAGGTCAAACTATGAGAAGCCACCTGAGAATTAATGCATTTTTTTTTTCTGTATATATTATTATGAGAGTTAACCTTATTTCTCATGCTCCCGCGTTCCTGGAAAGAAGCTCCCGGGATGAGGACCCAGGGAGCCTCCCGCCCGGTCCGGTCCGGTGGCTCCGGGTGGGAAGGCGGATGCGTCCCCCCGCTCGCTGTGCCCCTGCCCAGCCACCCCCCAGTTCAAAGGCGCTCGAGGCCTTGGTTCTTATCGCGAAATGTTCTGCCAAATCAAATGTAAACAAATGACATGCACAGTTGACATGGCAACAAAGCAGCCCGGCACGCAACGGCGGCGGTGGCGGCGTTGGCGTTTAACTCTGCCGAGCTGGGCACGAATTTGCAGGGGAGACCGCGGCAGCCGGGAAAGCGAAGGGGTAAAAGTCTCAATCTCGTCCCCTTTGCCCACAAAAACACCCTGCTCCGTCTTTGCGGAGAGAAAGGCTGGATAAACTCCCGCCCGGAGCTGCTCTCCAGAACCGTTCAAACTCCTGCCCAACGTGGGCAGGCTCTAAGACAGCACATCCCCTTACGCACTGCAAAGCCCTTAAACACAGCAGTCTACTGGCAGGATCTCTGGGCACAGGATAGTGGGGGATTTTTCCCTTTTGCAAATACCCCATCAAAAAAGTGCTGCTCTAGACATCATGCTATTTAATAGGAGTCAGAATAAAAGTCACAGCTGCATTTTGGCTCGTCTTGCATCGCCCGGTTTCGTCAGCTCCCACGTAGTAAGTCAGATTCAGCGAAAGCTCAGAGCAGAGGTGGACGTTCAGCTGCGAGCACTTCGGGGCAGAGATCACCACTGCGTGATTTGACACTGCTCTTCCCAATGGACCTCATCACCTTCTAATTTTAGATGCCCAAGATAGTTTTCATGCTTTGACCTAATAAAATACACTGTAAGGAGCATCTCCCTTTTCTACTGGTAGCAGCACTGGTTAAGGGACAGGGGAAAGGATTCCTGCAAAGGTCAAATATAGTGTAAATTCTTTGGGAGACTCATCACCGGGAAGCCCCATCTTGGAGCAGAATATTTTATTTTCATCTCCCCGAGGAGCATGTGCAATCTCTAAGCACCCTTTCAAGAGCATTGAGCAAGGAACGTCAAGTCTGCAAGGCAAAGTCCCTTTAAATAAAAGCGGCTGCTGATGTTAAGATAAGCATCCAAGCAGTAAAAATAATGAAGCTGGCTCTTAAATAATGAGTGCTGATGGCCCCCTCTGCTTGCATTCCTAGTCTAATTACTTACATGGTTAGCTTGGCCCCTATATGCCTTTCAAATGCTGCCATTTAAAAATGAAAGTTAAATCCCCTTGGAAGTAACAGGAACTAATGGGCACTACTGTGCATGCACGTTTCTGCCGGAGGTGAGGGTCCGGCCACGAGGGCCCTGCCATTCGCTCCACACTTTCAACAGAAAGATGTGGTTTAAAAGGAAACCATGACTTAGAAATCACATAGCCAGGTGGCAAAAGGAACCCAGAGCTCTTCAAGATGGGGGAGGATGGAGTGTGGGCCCTGGGCCCTGCTTGTCCTCACTAGGATCCAAGCGTGGGGCAGCCGGTCCCGGGCTGCAGAGCACCAGGAAGGAGCGGAGCGCGGCAAGCGGCCGGGCTGCTGCCCCAAGCCCCCTGCAGCAGCAGGGCTCCTCTTCCAGGAGAGGTGTCAGCGCTGAGCTCAGAGAGGGCTGCTCAAAAAAAGCAGTATCTAATGTAAAAAAAATCTCCAGGGGGAAAAAAAAAGACAAAAAAAAAAAAAAAAAAAAGAGAGATAGCAATGAACATGCTGAATGGGGACACCAAACCATAGGAAGGAAGTTCTGGTGGACATCACACGTTCTGGTGGACATGTCAGGGACCGGAGCGCAGGGCCACCAGGAGAGGGGACCCCAGAAGAAAGGCTGCAATTGCAGCCCCAAGGGGTAGCTCCCTGATGCGTTTCTCAAATCCGCTCTTCCCGATCGGTTTGGCACCAACACTTTGGCTCCAGAAGCTATCCTGGCAACAAATTCTTTCCTGAAAATTTATCACATGCCTTTATACAAAGCTGCCAGAATCATTTATAGCCACTTATCTAACAATATCTGCTTTCGCTTCAGTCATTACGGAAATAAACAGAGGCTGGAAAAGAGTCAGTATGAAAAAGGGGCCTTTCCTTTGGAGAAACAGCAGCCTAGGACTATCAGAGATTAGCAAATGCTGCCCTGCCTTAGAAATACGCTGGCATGACAATAATGATGGATTACAGAAAGGAATTGTTTCTCAAAATGACATCCAATTACTCCCCATGCCCAATCAAATTGGTTTTAACTTTAAGTTATCCTTCAAACGCAAGAAGCATTCCTGCCCTGAAAGGGAGAGCAAGAGTTCTACACGTGCACAAATAAATAGAAATAACCATAGGCTGATGCTGCAATCTGTGAGCAGTAATAGATTGCTTTCTGTCTGAGATCTGTGAGGATTTTTCCAAGATCTATAATTCATGATAGATTGTTTTTACGAACCAGTAAACAATGATTTATAACATTAATAAGCGGTGATAGGTAAGCCTCCAAGTAAGACTCCCTTGTGTACTTATCTGTGATAGGGATGGAAAAGGTTTTCCTCTAGAATATCTTCAGCGAGCCTCAGCAAAACAGTGGCAATATCCAAAAATTAAAAAAGAAAAAAAAGTAATGTGCTTGCCAGTTAGAGCTTGAGCTCTCATTGCAGGCTGCCTTTGCTCCCATGTACCAGTGCTGACCCCTGAGCTACGAGGAGGGAATTAGGGCTCAGCTCGGCTACGCGAACGAGTTTGCAGGATGAGGGTGCCCAAGGTGCTCAGGGACACCCTCTGGCTTTTGCACCTGCGTCCCAGCACAAATACTACATTTATCACAGCTCTGCACATCTCCAGCTCTGTTTTTCCTTAACAGCTCCAGAATAGCCCTGACCATTTCAAGAGAGAACACCAAGGCTGATGTTGTCCAGCTTGGAAATAAATGGCTTGGTGGAACCCAGAATAACTCTCCTAATCCTTTTCTCACAAGCCCTAAAAAATTGCATATCTCAGAAGAAAAAAGAAAAAAAATGTGATCAAATGGAAGCTCAAACATGAAGTGTAGTCACTAATGAAGATGTGCCTCTATTTCCAGAAAGCAATTTGTTAGGAATGGTCGGGCAAACAGGGGGAAATCAAACACAGCTCCCATAATGTTTGCAACTGCTCTGTGAATCAGGAGTCCAGTTCTAGGGAATATGAGCATTAAATTGCTGAGTGGTTTTCTAATCTAATTATTTCACTTGCAATTCAAATTATTTTCCAATTAAAAACCAAGCTAATACATTCTGAAATGTAAATCAGACTCCATTACCTTTTTTTAATTGCAATGCTTATACTATTCCCCTTTTCCCTTTAATTGATAAAAGTCAGGGGGAGATTTCCATACATTCTTCTGCAGTCCTTTAGGGTTATTATTTCACGCAGGCCTTTCCCATCTCACTTTCCTTCACCTCCATCCTTGCTCCCATTGCAGTGGATTTGGAGGTTCTCTGCTTCATGGGAGCACTGAGAAGAGGAAGATGAATGGCCCCTTCCTCCTTGAGCAACAGGCAAAGCCTTAACAACTGCAGCAGCGCAAGGCACAGGCAAGAGGAGCCTGTCATGTGCCAGCTCTTGTCCTAGAAACATCTTGTCTGTACCGTGGTACAGAGCAGCTAACCTTGGCGTGGCACAGGCAAGGAGTTCCAGGGGCTTCAGTGCTCCTGTGCTCAATAATTGCATTCTACCAAAAAAAAAAAAAAAAAAAAAAAAAAAAAAAAGGAGGAGGAAACAAGTACAGAACATTTTGTCCACTGAGCAAGCCCAGGTCAGATATAAATACATAAAGAAAGAGCAAGGAAGGCTCTTCCGCAAAGGGAAGCTATTCCAATTTAGGGAGGGCCCTATCCAGACTGACAACTTCTGACTAAGCTCGCAGTGTCTCTATTACTTCCCTTCTCTTTCTGACTGACAAAGCTCAAGGTTTAGTCTGCAGCATCAACTTGTCTCACATCCCAAGTTCTCTTTTTTTCCTGATCTTCGGTACTCATTTTTTCTACTCATTTTTCTACTTGGTTGGAGAGAGCCGAGTTCCTCGTCCTCTGCAAACAAGCTGGGAGCAGAGCTTAGCCTGAGGACAGCCCCAGCCTCCCCACGAGGTGACTTTCGCTGGAGGTGGGCCCCATACAACGGTGCCATCCAGCCACACAAACCAGCCTTCAAGCCAGCTTGGCGTAAGGAGCTGGTCGAGCCACAGCAGACTGCGATCTAAAGTTATCCCCCTCTTGAGTCAGAAATGTGAATTGAAAAAAAAGGCAAAACAATAAACAGTGGGATACGTTCTGCCTGTTGGACTCTATCTGTATGGACAACAGTCGCGTAAGCTCTCATGTGCCAGCAGATCTGAAAAAGCCTGTTCTGAATCCAGAAGGCTCCCAATTCAAATTCTGTGTGGATTTATGCTACATGCAATCACTCAACAGGGTTAACAGAGATAATAAATTAGAACGGAACTGCACTCTTTGGTGCAAATGTGCTCTTCTCTGTTGTTTAACTTTCACCGTTACCTGTAACATACTCTGAGAATTTCCAAAATTCTTCCTCGCTTCTCTTCTAGTCAGCTCATTTTCATTCTGCAAACATTAATTCTCTATTCTAGCTGTGCTCTCCCTATAGCGTGCAGTAAACAGACTTCTTCATATTTTACATCACTACAACACACCCTTAACCATTTTGCGAGCACAGATTATTAATGCCCTCACACACATACAAAAAACATTTTTACGTGAAGAACCAAAATTGTCTGAATATTTGAAGTATTCTATATATTTATAAAATATTTAAACTATGTTTTATACATGCAGATTCTTAAGGCAGAGAGCCAGCCAGACAGTTAGAAATTGAGATGCGTTTTGAGTCTGAACTACTGACACCCTTTAAAAATTTTACGTGGTGATATGTTGAAAACCTATCCACAATGCATGGCTTTCTAAAAACTATCTCAAAAGGCTGCTGTTGATCTTTTATTCCTACAGAAAGCTTCTCAGTGTTCTATTATATCTTATTTTATTGTTTAGGGAAGGTACAGAACAGAATCATATCTTAGATGTGGAAACCCCCATAGTTTTAAACTATTTGGAGAAAACAAAAGGCAAACATCCAACTTAAAAAAGCTTCTTGAAGTGTCAAGCCCAACATCATCTTTATATACCGATTCATCTTATTTGGGTACATTCATCTCCAGCAGAGCACTAAAAATTCAAGTCACCTGTCATTCTTCAGAGACTAGCATGATTTTTACACTTTTTTTTACACAAATGGCAATATCTTAATGATTCAATTCATCATGCAGTGTTTCCTTCTTATCCCGACAGAAGATTTTCAAGCGATAGCTACAGCTGTCTATGCAGGAAAGATGGTCCTTGAAGCACTTCTTATATTCTATTACAGTTTTCTTTTCTTGCTTTTAAACCCTGTGTTGTTTGGCACTGGCCAACCTGAAGGTGAGCTAATACTGCAGATTACCCAGTAACTTCCTTTTCAGCTGACCTGCAGCCTGGGGTGCTTTTGCAGTTGCTGTCCCTATCTGGTACTGCTGTGTTCACTGTTTTATAGCTTTGATCTCTTAAACACTCTTTTACTATAAGCAAATTTATAGGAAAAACAAACTGTGTGGGCTTGTTTGCAGAGGGTTGTTTTTTTGGTACTCTGCATTTGAAAAACAGAGTTGGAGAGAAAGAGCAAAACAAGCATGACCTTAGGTTTCCTTCCTGATCCTGGGTTTCCCTTTGCATCTCACCATCCGTCATGAGGAGCTCCTGGCACAGGGGCCAGCATGGTCCAGCACGATCCCTTCCCAAAAGGGAAGGCACCAGGTTGCTCCACACAACAGTGCGTGGAGCAGGGCTATCCTGAGCCCCCAGGACAAGGGGTGACACATAAAGCCACTTGGGTGCTATTCCCTTGCACAGGCCATGTCCTAGCTCAGAGGAAAAGATGCAGAAAAAGCACTAGCCCTGGAGAGGAAAAAAAAAAACCCAAAATCAGAGAATTGTGGTGGGGGGAAAGGTAATACCACCTAGACTTCTTAGGCAGTTCCTAGTCAGAAGAAGGGGAAGTTTTGGAAACAGATTTCCAAGAGCTGGACCATGAACCTCAGTCTCTGAAGATAAATGGCTTTCCTCAGCTTTTTCAGGAGTCCCCTAGCTTGTTCAAGGGATGGATGGATCAGTGAAGAGACCTAAATCTTACTTGGTCACTGACAGCGACAACAGATACAAGAAATTTTCATAACGAGTCATTATTTGAGCAGAGACACAATGCGCAATTCCACAGAGAAGTCCCTCCAGCACGAGGATACAGCATCGCTTTCCCCTCCCTGGGCCCGGGGCTCAGCAAGACGGATCGTCACTGCACTCATCTTAAATCACTAGCTCCTGCACAGCTGGTGCACTGAAGATGCAATGATTTAAACCAAAAGAGAGCCAGTTCCTCTGACTTTGATATCAAAGAGACACAGAGGTATTTTGCTCCACCAGAACCCTTTCCTGCGGGTTTTCTCTCGGGAAAGAATAACCTAAAAAGTCAGCTGCCAACCTCCGAAATCATTCAAGATTTAAAAAAAATAAGTGTGTATTCATTCTCTTCTAAATTTAGATTGCTTTCAAGGTCTGTCTTGCAATAATATTGAGGTGTAGAAATGTTCCTTCCCCCTCTTTTGAATTAAAGGGTGGATTCTCCTCAAACAAGATTTCTGTAGCTGGAGCTTTAAAATCTAAAATGATGAGAGTTGATAATGACGTAAGGAATTAACAACAGCGGGTGCATCTAGCACCAGTGTCTTAGTGCGGGTCAGGCGCATGTTTTTGAGGCTGTCATTCTCCCTTGTGCTTCGGTTTGCACTGCAGACCGGTCAATGTTGAGACACTCATTTGACCCCCTGCAGCGGCTCCGTGGAGCCCATCTCTGGGATGAGCTTCCGGAGGAGGTGAGGGTCCGTGCACACCTTCAGTGGAGAGGACACAAGCACAGGTCAAACCCACCGTGCACGAGGACCATCCCTTAAGGTCTGCTGGTGAGGACGTTGATTGGAAGGGCGAACACACATCTGTGACGGGCGATCTCGGTTATGACATTTACCTTCACACAAGTGAGTTATCCAGCCTCTTCTTGGGAGTAAAGATAAATGTCAAAAGAGATCAACAATCAGGTATTATACATATACAGCACACGAGGTTTTTTTTCCCCCGCAGCCAGAAAATATTCAGAAACCAGTGGAAGAGAGTGTCCCGAATCCTCCTAAACTTTGATAACTTGCGGGGCCGCCCGGGCAGGAAGGCTCCGCTTTCCGGCAGCCGCAGGCGTGCGAGAGCACTCACATTGACTAGGTCACGCTGATGCTCCTTTCGGCTACGTTTTCTTCGATGCCCGCGTCTCGTCGCGTAGGAGTGCTTCAGATTACCAAATATTACGGCAGCGCGCAGCCGCAGGGGCGTCCCCTTGCCCGGGGATCCGCTCCATGACCCGCTCCCCGCCGTCCCCCCGGCGCCAGCAGCGCGCTCGGGACCCACAGCAGGATCACCCGGCCCCACTGCGCGCTTGCAACTCAGCCTCTCCCCACAGAGGGGCCTCCCAACGCACGGATCGCTGCGCTCCTCTCCCTGCCGGCCTCCCAGGGCTGCAGAAAAGCCCCGTTTTCTTGGAAAGCGGCGGATTCCCGCTGACTGCAGCGATTCCTGTCAAGGAAGCTGCTCCCGCTCAGGCCCTTCCCCTGTGTTGCCACTCCCGCCCCCGCGGAGGAAATCCACCTTCCTGGAAATGCCTTGGCCACCGCCGCAGACCTGAGGGCGGCCCGCGGCGCGCTCCCGGTGCCGCACGGGCTTCCCGCGCGCAGGAATCACCGCTCCGAAGACACGGGCATCCCCGCACGCACCGCGGGGGCCTCGTGCTGCCCATGCCCCTACTGCGACCCCTTGCCCGTCGCCCACATCCCCAGCTCCTCCGGCGAGCGCCGGCTGAGCCGGAGCCGCTCGGCGGAGGCTATCGGAGCTCCTTTGGTATGGGGAAAGCCTCAGCGGCGTCAGCGAGCGGAGGGAGAGCTCCGACGAGCTCCCGGCTGGTTTGCTTTCTTTTCACGTTCTTGCGGCGACCGCAAGCAGCGCCGCGCTCGCCCCGCAGACGAGTCCTCGGCCGCTCCGAGGGGGCTGCTCCCCCGGACCCGTTCTCACCGCAACTCGTAACGCTAGCAGAGGCCGCCCGAGAGGTGAAGCGACGCTGCGGGCTCCTTCCCCGAACCGAGGGATTTCAGCCGCTTCCAGTAATTTATGCACACGGTGGAAAATCCCTGTTTTGTCTTTAATTTTCACCTTGCAGCCATCACAACGATACCAAGCCGGTGTTTCCCGCATCCTTTAACTGACAGAAATGCAGTTTCTCTTACAGCAAACGTGGGTTCGAAGCTATTTTTGTACAGCTGCAATCCATTTTTTTTCTCTTTTTTTCCCCTCTCCTTTCTGTAAAGAAGGTTAGTGTAGCATATCAAACACACTGGCCAATTTTTAAAATTCAATAAGTAGCCTATTCTCCCTAAATGCTCTGAAAAGCTCAGGCGCAACAACTCCATTTCACATTTCAGCTTATTATTTTTATTTCACTGGAGGAAATAATAATAATAATAATAAAAGAATGTTTAAGCAGGCTGACTGGGGGTTATTATGGGACCAGGCTTTCTTTTCTTTCTGCAAAAAAGAAAATATACATAAGGTAAAACTAGCTGGATTTTTTCAGCCACCAAAAATGTAACAGCGAAGCCCGGCAGCAACGTCACAGCAGCACGCTTTCAATTAGAAGGGGAAAAAGGTAGTTCTTTACCAGCACATTTGGAGCAGTGCAATTGGGGAGGCAAATCATGTCCCGGATAGTCCTTTAGATCACTTAACCACATCAAAACAAGTCGGGATAGCCCAAATATCATTATTATTTGATGGCTGTTTCAGTTATTGATTAAAAAAAAAAATTGGCTCTGAATTCATGTGATAGTCTAAGAATTCTCCTTCCTTTTTAAAATTTCTAAGTCCCTAATTAGTTAAATTTCTAATCTTTAGAATTAGAATCTTTAGAACCTTTAAGGTTTCAACGAAAATCTTCACAGTATCAACTTCAATGCCCCTCCCTCCCCAAAAAATCTATTATTAGTTTTATATACAATCTCACTGTTATGTCCTCCTGATTAACTGGGGAGGCCGGGAAGGGCTGGAGCACCTGGATTTAGCAGTACCCGTATTTAGACATTCGGATCCCCACCGAACCCCACGCAGGGGTCGAGCAGAGCTCACTGCAGCCACAGCAAAGCCGCGCAAGAAGCTTCCTGCCTTCGCTGTTAAACACCTCCCCAAGAAATGACTTCCCCATCCCTGGGAGAGGATGGGGAAAGCAGGATGAAGAAGCCTGTCCTCGATAAACCTGTTTTATTTTTTCCCCCCCTCCATCTCCTCAGAACTCCAATCATCACAGCAGCACATATGAAAACATGTATTGATTAAAAATTACACTGTGCACGAAAATTAAGTGGTTACTGAACGGATGTTTGACTGGACTCTCTGCTGAACTCATTTCAGCCAACGGAAGCTTCTTACTCTGATTTGCAAATTGCTGAAAAACCTGGCGGTGTCAAGATTTGAAAGGAATCAAGTGGGACCGTTGTTACCTGTGCAAAGTAGAGAGCCACAAAAAAGATAACACACTCAGCTTCTGTTACAGGATATTTGACGATCACAAGTTTTTTTGCATGGATAAAACTGCATGCCCACAATGCAGGGGCACCGGTACTGCCACCCATACAGATACTAAGCAGAGTGATAAGAAATTCCTGTATCCTGTATCCTTCATAGCTACTGCCCTTGAGTGCATTTGAAACTACCAAATGCAGGATTCAGAAACCACTTCATTTGTCCAGACCAGTTACAAGCACAAAATTAAAAGAGCAGCTCCTGTTTTCCTCTTGGCCACCGAGGCTTGAAACCATCACACACACAACCATTTCTGTCTACTCATTGGCACTCCATCTTTAGAGCGGACAACATGTTAAAATTCTCCCTGTTAGGCCATGGGAAGCGTAGGACGCAGAACAAGCACATCTCCTGGTGCTGCAGGCCCTGCAGGAGAGCTCCCCATCCAGCCACCGCTTCCCTCAGAGGCACCAGAGCTTCTCCGCCGACTGGAATGGCAGAAAATCTCTGAAATTTCTGCTCCCATTCAAAATACTCAGCTCTCTGCATTCCTAACAGCTCCGTGTTCCAAGCAAGCGTTGGCATGTGCATTTATGTGAAATGACTGAATGGCCCCGCAGGTTGATAAGAGGTTCTAGAGTCTTTCATGTAAAACTGAAGTCACTGGTCTGAGTCTGACCCACATTAGTCGCGCCTGCAACTGGCTGCGCTCGGGAGGTTGCTGGTGCCCTGTCTAGCAGGACTGATAGTATTGCCTAATTCCTAGAAGACAAATGTACATATTGCCTTTGTGCTTCATACTGCAAAAGTCACGACTCACAAGAAATGAACTCTGAACTTCCTTTTCGTGCACAGTGTGTCCTGCCAGCACGGCCCGTGGCAGAGGCAGGCGGGCTCTTGGCACCAGTAGGTTCAAGGTTACTCATGGGCCACCATACACGCTCCTCATCTCTATCTCAGCTGAAAATATTCTCCATGTTACCATCTAATGCAGTTCCACTGCCCTTTCCCACAGTCTCTTGGTCTGGGGCTTATGGCATGTCCCCGTGCCGCAGAGAGCACCTATGCCACATCTGGTGAACCTAGTTGGAGTTAGATAAGCAGAAGACAGTGCCCACCCAGGTCTGCGAGCCAAGGTAAAATCCACCGAATTCAAGTGTTTCCCACTGATGACTCCAAGAGAACGTGCTGAAGAAGTCCGTTCCTCCTCCACACACAGCAAAACCTTGCTCATATTAAAACTGAATAATATCCCTGAAGAAGTAAGAAAAATAAACACATAAAAAATCCATTCCATCCTAGTCTGTCCTTCTCTGCTTCTCCCAAGGCCACGGACCGTTCTGCCAGTCGAGCCTCCCATGACAGCTCAGCGTTAGTAAACTCACTCCTCCACAGAAGATAAACAGAGGCGTATAAAATTCCCCCAGCCCATTTGTTTGCCTGCAAACACTTAGCCAGAGCAAAGTAAAACTCATCCCTGAAGCAATACTTTCCTCTGAAACTTCCTCCTCGAGACCAAAAGTCCCCGTGTGGGGCACAATGAGCATGAAGGAGGGATGCAAACAGCCTTGGAGATGCATCAGACTGAAGTGGCTTCCATGGGATCCTCAGGCCTCATTCAAGCTGCTCTGCTTTGGGCCCATTTTTAGATCACCTAGTCAACCAGCATTAAAACCCACTAATCACCCACTAATAAAGAGTTCTCCCTAGACTCTGCTCCCTAAAAGTAACAAGATGCTCAGGCACCCTTACCAAAATTACAGAGAAACAGCGAGTGAACCTCCCCGTGCGCGTTACTAGCTTTGCCCCTTCCCCACGGCGCCGGCAAACTCTGCCAGCTCGCTCCCGTTCACAGCGCCCTGCACATGCTCAATAACACCATTGATTTTGTCTGTGCAGGCAGAGAGAATCCAATTTTAAAAAGCCACATTGATTCCCACCCATTAAAAGCAGAGCAAACTGCAGTATTTGCTAAACGGATAGAAAAAGACTGAGGTCAGGGTGGAGGGGTGGGAATAATGTCATTACTCTGAGCTCGCCCTGAAGGACGGAGAGTTAAAAAGAATAAATAAACAAAAAATAAGACAGCAACTGTTTGACTTCGCATTATTCGATGTAGCCTCTGAATTATAAAAGCAGTCGTTCGACAACGAGGGAGCGCCTCGGCAGAGAGCAAAGGATGCAAACCCAAAGGCATCCAAGAGCGGAGAGCAGCGACAGGCTGCATGTGGTGCACC
Organism: Crypturellus tataupa; assembly: GCA_034781795.1. NCBI lineage: Eukaryota > Metazoa > Chordata > Aves > Tinamiformes > Tinamidae > Crypturellus > Crypturellus tataupa. The sequence continues at coordinate 2,054,957 of JAWLRI010000401.1, forward strand.
AAGATGCGCGCGCACGTGCAACTGGCGAGGGCACAAATACAGGAACCGAGAGAGAAGCGCCACGAAACATCCGCAAGGGCCCCATCTGCCTCTCGGTTCTTTGTTTTAGTGCACTGAACACACACTGCACAGGTCACCGAGGACTTTCCTTCTGCAAGCGCAGGCCCGGCTGCTCCCTGATGGTTACACCTTCAGGACAGCGATTCAGTGTTTCTCCTTTTGCGTGGGGGCACTTCTTAGCCTTTGGTTTCACTGTATTTTTGATCTGCACGCTCTTCAAATCTTCGTGCAGTGACAAAAATTCATGAGGAGGCTTAAGTAGGAGCCCCCCAGTCCTCCGTCTTTTCTACCCACTGCGTAGCAGGGAGCCTGAGCTATGCGCATCACCTTGCCCAGGAAATACACCCTACGCTTGGTTCAGCTGCTGCAAGTAGCTGCAAAAACTCCCACCAGCGCCCAGCCACATGGTCACCAAAAGCCTCAGCAGCTGCAACAGTGACAGTGCCACAATGCGCAACGTTGAAGGCACACAGGCCAACGGGGCGCAAAGGAAACACATTCGGTGCCCAACAATTTGGTTCCTTCTCAGCAGGCAAATGAGGTACCAGCCAGTAGGCAAAAGCAAGGGTGAAAATATGACAGAAGTGGCTATTTTGCAAGTCATTTGAATATACCAAGTGCTAGGTGAGCATTTGCTACCTTCCCAGCTCCAGCGGCTCTATCCTCGGTAACCATTTGACTTATCTGTGTAAGTGAGACAGAAGGAAAAAAAAAAAAAAAGACATATTTTCTGCAAGAAAGCCAGCAGCATCCTCTTCTTTCTGCCCTGTCACTAGGCAGCTGTGACATCCCCCTCGCAAAACTAAGGGACACAGTTATGCTCTGTACCCAGGTCTCTTGCACAACCTAAAATGCCACTGGGAGGGCAGTAAGCAAATACCTTAGCCTGGGGCTAAGGCAAAAGCTATGAATATGTCTAGGAGCCAGAGCTGCAGGGCTGCTCAGAAGCACAGCACCTTGCACTGGAAATGAATCCCTCCAGACGCCTGCTACAAGCAGGCACGCTGCAGAACCGGGCTGGCAGCAGCAGTCGGTGCAGACGGATCAACCCTCCAGAGCGCCCAGGCTTTGCCACCCGTGGCTTTCATCCGAAGCGACCTCGGTTTCTGGGCTTCCTCTCTCTCAGACCTCTATTTTGGCTGCCCTTCAGAGCCTGAGAAATTCCTCAAACCTGCTAGGAAGAAGCCCTAGCAGCTCATTGCCGGGACAGGCACCGCGGCGCTTGCTGAGCTGGTGCGGAGAAGCGGTCGCGGAGACCCTTCCCCTCGCCCCGCTGACGGCAGTGAAAGTGTGAGCTCGTTTTCTGCTGGGTCATAGGTGCTGGGAGGTAACTGCCAATCCTACAGAAATGCTTAATTTATTTATATAGACGCCAAAGCACACATTAAAAATCAGCAAAACTGGTGAGTGTTTATTACCTCCTGAAGTAGCCATGTACATGGGTATTTTCTCTCTTTTGTATCTGCTTTCTTGCAATTGCTCACTTCAGAGCCTTCATAGGGATGAGAGGCGGAGTTCTGACTATGATGGACAATTTAATTAAAAGAAAAAAAAAAAGACCCACAACTATGTTTTCATACATTCTGTGCTGCTCCTTTATTGTCATTTTCAAAATGAGGAACAGACCCTATCAAAGTGCCCAGGGCTGAAAACATAACCCTAAACCCACTAAATGACACAAAACCCAAACTTTGTGCCAGGCCACTTTTATCATTTCTTTGTGACCGCAATGAACCTGAGAACAAGAGCTAAATAACAGAGGGAGAAAGAATATTTCCATGGTTCCAGCTCTCCTCCCCGCCCCCAAAAGTAACATCAGCGACAGCAACACGAATCCATTCAAAAGGCAGGACGTTATCTTCCAACCCAGTTAACGCGCCTTCCTTTCTCTCGCTCATTACATACATCTTGTGCATCAAGCTGCACTCAGGCCTCACTTACAGCGGGGCACGTTTGGAGCCAACGCATCCCTTTATGGCCATCAACACAAAGAAGTCGGATCCAGCCTTTACCTTCCTCCATCACGCGTCTGCGAAGGGGAGATAGGTTATCACAGGAGCCTCCAAAGGGCCTTGCAGGAACAGCTGCCCTATGCTTCACATCACACACACACAACCTCCCACAAGCCAGTCCACTAATTTAGGTCGTTACCAAGGCCAGGATATATATTTTTGACAACTACAGGTTTGAGGTAAGCCTTTATTTTTAATTCAGGCCTTCACCGCTGCTCCCTTTTTACTTGCTGAAATCAGCTGGCAGCATTTCATCAGTTGCCAGGAAATTCAGCTAACCTCAGCTGAATCTGTTTACCTTTCAGATTTCATCTGTCCCTCTTAATCTTGTTGTGATAGTCACTGAAATACTCCATTTCCCTTTAGGATGAGTACTGCATGTTTGCTGTCTCCTCCTGGCAAGTAAAGCCAAAAAAGGGGTGGGGGGAGTTTCATTTATTTTGTCTAAGGCATCAAATGCTTCTCCTTCCTCCTCTCCGGACCTTCTTCCACGCCTGCAGCTCTCAATGGAAAACGAAACCCTTGAAAGCAGTGGACGCCCATAGCTAGGGTGGAAAGACTGATGGAAAAAACAGGATTGCTCAGCAGCATTACTGCAAGTATAACCTAATCATGTGATCTCAGTTACAACATTACCCACTGATCACCCTGCACTGTCACTCCTGTGGCCGAGTTAACTGAACCACTGCTACCTGGCTCTATGCGAACAGGTGAATTAAACTGCTGGAATCGATAATTCTCTTCATTTTCCAAATGCTTTGGGTGGTAAAATTCCTGAGTTTGGGATGTGAACAACTTACCAAAGTCACCTGAAACTGCTCCAAGCCTTCTGTAAATACAGAAGTTCAGAGGTGGCACTATGAAATTTTCAGTGCTCTTCATGTGTCACGAAGCCACTACATTTGTGCTTGAGCATTTCTGCTTCAAAGCAGAGTTAGGAATTGCAGTGGTTGGCAAAAAGAAACATAACAAGAAAGAGTTAAGGCAACTCTCTGAACCATAGAGGTTTTGATTCACACTCACTTCCGTCAGATTCAGGTCAAATCCCACGTATCTACCCTGCCTCCACCGTCTGAATGGGAGTCTTTTGAGACAGAGATTAGGGCTTGCAGTGGATAAAAGTTTGCTGCTCCCTGGCCAATGCAAATCAGTGGCTCCAAGGATCCCCTGTACCCATGCAAAACCCCAGCAGAGCTGCAGTAACCGGTGTGTGTGCACACGTACAGCGATGACCGTGATCACCTCCGTCCCCGCGCAAGGCGCAGGCAGAGGCCGGGCTACCCGCCAGACTGCCGGAGTATCTCCCAGCCTGTCTCAGGAGCTGCTTGGAGCGCGTGCTGCTCTGTTTGGAAATCTGCTATCTCTGTTTCTGAAGTCTCCAGATAGTAAGAAGGGTGAAATCTCATCTTCTTTCCTCCCACGTCTTTCCTTACTTGGGGAACGGTGACTTCCAGGTAACCACAGCCTGCAAGAGGACTTCTGCTCTGCCACGTCCCCTTTCTAGTTCCCTAGACACTTCCCTTTTATTTATTCCTCTAAGACCTGAAAGTTTCCCAGGGCACAAACATGCACACATCTCTTCTGTTTTTTTTTCTTTTTTTTTTTTCATTGTAAGCACTGCAGAATAACCAGTTCATGACCTGGACATTTTCTTAACCTTCCTACTTACATGGGTAACAGCTGTGACTCTAACTCAGCTTAAGCCAGGCCACAAGATTAGTGCTTTTCCAGCAATGTAAGGGCTCTCAGCTGATTGAGAGTTACCTGTTTTCCCTGCCTTGACCTAGGGAAGGCGGCAGCTACTCCGCTCTGGCTGCAGAACGGGCTGCTGCACCAGCTCTCCTTAACTCGAAGCGCGGCAGATGCAGCAACTGGCTGGGGAAGTCAACGCAGGAACTCGAGGCTCTGAAATCGCGGTGTTCGCGAGTCTGAAGCTCGGCAATCCGTATCAATCATAGTATCTTCACGTCATTTCTCTCTTCTCATAATGACTCACTAGTGTACGAAGCAACATCAGTCCCTTTCCTAGCAGCGCGCCACTGCCAAGAAGCCGCAGAGTAGAAACTCCTTCCAACCAGAAAACACTCATCCATTTAACACAGCTTTACATCCCACTGCGCAGGGGCCGAGCGTTTGTGCACCCTGTGAAGGCGCGGATGGATGCAACCAGTCTCCACCATGTTACGGTCAAATCTCCTGCAAACCTGACAGGATTTAGACACTCGGTGTGTGAGCAAAGTACCCCTTTAAGAAATCCTCTGCAAGCAGCAGCACTACCGCCCGCCTGCCCGGGTGCCTGCGGGTCGCTGCGCTGCCCCTGCTGCGAGCGATGGAGGCTGCACAGAGCGCGCATGAGACAACACCTTTCCCCACCGCCGCTTCCTCTGCTCGCGGAGCAAAGGGATGCAGCTCCGAGACGCGGAAGTCGGCGGCTCGGAGCAACCCCAGACCCCGCGTCTCCCACGTAACGGTGGAGAAGTCGTTCCTATTTCTTGCAGCGGGTCCTTGCTCGGCCTGCCCCGTCGTGCGGGGCCACCCCTGCGGAAGCAACCGGTGTGGGACAAGTCATCCCAGCACCTGGTATGGACATGGGTGACTCTACCCAAAGACGGGATGTGCCTCGTCTGCTGCAGGGAAGGTGTCTCGAGGGCCGCATCCGAGAGCCGCAACAGGAGGGGGTTGATTTCTCTTAGGTAAATTGCTCTCTCTAAGTAAACCCGGCTAGTGGTTGGTAGCAGCTGCAGACCTGACCCAGCACAGTAAACAGGAGGGTGACCTTGGTTCCTCACATCACCTCTTTGGGCTGCAGCCTAAAAGGGACTTACTGTACTTATAAAAGCTTGAAGGAAGAAAAATAGAAGGCAGGAAATCCTGCGGCAGGCTCGTTTGGGTGACACTGAGAGAGACATGAGCAGGAAAAGAAAAAATGCCCTAAGGCCCAGAACACCCGTGGTGGCTAATTTCTATGTGGGGAGACAAACTTCTGGGCCGGGACGTGCCCCTTGCAGCGCCCTCGTGCCCTGCGTGGGGCCCACGTCCCGCAGCGCGCGGGCCGCAGGGCGGCAGGAGCAGCCGCCGCGCGGGAAGGGGCTGCCTTGCCTTTCCTTGCCTTTCCCGCGACGCAGGATCCCTGGCACACATAAACAGCCGTGGCAGCTCGGGGAAAACACTCTTTTTTTAGAAGCGCATTTGCATTTACCTTCTTTTTTTTTCCTGTGTTTTGCTGCTTCTTTTGTACAAGTGCCATTTTCATAAAAGAGGGATCTTTGTTTAGAAGTTCATCTGCTCCCGGCGCTTATCCCCCCACCTGAAGCCATAATCCTCCGCTTGTCGTCGTCGCACTGGCAATCCTACCCCCTTCCCTATCTGCTGCTAACGGGGGATTATAACTTCAGGCAGCGGAGATAAACAGCTGGAAATTAGGAACTCCTAAGAAACAAACATTCTTTTTAATGCAAATATCCCTAACAATGATGAATAAGGGAAAAAATGCAGGGAGGACAGGGTATGGTTAACAGATGGCCTAAAGCCATCTGTTAGGGTTAGCTCTTAGGGTCTCTGGTTGTTCCAACAATTAACAGTGAGTGTGGTGGCCAAAAATCTTTTCATGGGATTTTTATATAATTTTTATTTTTTCTAACATCTTGTGCATAGTGGGACTTTGACAACCATTCCTCCCATATCTGTGGGGTTTTATCTCACTGAAATACTGCAGAGGGCCTGAAAAGGACAGATGCCCCAGAAGGAAGAGCCCCTGTCCCATGCAGGGCAACATTAGTTGTGAGCAAGCCTGGCCCTGAGCATCTCCTTGCTGCTGGCTGCCTTGCGCACGCTCATCTCGGATCGACAGCATCCCCAGTGGTTTCAGGCCCTCTCCATGGACAGGCAGGTTCCTTCCTTTCCAGGCACCAAGGTAAAGCCAGGGCCTGCATGATCAGTGCCTTGACTTTGCTCTACAGGCCAGCATTTTGGAGAGGGGAGTGGGGGCAGAGGGAGTAGCAAATAAAACAGACAAATAACTCCCTCCTCCTGTGACAGCCTTTACAGAGAGAGGGGATCGTTGTTATCTCTGATGGCTACGGAAGGAGCTGGAAGGTCCCTCCTCAGCAAAACAAACCATGAACTTGTGAAGAAGCTTTAAGAAGGAGAAAAGAAAACCAGCAATACTTGGGTTTGAAGAGATGAGCTAGGCTAAATCACAGGTTTTCCCTTGTCAAATCAGACCCCCAGAAAGGTAGGCATTTTGCCATGCTCACTGCGTGTATCTTCTGTCCGATGCACTGTGGGCACGTTACCTGTTCACCACGGCTGCTCTGCGTGATTTACACCCAGAGGATCTTGGGCAGGAGCTACCTGTGCTTTGGTCTTGTAAACCAAAACCCAACCTGGCCCGACTGCCACAGAGATGTGACGAAGTCAAGAGCTTTCAGTTGAATGTCTATTCCATTCCAAAACTTGGTGGTCTTGATACAACAAAACTGAGATTCAACTAATCCTGGTATTGTCTTTGCAAAGAAAAAAAAATTCTCCTGAATTTTGGTTCTGGAAAACCCACGGTGAACTCTGGTGTCCTTTGGAAAGAAATGGAGAGCTGCTTAAAATAGCAGTTGGAAACTACAGTTTGGAGACTGCTCCCCTCCACAAAGCCTTCTACACTGCGCTGCCTGTTCTGCAAGGCTGAAGCCCTAACAGGCGTGATCACCGCTCAGGGAAACTACCGTGGAAAAAGCATGAGTCTCTATGGGCTGTCAGATGCTTCTAATGCAAAGCCCTGTCATACTTCAGTCATAAATCACTGAAACCGAGCAAGAAACCAGGAGGAAGAAGGGAACTCTCTGTTCAAGCCCTCGTCTGAACACCAGTGGGCCTGGAGGTTGGCTGGGAGAGGTCAGTCGGCGGGACTGTGCAGATCCCTATCGCGGAGGAGCACGGCACAACCACGGCTCTGTGCCTGCAGCTGCAGTTTATTTCTGAGGCCTGGGGAACACGCTGTTGAGCTGAGACAAGGAGAGGGCAACGAGGCGTGTGTCTGCACGCAGGGGTCCCAGCGTGAGCCGAGGCTTTGGGGATGAACTCGGTGGTTTCGCACCAGTCCCAAGAGGGGAATTTCCTCCTAAAACCATCCAGTTACCCGCGTCTCTAAGGTAAAAGCTGCAAACGACGGAGCTGAAAGGGACTGGCAGAGCAGTGGGGGTCCTGCAATTGGTAAAGCAGTTAAGTGCAAGATAGAGGTGTTTTTGCAAAGAAGCGTGGCAGCCCAGAATGGCAAAAGCTTTAGGAACTGAATTGCATTAACACTGCTATACAAGGAGCTTAACAGATGCCAATTTACTGAGTAGACTAAGAAGCCTATCCCTGTTCCCATTACTACCACCTAATTTAAAGGGCGCTTCTGGAAAGAATGACGCGCGCTCTGAGTCACGCGACCGGGAGGACGTCAGGGTGCTGCTCGGGATCCACCTTGCTCTGGCTCCCCGTGAGCGCTACCAGAGGACAGACACTCGCCAAGGCACCACGTCCCCGGGCAGCAAGACGAGCTCTCCAGCGACAGCCCCTGCGTGCCTCGGGATCGGCGCTGCCCAGGCACATACAGCCAGGTTTAAAGGAGATCTATATACGGCCCCCCTTCCTACTGCGGAAGGGATCCTGGACAGCTGACAACACGTGCACAGCACTTAATGCCTGCTTGTATTCTTGCAGTATGGGAAACTAGGCCAGTAAAGATAAACACCTCCCCAAACTGATGCTCAACTTCATTCTCCCTTATGCAAACACTTCAGCAAAGGCCGTTTACCTACAAAGCAGACATCTTAACCCACGGTCAGGCACTGCACATACCAAGTATTTTTGAAATCAAGGCATCAAACTATATTTCAGGAGTCCAGAGGTGACAGACATTATTTTATATTTGCAGTACTTTGAAAATTCTCAAAGACTTTGTCTCATTAATAGTGAAATGTAGTCATCTCTGGAGGGAAGTAGAGCAGCTGCCTCAGCTGAGCAGCAAAGAAGAACCAAGGGGATTAAGGTAACATAGCTGCAGTGTCCCAAGGAGGACGTCTGCACCTCTGACCATCCCGGTGCTTCAGCTGCATAATATGGAGCCTGTCGGGTCCTCAGAAGTGGGGACTATGGCTCTACATGGCATCTAAAAAACCCCATCTCCCACAGAGTCCAAGCCCCTCTTCCACACTAGTGTGTGAACACTGACCCTGATGGATGGGGGCACCTGTGGAAGCCGGGTCACTGCGTTTCTCAAGGTGTGGGATTTCCCTGGAAGATGTCCACACACGGATTATAAACCCAGAGGGGATCTCTGTGCTCATTCATCTGCCTGACATCCTGCCTAAAAGGGATCTCAGAACCCACTGGAATCATCTCCTTTACAAACTGCAGCACATTTTAAGGGCGAAAAAGCACCCCACAAAGATGCCCTGTAATGCATTTTTTGGGATCTCCTGCACTGCTAACAGGGCTCCACTTCCAGCCTAAATGTCCCTAGTTAAAGCTCACAGCCGCTGGCTCTTTCTGCACTGCAGACTGCGCACAGCAGCTCCCTTAGCAAAGCCTGTTCTCCAAGCAGGTACCTACAGACTGTGACCGAGGTGCCACTTACCCCTCTGAAGGGTCACTGACCGTGCTAAGTAAGTAAGTGGGTGATACGTGACAAGAAGATGCTGGATGTTGGGAAGCAGGCAGGGAGCACTGTCCCTTGCACCGAGGAATGCTGCTAGCACCCGGCCAGGTTTCATACACACAAGGTGAGGCCACGACACAACGCAGGCCTGAACAACAGGCCCGAAACAGGCAAGTTTCGCACCGCAGCGCATTTACAGACTGCAGATGTGTGGGAGGAAGGAGGCCGATCCTCTTCACAACACGCCCACTTTTTTGATGACAACCCTGACCGCAGCACTGACAAAATCTCTGACTTAGCCGGAGGGGCGATGCAAGAAGCTGAAGACGAAATTAGCAGCGAGTGGGATAGTCCCCAAGTGGTCCCCCCGCAGCTGGCAGGGAGGAGGAGGAGGAGAGTTACACAAGAGCAGTAGCTCCCGAGCTACCCAGCCATCAGGTGTCGGGTGTGAGGATGCTCTGCTTGGGATGGCAAGGTAAGTGAAAGGATCCTACCCGTTACCTGCGATCTGCTGCCTCCTTAGCCTGCAGATTGTCCTTCATTAGGATTTTTTTCCAGAAAGACTTGGGAACTAGAGGCCATCAGATCTCACACTAAGCCCCTGTGGTCCCTGGGGAAGCCCGGGATCGTCCTCCCGCTGCCTCCAGCCGCAGCAGGGTAAACCCATCAGCCTGCGCATAGCTCTGGGGTCCTCTGTCATTCAGGTCAGTCCAGGGCCTGCGGTGCAGCCGTCCCAGCCCCTCAGGCCCTGCCTGGTGCTCCTCTCCCAGGCTCCTGCAGCGAGGGGACAGCGCTGCGCTCTGCGCAGGGACTCATTCCCATCGGGTTGCAGCTCACGTTAGCCTCGCGTGGCCTGTTTCTCTTGGGTCCCTCCGCAGTCGGGAGAGAGGGAGAGGAGTCTCTAGAGCACCAATTAGGGCAGCAGATCTAGCCCGCAGGAGCGCGTGTCCTCGGAGAGGGAAGGCAGACAAGTTTTGCTAGACTAAAGAAGTTTTGCCAGCCTTTTCCAATACCTTGTCTTTTCCCCTGCCGCCTCGACATCACTGTGAACCTTCCAGAGAGGATTGTCTCGGCCCGACAGCAGCATTCCTCATGTGGCACGCATACTCCTGATGCTGGAGCACTCAGTGCCAGCCCCTGAGCAATTCCTGCACTGTGGGGACACTGCAAGGAGCAGTGCAAGGTCTCCCTACCCTCCTGGCCCCGGGAAATTTGACCAAGAGATTCTGCCTAACTTGAGAGCCTCTCACACAGCAGCAATGGCAAATGGTTGCGGTGAAATGTGCACACAACAGAGACAACATCCCTGCGACTCTCCTAGCTTGTGCAGATTCTTGTCAAGAAAGAACACAAAGTTGGTTTAAAGTCACCTCTGTCTTCCACCTCTGGGAGAAGAAAAGTATGCCTACCGCTTGCAGTAACAGCAAATGTCTCATATTGCTCTGAGAATTAACAGGATCCCATGAACCTTCCTCATTTGGAAGGATGTGGCCACCACACTCTTGAGAGTAATGTTAATAAATAAATAAATAAGAGTTGGAATAAAAAGTGAATTGTTAGCAAAATATGGAGAGAATCTGGGTATTTGCTCCCAAAAGGCCATCAGAAAGGACCTCCAGTTGAGGAATGACCTCTACATTATATTTCCTCGTGCTCTGTGTAGCCCTTCCTTAAACACGCAGGGGACAGGCTTTCTGTCACTGCTTCAGATTGCTCTTAGGAAGCTTTTCCTTCATGTTGACCTTAAATGTGCCATTTCTTGGAGTCATCCCCTTGTCTTTTATACTCTAGCAAGCAAAGTAAGTGTAAATTAAATGGAAGACATATGAAATCTTTATAAAAGTCCTATGTTTCCCCTAGCGTGAAACTTCCTTCTCTTTAGAGCAGAATTCATCTTTATTCTGTGCCACATTTTTCTCCACCAGAAAATGAAGAGGAATATAAATTTTCTTCATGACTTGAATTTAGCTTCATCAGCAGCCCCTGCTGTTGTAATTCACCCCAACAAGTTTTTTTCTTTTCTTTTCACATTTTTTTTTTCTGGTGAACAACTGCCCCTCTTTCCATCCTCCCATCAGTTCAGGTATGGTAAACAAGAGAAGAATTAGACAGGCAGAGCTTATTATCTAAGAAGTCGCAACTTTAGATTGGGCAGGAATAAAATTTAAAATATAAAAAGAAAATGTTATCAAGCCCTTTCCTCCCCAGAGACTGCCACAAAAATATTCCTTGTTTGTCGCTGAGAATGAACCTTTTTTTCTCTTTCATTTCTGCTTTCTGTCACATATTTCATATTGGCTGCCCCTTCTGTCTTTCAGCCTGGGACCTAGGCTGCTAATGCAGAATTACAGATAACTCAACAACAAAATGCCTGTATTTTTTTTTCTTCTAGTCTGCCAAGTAATTGCAACCCTAAAAGCTTTTGCATATTTACCACAGAAACATCCCCCCTCCTGGAGGATGGGACTGTCATCAGGTAGAATATTTCATTTAATAAGACTCTTCTGAGGTATAAACTAGGGTGTTTTTTTTTTCCCTCTGGCCTCCTTCAGAGCTAAGGGCAAACAGATAAAAATCAGCTGCTGCAGTGCTACACTCTCAGAGTTCCTGTTCCTGTGCAAATTAACTCTTCTCCTGCCCAGAGCTCGGGTGGGCTTTGCCACCACTGTATCTGTGGAGCAGGAAAAGGGGCTGATATCAGCTCAGGCTGTTTTTCATCTCCCTAAGACAGCTTCTTTGCTATTTACAAACAGAGCAACTAGCCTGCTTTTCTGTAACTCAGCTGACGAGCTGTGTGTGCTGCCAAGACAGATTTTCATTAAATCAGACATCAAGAAGGATCACATTTTCTCTCTTTGCTCCCGTTTCACAGAATTACAACAACAAAAACATGGCCTGAATGTTTCTAAATTCAGTTCTCATCTAAAGACAAATTCCCCCCTTTTTTAATTTCTTCTCCCACCCCTGAGCTAGCAGCAGGATTGCTTTTCTCCATCCTCGGTATACTGAGCCTCACCAACTGGAGCCAGCGAGAGGGACTTGGGAGAACCTCTACAGAGAGTTTGTAGCTCAGACCCGAGACACTGGCAGGGGATGACACTGCAGGGCTTACCAAAGCTTGGAACTCCTAAGAGACCCAAGCGGAACATGGCTGGTTCGAACACTTTGCTTTGAGTGGACCTATGCAGAGGTCAGAACTTCACCCTAGCACATAATACTTAAAAGTACTCCCAGTGGGAATCAAGAGCCTATGATAGGTCCTCCCTCCAACCCCAAATTCCTGGCAATACTCATTCATCCCGAATGACAGCTTCATGCATGGAGAAAGGCGACCCCAGCTCAGCCAGGCAGCCTGGAGCAGAGCTGGCAAGAGCCAGGGGGAATCTTCCCATCGCCTCTTACTAATTAGCTGCATAGTCTGTGTGAAAACTACTCTTTGACAAAGCATCTGCATCCATACAGTTGTTTTCCTGTGGCCCAACCTTGTTTTCATAAAAATTCTGGTTTCACCTATGAAAGAAGGATGGAAGATGCAACTACTACATGGAATGGCAGTTTAGATCACGGCCTTTCTGAGATCAAGACCCTGCCTCCACTGATTTGGAAAGGAAATGTGGACTCTCCAGATCCAGCCCTTCTTCTGGAAACAGAGAGGAAAGGAAGTGAAGACAGAGGGACACAGAGAAAAGTCTCTTCTGAATTATTCTGTCAATGGTGACAATGACAAATTTCTTTTTTTCCACCACAATTAACATTTTACAGTTATTTACAAGTATACAATGGTTGTCTATGCAAGCAAACCTCAAGAGGCTATGGTAACATTTTTTACTTTCAACAGAAGCCCATTTTACGAGTGGCATCAGTTTAGGACTAAGCTCTCATTTGTTTACAAAAATGAAGGAAAACTTCTATAGGTTAAAAAGCTCTTCAAGTAATGTTACTTGAGCCCAGTTTCTTACCTGTAATATCTGGATTGAAGGTAGGTAGAACACACAGCTTTAGAGACGTGGCTAGCTGAACCAAAGTCTATGACCTTGACCCTATATGGCTGTCGAGATGGGTCTACCAACATGATGTTCTCTGGCTTGAGATCAGCATGAATCAGTCCTAGGCTTTTGAGCTTCATGAGGGCAGTTGCTACCTGCTGGAGAATTGGTCGAATGTACTTAAGGGGCAAGGGACTGAATTTGTTTTGTTTTAGGAAATCGTAGAGGTTCTGCTCCAGCATCTCAAAGACCAAGCATGTGTGATTCTTGTGCTGGAAGCACTCGTACGCGCGGACAAAGTTGTAGTCATCTGCGCTTTCCGTGCTGAGCCGAGCCAGGATGCTTACTTCAATCTGGCCTTGCCGCGCGTAGGAAGGATGGTTCTTCAGGATCTTGATGGCCACAATTTCATTAGTGCCACGTTTCCAGCATTTGACGACTTGTCCAAAGGTTCCCCGGCCAAGAAACTCTAGCACTTCGTACGTGTTGGTCATGGAACAGAGCACCTCATGTTGCACCAGCTGGTAATCCCCTTCGCTGTTGGAGCCACTGTTTTTGGATGTGGCCGTGGAGGTGGTGGCAGTGGCTACGGTGGCCCCACTGGCATTGTTCTGAATCATTGGTGGGTGCTCCTCGATGATCTGCACGCTGCTCGTGTTCTCGATCTCCTCACTCTTCCGCTTAAGTCCACATTTTTGGTAGGTGTCCAGAAGGCTCACAGTGCTGCGACGCATCAGGTTGTGTGGCCCGCCCAGTGTTTGCCCAGACACTGCAACCACACCAGAAGTGCTGTTGGCGGACGTCACCACGATGTGCCCCGTGCTGGCTGGGAAGATGATGGTCTGCTCGTACGGGATGCTCGGGTTGGGGATCTGCAGGGAGGCGTTGACGGCGGCGGCGGCGGCTGCTTGGGAGGACTGCACGTTCTTGCTCTGGCTGTAGACTTTGCTGTGTGTGCCGTACCCAGTCATATCCCAGTTAGAGCTCGGCTCCACTTTCAGTTTCTTCACGCTACAGAAGGCACTTGACTGAAGGGTGTGAGGAGAGAAAACTTGCACATGCGAGGCCATACCTGCAACACAACATCAGAGCGAAACGACAGTGTCAGGATGTCTTCCCCAGCTTTTTTTTTTAATGTGCTCAGTGGCGGCAAGGGAAAGTGAGATACAGACTTCTCATACACACATGAGAGTCAAGTTCTTCCAGAAATGCGTATCCAACACAAATAACACACACACGCTGAAGTAAATCATTACTCCTGACTGACCTATGCTAACAACAGCCAGTATTTCTGCTCTCTCCCTTTCCCTCTTTCCATTTTTTAATAACGTTAATGTAAACGTTATTTTTACCTTCTCTGCCTAAAGAGACTCCTACTCCCGTTGTCCCCAAGAGTACATCTAATTCTCAGGAAGACCTGTTTTAAAATACTGCAAAATATCTGCTTTTGGAGGCCAAATCTCAAATCCTCGGGCTTGTCACATATAGAACAGTTTGGCGTGAGGGTGACAGAGCACTGGAACAGGCTGCCCAGAGAGGCTGTGGAGTCTCCTTCTCTGGAGATCTTCCAAACCCGCCTGGATGCCACCCTGTGCCGCGTGCTCTAGGGGTCCCTGCTGGAGCAGGGGGTTGGACTAGGTGATCTCTAGAGGTCCTTTCCAACCTCAACCATTCTGGGATTTGGGGATTCTGTTTCTGACTTAACCCTCTTTATTCCTACAGGACCGCAGTGCAGCTCATGGTCTGCTGAGGATCAGCATGGGAATGGGAGGTGATAGAGCGGGACAAAGTGGAGACGCACCGGCCAGGGTGAGGAGTCAGGACAAAACAGCAGACGACGTTTCAGGTGGCCTGCCAAGGCCCTGGGGGAGACCGGTGCACACCGTGCACCCGCGCTCAGGGGCAGGGAAGATGGTTGTGACACAACATGAGCTGTACCGCATGCTCCCAGCGCTCTCAGATTTGGAAAACTGCGTTCATCTATTCTTATTTGCAGTGACAATACCGTAACTGGAAACAGATCCCCTGGAAATGAGCAGGACTGCTGATGAAGCAAGATGTAAACCAGCATGTGGTAGAATCAGGTGTTAATATACCTTATATTTTTTTGAGAAGACAAAAAATACTACTTTAATGCAAGTTCTTTCAGCTCCAAAAGGGCTAATGATCTTCTACACCTTTACTAAAAGAAAAAAGAAACTCAAAACCTTACAACCAAAGTCAAAAATTATCATTAAAACAGACTTACTGAAGGGTCTGGGTAATGTCCCACTGAAACCAAAAGTGGTCTCATTTTGAAAAGTAGAGGTGGCCACAGAAAAGGGGCCATTTAAGCTTAATCATCCCAGGGTAGGGGTGGCACTGCTGGCACCCAGCTATTTGGGAACGACGCAAATCTATGGGGACATCTACGGTACAAGCTAGTGATGGGCTGCAGTTAAAGCAGAAAGGCACGGCCTCCTTCAACCCTTCTATCTGTTGTCATTGTTTCTTTTTAACAAACTGGAATGACTAGGAAAGAAAAAGACAGTATGTGCTGAGTTGGCATCGTTGCTGAATTATTAAGTACAAACATAACCTTGACTTGTTTTCAACTCAGGAAAGTTAAAAGCTGAATGAATGCTCCAGTGACAAAAATGCAACAAACTCCCCAGTGCACATGGATGACTATTCTGTGTGGAGACGTGAGAGGACGCTTAATACTCAGCTCCCTTTCCCAAGAGAAGCCCATCCTCCTTGAATCCCTGCATTGCTCTCTTCTGAAGATCCTCTGACGATCGTATGCACACACACATACATGCATGTGTATACACATGCGCTCATACAAATAGGGAATTTGCTGCACAGTTCCAAAGCCGAGGAGCAGTTAAGCAAACACACTCATACCCATTCAACACACATTTTCCAGGTAATTCCCAGCAGTCCAGAACGCAGGAACCACATATGAGGGGGCTACGGTGAGCCAAAATTCACGGTACGTACGTACACCCCACCAGCCAGGAAAGCCACCGCTGCAGCTTGCTTCAGTACCCCCACCTTCATGCCTGCCACAGTGATAAAGAGAGGGCGGGTGCAGAAAACTAAGCCAAGGACAAGGGGGAAAATCCTGCCCGCTGCCGGCAGAGGCCCCGCAGAGCCCCGCTAGCCCCTGCGCAGCAGCAAGGAAGCAGCGCGCGCTGCAGCGTGCCCTCCTCTACGGACACCACCTCCGGCGGGAACGCCACCTCCGAGGCTGTTTGCTGCCTCTCCTGGGAGCTCCCCTTCATCCTCCACAGCACCTCCCACCCACAGCAGTTCCCACAGTCCCCACAACTCGTTCCTCCCCTCCCTGCCCTCAGCTCTGCCCCTCTCTGCTTTCCGCAGGGCCCCGGCGTCGCCACGCAGGGTTAGCCCGCGGCACGCTGCAAGCGTGCAGCACTGCAGCAGTATCCCTCAACTTGTCAGCCCGGGTGCAAATACCGCGTGTGAGTGAGCCCAAACTGTGTTTGTTTTTCCACTGATTAAGAAGAGTCACGGTGTTCTTTCTAGCAGAGCACCGACCTTTCTGGAGAGTGGGGCTGGTTTGATGTATGCTTTCCCCCTGGACGCGAATAATAAAGCAGATGTAATTGGTAACATATTGTGGACCTAGCAGAGGGGTAATTTATAGCTTTATGGCTTTCGTTCCACGGCGTGCTTGAGCAATATCTCTTCATACAAAGTGAAAAGAGAAAAAAAAAAGATGGACGCAGGAAAAGGAGAGACGTTCTTCTCACACACTCCCCTGGAAATAACTCCAGGAGACCCAGTTGCTCCCCGAATTAAAGTTGCTGACGCAGAGCGCAGCAGCCGCAACCTTCCCCGTGCCGCCCTAAGACCCCGGAGGATCGTGACCATTGAGAGAGAGAGACGTTCAACTGGTGCAGACTGGCGGCGCTCCAGCCCGTATCAGCTGACGCCAGAAACAAGGTCAGCAGTCACTCAGCGGCGTCCACGTCAGGCGGCTGCCTGTGCCCTCTGGTGAATCGAGTTGTTGTGAGGGGCCGGTTTGTGCGTCGGCAACAAGCCCCTCGCTGTCCCCGCAACAGCGGGAGGACGGGGACAAGAGTGGGAGAGCCAGGCCCCCCGGGCACCCCAAAATAGAGGTGCGAGAGGAAGCAGGGCTGGCCCTGGCGAAAGAGAGGGCTCCGAAGCACCACGGCCACTTCTGCACTTTGCAGATGCTGGGGCTCATCGTAAGAGAACTATTTTTCTCTTCTTGCCCCTGAAAAACAAAGAAGTATGAAATCGCCCTCCCTCCATGCAAGACGATTTCCTCACAGCTGATGATTGAGGGGCGAATGTCGTAAGGAGAACAGTTCGGCTAGCTGTTCAGCATAGTCCCATACCAAGGAATTACCCTGATTGACAGCTTGGTGATGGAAAAAGAAGGCTTCTGCAGGAAAGTCATTTTTCCTGCAAATTTGTCTGTGCAGCCTTTGTGAGAAAAAACGTGGCCCCCCATTTCCTGAGGACGTTATCGAACTGCGCTGCTCTTTTCGTTACGAGCTCTTTACTCCGTCGCAACAGTAAATGTTAGAATAAATGCGAATGAAACTCGGAAGGTTTGTTAGAGGGATCAAATTCCAAATTACAGCCTGTAATATGATTTACAGCCTGAGCCTTTTGGCCACACTGAGAAAATTGGCCAAGCAGAGGCAGGGCTTGTCGAACACGCACTGGCCAAACGCAGCCGGGCTAAAGCCGGGCGCTGCCTTAGTGTGGGCGCAGGGCAAGGCCCTACAGTGCCCACCAGCTCAGCAAGCTGCAGCTGGGACCTGGGAACAACTAAGTAAATTGGAGCCCTGAGAAGTGCATGTTGGATTTTATAGCCCCTCTGTGCATGCCGAGTCTCCGGGCTGGGAGGAGAATAGAGGTTGGGTAAGATGCGTTAAATAAAATTGATAGTTCCTTTCTTTAATAATGAGTTTTAGTGTAGCCCTTTAAAGCTCCGGCACAATTGATAGTAACTGGATTTAATAGAGCCTTCCCTGTCCTTGATATGACTTATGTAACTCCCCGTAGCATGCACAGGAGTTTGCAGAGTGCACAGAGGGGCCGATGCTAAAACAAACCCAACGACTTTTGTTAAAAGACTCCAATGCTTTAGTCCGCGAACTCCTCCCACTCCAGCCTTCCCTTCACAATGATTTAGCAGGTGCTATTTACACTTCAGCTTGTCCTCTTCTGCGAGCATAACCCAAATCCCATCGCCGCCTCACTAATACCTCCAGCAAGTTTCAGAAAAGCAAATGAGAGCAAGAGCTCTATCCACCCACCTCACCCCAAAGGGCAAAAAAAACCGCTTTGGGGACTACAGAAAGAACTGTTTGAAAGTCACTGACGCTTTCTTCTGCTTCACTCTGGGCACTTACTGCTGATTTATAAATGTGGCCTTTGTGGTGGCAGGGGACCAAGCCCTTGCCCTGTATTAAGCAGGCGGAGAGACCTTCTGCGGTACCTGCAGGGCTGCCAGCGCGCTGTAACCAGGGGCCGCTCGCTGACTGCTGAGAGAGCGGCAGGGCCTGCTTGAAAAATCCTGGAGAAAGCACGCGGCGTGTGTTCAGCATATAAATGATGCACACGAGACACCCTTGAAATAAATATCTTCCGCTTTTCCCCCAAGAGGCACCAGCTTGAAAATGCACCCGGGTTAAGAAGGAAACGAAAAGGGGATCTGCCAGGGGGAGCCGATGCCTTGCACCTTCAAAACAGCCACGTCTCAAGCACGGGGCTCTGCCTCAACGTGGCCTCTTGGGTGGTCCCTTTTGAGGCACGGCCAGTACCACAGTCCTTGAGGAAGCTCCTTAAAACTGACGTCCCTGGAGAGTACACAAATTCCTTCCCGTGTGCTACCGAGCGTTTGGAGACAGCCTCAATGAAGAGTTCAGACTCTGACGGCCTCTGTCCTGTTCTCGGTGAGCAGAAGATGCCAAGGAAGTCTCCATTTCAGGTGGAAAACTCTTCACTTTCCTGCACTTCTTTTCCTGTCCCGATGATAAAACTGTCTCGTGCTAATGAGCAGCTCCCTGAAAGCTCAGGCAGCGCCAGACCTGCACGGTCTGCCACCCGCACGGCTCCACGTCGGGTGTCGCAGGTTCCAGGCTACCGTGCTTGATCCCCATCGCAAAGTCAGAGGAAAAAGAAAGACTTGCAAATGTCTGGGGAATCTGTAAACAAGCAAACCAACCCAAGGAACCTCTGCTGCCAGGAACACGTGTCACAGGGGAGCTGGACGGCTGGGGAATTCTGATCCAAATCACTTCTGCAGCCCCCATTCCCCAGGCTGCCCTCCTACACATATTTCTCCTGCATTTATAACACAAGCAGCATTCCCCTACTTGCTATCTCATACTGCACAGCAGAACTTGTAGGATACACGTTAGCATCCGGGACTTTTACTGCTTTTTACTGCTCCCTACCATGGACCAAGCAAGTTATTTTGGCATGTGGCTCAGGAAACCGCAGGATCCCCTCCTACCCCCAGCTTTCTCCCCATCTCCATTCTCCTTCCCAGACCCCCAAATCAGGCGGCTTGCCTGCTGGTTACTGTAGCTTCCCTCAGATGAACAGGGAGAAGAGGATACAGCCTGGAAAATACCAGGGCGACCCTCCTCTGCGCGAGCCCCTCCTGCCAGCGTCCCAGGGCCACCGGCTCTTCCATGGGTGCAGGATGCATTGGGAGCATTTGGATAAGGGCCGGCAGGGGTGGCAAGCAAGAACCGCCTGGGGAGCAGGGCAGCAGGGAGCTGCTCGCTCAGTGCACATGCAGCAGGGTGAGTTGGTGCACACCCAGGATGTCTCCGTGTCCTGCAGACACGCGGGAGCCCCGGCTCGGCGAGCCCCAGCGCTGGCTCCGAGCCGGGGCTCAAGCCTGGAAACACCGTGGCCTGGGGCCGCGCTCGGCACGGAGCACCGCACAGTATCCAGGAGCCACATCGCGGCTGCGGGCAATGGTTTACAAGAGCCTGCTACACGTCCGAAACACCCGGCCTTTGGGAATCACTGAGGACAAGCCGCCGCCAACCACAGCGCTCCCTTTGAACCGTCTCTGCCGTCTTTTCACTCTGCTTCGCCTATGTAGACCAAAGTCAAGTCCCTGCACTATCAAGCACTTCCTTCAGTGCTCGAGTGACCACAATTTCACATCTTACGCACTACAAAACCCCACTCTTCCCTATCCACCCTAAGCCACAAAGCCCTAATATCAGGTATCTTCTGTAATCTAGAAACATCACGATTCTTACTCATCCTTCTGATGTGGGTTCAGGTGCCCGTAAGCCCCAGTAACAAGCTGTAGGCTCTTCTAAAATCCTCCTACCTTTTTAGACAGATAAAGCAAAATCTCAGGGACAAATGTTTACACTTAAATTTAAACACTTAGCTACTCCTTACTGAAGGATTCTTTCAGTGCCACCTCCATCTCTTTAATGAAATGCAGTAATGACAACAGAGATTTTAGATTTCCTCAGTATTCCCTAGCTATTCACATTACAGTTGCAACATCTGAGAATACAGGTTAAAATGTTCCTCATCGGAGGCTTGACTCTCTATTTCCTTACTGATGCCGCAGTCACTGGGCTCCAAGTCCTGGTGTGAAAAGGCCCAGCAGTCAGGTATGTGCTCCCCTGAACTCTGGGGAACCCCGAGCTATCAGATACTCAAAAAACAGCACAATTCAGCGGAAAACTTTCTGCCACTGCAACACCTAAACAGCAAATGGAAAGCAAATGAGGGCAGCAAGTGAATAAATTTGATAGGCTGCAGCTTTGACAAAACAGGAGAAGACCTTGGTAAATAAACCCCCTTCAGCATACCTGCCAAAGCTGACAGGAGGACTGTCCTCTGCATACAGCCACCTCTGTATAAATCATGAAATGAAGCTCCAAATGCTCCACCAAAACACCAAAGTGCTCTCCAGACACATGCAAGAAACCTGGGAGACCACTGTGCCTGAGGCAGGTCTCAGCAGCTTGAGAAGGAAGCTGATTAACCCTGCCACAAGCTCCTCGCCCAGCAAACGTCCTCCTGAGCCAGGCAGCGCAGCCTCCAGCTCCTGTGACACCTTCGGGAAACCAGGGAGCAAAACGCAGGTGAGGAACAGCAGGGAGAGGTAGAGGTACCACCCGAGAGTCCTCAAGATCCACCTGAGAGTGCCAAAAAATGTACTTGGGCTCTTCATGTAAGGATGTTTTAGAGGAGAGGGCGTCAATAAAGTCAGAAACAGGTTTTACAACCAAACACGCCGTTCTCCCAAGGGCCTCCGAGGAGAGGAAAGTCTGTTCTGGAGTCACAGATGGGACAAGCGAAAAGAACGGGGCCAGCTCAGACGGGTGGCATTCACAGAGACCCTGTTTTGAGGGTTTATCTTGGGAAGACACGGAAGAATGTCTGAAAAAATGCATTGCTGAAGAAATCCCTCTTTCAGCACACTCTCAGAAAGGCCGGGCAGAGCTCAGGAATGCACACTGTGCTCAGCTGGGGGCTGTGCTGCAGGTTGCTGGGAAAGCAATAAGCAGCAAAATATGCTTAAAGGGCAGGCAGCGGCAGTAACACCCGAAGAGCCGCTCAGAATGAAGCGCGACACTCTGAGACTTGTATAATCCGATGCTTAACTGAGCTCATGAAGTGCTGAGAACAGCCAGAGGAGATGCGGAAAGAACGTTACCAAAGAATATTTAGTGGCTTCCCCATCCTGAAGGCAAAATGGAAGCAGATGAACTCAAAAATAATTTTTAGGACCAATGTGCCAGGTAGAATTGCTGGGCAACAGCATTTGTATCCTGGACACCTTTCTCCCTCACATCGTATGTTCCCTTCCGCAGAGGGAAAATGGAACAAACGGTAACCATGACATTTCCACACAACCCGAAGTTTCCTTTGGCAAAATAGCCTGAGCTGTAAATGCGAAATTGGACGGGCCTTGCCTTGGACACCAGTTTAGCACCTGCACCTTAAAGGTAAACCAGAGGACTTCCTTACCTTCTGACCACAGGTCCTATAGACATCGCCTGCTGCCCCATCCGCCCCACAGAGTATCTCAGTTGCTGGCAGAGGCTGCTAGGGGTCCTGGAAAAGGGCTAAAACGAACCAGTGTTTCCTTCTGCTGCCCTGGCTGTGCCCCGTCACCCCCGGAGCACCGGCACTCTTGCGGCTTCCCTCAACCACCTCCCAGTGGAAGGACGTTTCGGCTCGTTCCACCACTGCTGCCTCCCCAGCCGGATGACTCCCCACCTGTAAGTATTAGCTCTGTAATGTCAACGACCGCAAGTCGCTCGCAAGTGCAGGAGAACAGCGGGCACCTCACATCCCAGAAGCAGCTCTGCTTGGGAAGGCCGGACATGAGCCGGGTCTACTGGAGTCTCAGGCTGAGCCTCTCGCTCCCAAAGGATTTTGTTGTGTTTGATTCGCAGAGGCCACTGCGTGACATTCACCGCTTGCTTTTTGTTTATGAAATATGAGGCTTTTACCGAGGACTCGCTGGGCTGAAAAGGTCAGTATTCCTGTTTACAAAGTCCCTCCCTTCATTTCACTGCCATCAGGGTACAGACCTATGGGAGAGAAACAAGCTTGCAGTGAGGTCTGCACGACATGCAGAGGATCTGGGCTGCAAACGAAGACGAAGATGCAAGGAGAAAGGTGGGGAAGCCAAGCACAGCGCCCTGCTAGTTCAGAGAACACGGACAGACTGGGCTGATGACCTCCCGGCTATCCCAAGGCCAAGGTTAACTACATCACCTGGCAGCTGCAGCCACATCTCCCTTTTAAATAAGAATGACCAAAGACGTGATTTATCACAGCCTCATATACCGAGGGTTACAGCATCGTCTGGGAAGTTAAGAAAAAGGGCACTGCAGGTTAATGCAGGTCCTGCATTCCCGTAGTTAAACAGAACTCCGTAAAAACGCTGTCCGCACACAGGCGCGCGCACCCATCCACACGGGGCAGGGCCCTTCAGTTCCAGAAGGAAACGCGTGTCTAGAGCACGGATCTTCCACCTGGCCTTCCAGCCTTCATCCCCCTCATTGCTCAGGGCCAAGAAAACTTCCTGGAAGTGAAAATGATGGCCAAGCAGGCACAAGCCTGTCTGCTGTTATCCATGGCTTTCGATTTGCATTCCACAGCAAGGCTGTAAAACCAAAAATGTCTAAAATGGAAAAGGATGGGGCCTACACTACTGCTCTGAACTAGGGCAAGCGCTGATCCACATCGTGGAAATGATCTACCTAGCACCCAGCCCAGACTAAAGCCTGCTGCAAAGATGCAGAGTTTGGATGTGGAGTCACCTCTCCGCAAAAATCCCAATTCTATCATCTCTTTGTTTTACAGGTAGCAGCTGAAAAGAGCAACCCTGTAGGAAGATACCACTATCTCTCTCATCCCTTCCTCAGAGTGTGCTAAGAGTTTTTATCAGACCGAAGTGACACCGAGCCGCAACACCCGCCATGAGAACATTAGGTGCTAACCAGCGTATCCTTGGGAACCCTTGTAATTGTGACTGTTAAGAAACCTCAGTAATTTATTTTGCATTATAGGAGGCTATATTTATCTCTGTCACAAAAAACACACGATCACGTTCAGAAACACATGCGTGTATATGCATTTGCACAGCCACAGAATGACCCAGAGAGGCAACAACTCTCTTCTCTGGAAGAAACGAGTGAGGCTGTTCAGCTACCCCACACAATCTTACCAAAGTGCTCCTGACGCCTCCCTGCTTTGCTCTGCTTGCTCGATGGGGTCTGGCATTACATGCCCGGTCTCCCAGCGTCTCCACAGCAGCTCTCTTTTTCAGAAAGATCTAACAGAACAGGAGCCAGTTCAGTGTGCAGAAAACAAGCCTGTCTGACCGCTTAGAAGGACAGCCAAGGTGAGGCAGGAAGTCCTTGTGAACACGAAAAGAAAATCCGAGTTGGGCCGAAGGATAAACTGCATGTAGGATTTCTGAGCCTTGAAGAGCAAACAACCAGCAGCCCAGGAAAGGATAGCTGCCTTGAGAAGCAAGCATCCAAGCCATCACACACCCTGGTATGTGATGAAGCAGCTCAGGGACACCTGTAACTACCTACTCCCACTCAAAGCCCTAAAAGAAGAGAAAGCAGAGGAAAGGAAGTCATTAGGAGAAAGAAAACAATAAAAATCTCTACCCAGATCAGCAGAACTCCCTGGCTACCATCATTCTCTGCTCTGGGTTTGTTTTTCTGCAAGATGTGATTATTTATTGACACATTAATTTAGTCAGTTCTGCAGTGCTTAATGCCTTGGCTACTAGGCTTCTCGCACTGGCGAAACTAGACCATGACAGAAGAGGAACAAAGCAGAAGCTGAAGGTCCAGTATGATACATAATAAATGCCATCTGCAGGGCAGCCTGAGGCAAGCCTCAGCTGTGATGGCCTAGGAAGGGGACCAAACTTCAAAGGCAGGGCTGTAGGCTGAGTGAGCCCCACTATCAGATGGGGGTACGTGCTCTTGGACCAAGAAAGAGCAGACACCCTAGTGCTTCAGTACAATGTACAGCAAAAGACAAACTTTTGTGTAATACTGCTCCATATCGTCCAATGGTGCATGGTGGAGACCTGAGCACGTGACTGGAACTCAAGCAATGTAAAACTGCATCTGCTCTTCGCTGCCAGCTATTTCCATGCAGCATTCATGAGTACGGCACAGCCAAACCTACATAATCAAAAATCCATACTGGAAAGGGTCAGTTAGAGATGACTGACGAGCTAAAGGTACCGTCAGGCCTTCTCATCCATTCCCCTAATTTTGTGAACCAACACATGGCTATGCACTTTCAGCAGAGATCGCACACACTTATCCCTTTCGTTTCCACAAACGTCATTTCAGCACTGTTACAAGTTCCTTTGCAGACATGTCCATTCATCCAGACCATCCAACTTTTTTTTTTTACATTAAGTAATGAAATTAAAGAATTAAAACTAGATGCAACAGAAGAAATTACTCAGAGTCATCCACCTACTGATAAGATTGCAGCCAAGTCATCCAGAACCTCACCTACTAGTTTTGATTAGCAGTGAACAGGAATCCTCGCCAAACTGAATCCAAGGAAAAGTAGAGTTTCTGGGAAAGGAACCTATTCCTTTGCAGACTTTTTCTGACAAGAAGTAAATATACTGCTATTTCGACAAGATGCAGAGAGACATATTAGAAATACCTTGTGGTCAATTGCAAGAGTTTTTGTTAGATCTTGGTAATCTTGGACATCTTAGCTTTGTCTGGCATAAGAATGACTTGAGAGGAAAACTGCCTCTGGTGGGCCTGAGGTCAGTGCTTAAGTTATTGTGAGAATCTTAGTAAAGGACAAGAAGGGAAATTTGCCAAAAAAATGGAGGGGAAAAAAAAAAAAAAAAAAAAAGCTAAGGCATTTTAATGGTAAAAGTCCTGTGAACTTTTGTCAGGCCTTACGTACTTAAAACTCATGGACAACTTTCCAAATCTTTCCCAAAACATATATCCATGCGGGTGAGGACTAGAAGTATAGTGGAAACTAGATTCAGTAGAACTACAGTAATTGGGGAAAGAATTACAGTGGGAAGGGAGCCAGTCTGTACGCTATATAAATATGCAATTCATTCTATGCTTGCAGCACTCCTTTGTGGACATAGTCCTTGGTTTTGGTCATTTTTCACATCTGAAAATAGCCATACTTCCCTCTTTAGTCTTTCCTGGGCTCATGAGAGACTGAAATGAGTCACCAGAGGGCCAGCTGAGTCACCCAGCCAAGGCTTGGATGCAGAGCTGGTCCTCCCCTCCACGGCTACAGCACGGATGACGGCAGCCGTCCTAGCAACCAGCCGCGCACGGAGCAGCAGGGGCTGGAGACCAGCGTCCCTCCCCTCGCCACCACTTCGCGCCAATCAGGGAAGGTCCTAACTGCAAACGAGCGCTCGCCGCTGGCTCTGCAGCTGACAAAAAGCCCTTTTCTATTCAGGTTCCCCATGCCGGTCGTATCAGGGAAAAGGGAATTCCTGATCCTAGAAACGGCCTTCACCTTCATTGCACTGGCAATTTCTAGCAGGTTTTTATATTTTTACAAGCCCGAGGCCCAATTCATTCAATTTCTTAAGAGTATCGTCAAATCTTAAACAAAACTGTTTCAACACGCAATCTCCCCGCAGACCAAATAACTATGACCTTTTGAGAACACGGCTCTGTATTTCATTCTGATGTCTATTGTTTCCAGAACAAAAGGGAGCGGGGACAATTGCTTTTGTGCGCAGGAACTGTATTTATCTAACAGGCCTTTTTTACGGTGATTATAAAAGTTGGGTGAGTGAATTTCATGCTCGTGACAGCGGGCGACCGCACGTCACTCGGACACCGCAGTCCCGCATCCCGGTGCCGAACAGACTGCACTGCCTTGACCCGCAGCACCAGCCCTTCGGAGCGCTGCCCATCGGCACAGGCCCTCGGATACGGCACCGCTACACCTGGCCGGGCGGAAAGTGCAGTCCCACATGGTCAGTCCTGGTGTAAAGTTTCAACCGGAAACTTTATAAATACAAATACCAGCACCTGCAGCATCAGCCTCCCAGAACCCAGAATTTATCTTAATCTTTATGCACCTTTATGAAACTCTGGAAGAAACAGGAAGAAAAAAATGTAGCTGAGTGACAAAAATTACCGAGGGTTCTGAAAACCCCTAGTATAAACTATTATGGAAATATTTACTTCACAGAGGAGACAAATAAAAGGGAGAAGATGTAGCTCTACAGCAAAATGAATAATAGGTAGATCTCCAGGGAACATCTGTTCTCCCTGTGTTGTCATGGAAGAATAACATTGACTTGGAAGGACTAGCACGCGTCTCACAGCTGCTCGGGGAAACGCGTCTCCGCTCGAGACACGAGCGCCTGTGAAACGCGCCGGCCCGGGCCCGCAGCAGGTCAAGGGCACGAGGCACCGTGGCAGGTAAGCGGTGCGCATCCCTTCGTCGTGGTGTCTCACCTCCAAACCGGCTGACGCGAGCCCCTCCATCGCACCCAGCTCAGCTGCGGTAGGGAACCGCACCGGGACGCACCGCGTTCTGTGCACGAGTCGGCACACGTTCTTCATGGAACCGCTCTCAGCTACTGAAGTTGCTCTTGTTTTTTCCCTTGGTGCTTTCCAGCTCATGCCTACGCTTCAGCCAGGCTGCCGTGCATCAGCTGTAGTGCACCAATAGGAAGATGCTAGATGCACCGCACTGCACCACCTGGTTCCCCGAGGCCCTCACCATGTCCTCTCCTTTCTCCTTAAAAAAAAAAGAGCCCACTGGTGAAAAATGGGCATCAGGGAGTGAAGGACCCAACAGGTCAGTGTAACTTCCAACCCCTAGGGAAGATAGATGTCAAGTGGCAGCAGGTCTACCTGGACAACTAGTCTGTTGCAGACTCAGCAGTTGAGACCTTGAGCTGATAAAATGCAGTGGTGACATACCCTCAAATCACGCTGACACCAAAGCCCCCAAAACGCTGCCCATGAGATCCAGTGGGGAAACACAAACGAACCTGAAGTCCAGAGCCTTTTAGTTTGTCTCTATCCAAAATAAACCTGAGAGCGGATCCTGCTGGCACCAGCAGACCCCCACATGAATGCTCTCCCTTTCTGTTCTCCAGGAACCCGCTGTTCCTGGAAGACTTTTACAAACAAAACGCCCAGGGAAGTGTCCTGAGGTCCCTTCTGCCTCCCAAAGCCAGTGGCTCCCATCTCGCACACAGGGCGCTCTGTGGGCCGTGGCACTCGCTCACAAGCCAGGAGGAGCGCGAGGGGCTGCGCCGGTGCTGCCCATGAGCAGCGCAGCAAGCGCAGTGTGCAGCTCGGCACATGCGAGCTGCCTGTCAGACTGTGCAAGACATGAATCATATGGATTGCCACAACAGCGTGTGCAGCCTCCAAAAAAACAAACAAACAAACAGAAAAAACATAAGAATACAACTAACAGACATCCTAAAATGCAGATTTAGGTAAACGACCATTCTCCTGAGGCTGCGTTTTGCCTAGTGTAGTTATGCTACAGGGCTCGCCTGAAAAACATGCACCCTCGAGACTTGTGACACTTCAGAAATGCTCCCGCACGGCTGAAGCCAGGAGCCGGTAGGAAGGCAGGAGTAGCTCCCTGGCTCTTCCCACGGGGAGCCTGGACAGCGACCAAGCAGATGCCTGGGATGCCCGGGAAGTTGAGGGCGAGAGACAGCGCTCGTCACGAGGGCTGCTCGTTGGCCATCCAGGGCCGGGCCCGCCAAGGGTGCTCGGAGTCTCTGGAAGAGCCATCTCCGAGCGCGTTTAGCTGGCTGCAGGTGCTGCCCTTCCCACTGCTGGGTTTGGGGGCAGACACTGAGGTGCCAGAAACGCCCCGGGTGCACCGGAGCCGTCTGCACGTACCTGGGCAGCCTTCGGAGCAGCCGCAAGACGACCTGCCCGTCTTCGAGGCACCCGACAACTCAACGAGACGCTAACAACCATACTACTCATTGCACATACATCTCCTAACTGGACCACTCTTCCAAGGTCAATGTCACAGTCCATCTTACAGTCCTGTTCCCCGCCAGACTCTGCAGCGATGTCTCTGTGCCACTTCCTAAGCCACAGCCTTTCCAGCACTCACGGAGAGCCCTCACCGTCTCACCAGCCCCTGCAAGTCTGCGACCCAAAAACGAATGATTCAGCCTGATAAAACCGAAGGGGAAAGGTGTGAGACCAGTTTGTTTGCTTTTCCTGGAAGATTCAGGCCAGAGATTTCAGCTTTTCCAGGTCAGGACAATGTCTGCATTCGAAAATATTCTATAAATTCTTCATTTAACTGTTCCCCTAGGGCAGTCGGCTAGACCCTCACGCTCCAAGCACGTGGGCCTGTGTCTGAGTTTAAGCACACAAATAGTCTAAACTGACTTCAGCGGGACAACTCACGCATTTAAAGTTAACCACATGTGCAAGCGTTACCAGGAGCTGGGCATTAGTCATCTTCCCCTGTTTTCTGCAGGGTTTTGTGAAGAAAAAAAAAAAGAAAAAAAAAAAGAAAAACCTCCACAAAACTTGTAGATACCATTTGGGTAATAGAGACATACTCGAATCTAAATTAAATCCTTTTCTCCCACTTTCTCTTTTTAGAAAGCTAAGTAATTTTCTAAGTAAGTTAATGTTTGGTCCGTCAAAGCTGTTAATTGATTTAACAAAAAAATGTTTTGGAAGGTAAAGTCTAGAGAACTGAGGCTGCATCTGGGAATTACACATTCCCAAGACTCACACCAGTTCCAAGCAGGCTTTCTCACCCCCAATTTTCCTACATATTTTTCCTTCCTTTTTTTCCCCCTTTGGCAGAGCCCTTTTGCCCCCAAACACGTTCTCCACCTGCAGTTAAAAATCCTCTTTGTGACCCAGCGCCTTCGCTGGGGCCAAGTGCAGTGACACAGACCGAGTACTGCGTGTGCCTTCAGCCGGCGCGCAAGCAGCAGATATTGTTTGGATGTAAACAGCCTTCGCAGTTATATATATATATATATAAAAAGAAGTGCAAATAAATATATGAAAACATTTTCTCTAAGCAAATCTTTCATAGTCACAGCTAAGCATTAAAAGGTCTTTTATTTTGTTTTTGTTCTTTTAAGAAACGGGGATCTTTACACTTTTGAAACAAACAATTCCTATCCCTTTTTTTTTATTTTGCTTTTAATACCTTTCTGCCTCATCGTTGCCCCAGAATAAGCAAACATCGTTGCTGTGTAAAGAAACAACTCACAGGAAATAATGTACTGCATGTTTCCATACGCTTCATAAATCCACAGGCAGCTTGCAAATACTGCTCTGGTTCCTGTATGAGGGTTGTTGGTTTTCATATAAGTCACGTATTAATACCTTTTGAAAAATACTTAACCCCATTCAATCACATTCCCTTCCACCTTTACACCGAAAACCAGAGGTTATAATTACACCCAAGGGCAGGAATAAATTAAAACAAGTGCTGGTGCCACCTTGATGTACTATTTTTTCTGAAAGCAAGAAAAGCGAAGCCGCTCGTCTAGGCTTTGTGTGCACTGGCCCAACTCGGAACGAGCCCCACTAGCAAGCCAAGGAGTAGGTTTTCATGCGAGATTTTCACGGGTCAGAAATGGGATAATGCACCGACTAAATCCTAACATGAGACATAAAACAAGTCTTCGGAGGGGCCTTTATCTTCACGATTTCCCCTTCAGGCTCCCTCAAAGCATCCTAGGTTGGAGCACCTCTTCATGATCATCTACTCCATCCACCCCACCTTCATCCTCAGGATTTGATGCAGCTGAGAAGGCCTAGGAGGTCTCACCCTAACTTTTTCTGTCAAGAAATTTGGGGTGAAAAGGGGTCCCTTAGAAGAACAACAACCAGCCAACTGCTGAAACGAATACTACAAAAGAAATCGATATTCCAGTAAATCAGTGCCCTTTTTATTCCGCTATGCGGTACTGCCAACAACGGCTGTGCAGACGTCAAGCAGAAGCTCTGAAGGGTTAAGGATGTTTCGTGTGCCACAGCTCCACACTTTCTCTAAATACACAAGCCTGTGTGAAGTTCCTTATATGCTGAGGAACTGCCAGGAGCTGCGGAAAAAATGGAGCACAGGACTTGTTATCCCGTGAGTAAATGGGCCTCTTTTCCAACAGCAGGCTGCCATTCATTTGTAAGCGATATTAAGCGATCTTTAAGTTACACACTTAAAGCTGTCAGGGCAAAAGGGTGCCTCCTTTTGGATGAGTTAATAGCAGGGAATGTGAAAGGGATTTGCTGTTAAAAGAAAAATTAAAAAAAAAGTGCAAGAGAGAAAGAGGAACTGTGATTGCATACACAACAAAAACACAGCTGCCTAATGCTAGTTCCACTCTAATAACCACCCATTGCTGGCAGACCCATGTCTATCTTAACAAACTCTTGTGAAAATCCACGTGCGGAAGAAGGGGAAATATTGATAGGACTTCATTTATCAGCGTCTCAGGAGGCGCCACAAATAATAGACAGACTTCTCTCCGAAGTATCCTAATGGTATCCTATCTTAAAGAAAAAGGAAGCTTGAATACTTTTTCTGAATAGAAGCTTGCAATGTACAGTCAAAATTAAAAAGAAATATAAGGTATTTTTAAGAGACGCTCCATGGGGAAAAACAACTGTGAAATAGCCAAACATCAATTATGAAAACCACATCAAGAAGAGGCTCTTCGTGCATGAGTTTTAGGGTTTGGGGATTTGAAGAAAACGTACATCCTGGTTTGACTCATAATGTAGGCGACGAACGAGCAAGTTTCCTTGACTTGTACAGCTCAGTGATCGTGCTCCCATGCCGAACCGTAACCCATTGAAGCCGGCGTATCGATACAACCCCTCGGCTCCATCTAGGAACTCCTGGCTCATGGCAACTTTTGCTCTTCTACTCCCATACTCTCCACAGCATTAAACTGGTCTCCTTATTCTCATCCTAGGTTAGTGCAGAAGCAGCAGCAAATACTACTGTGGAAGCCAGGGTTTGAGCAGCTTCCAGGCATTAAGGATGACAGCCCCATGCATGTAGCCTTTCCAATTTCCACAAGGCAGGACCAAGGAGAGAGAGAGAGAGAGACCAGAGTTGGGAATACCCAGGATAAAACCAGGAAAAGCCTTCCCACAAGACCCACAGGAAAAAGAAATGGGATGGTCTTCTCTTTATTTAAAATAATGAGTCTGTCAGTTTGTGGCATTACTGTTTAATGGCAAACAGGGTCACTACGGAAATGAACAACAAATCAAATGGTTGTCTTAAGGAAAAAAACAGTATCTCATTCTGTCTGGTTTTAACCTATCCCTGAGTTCTTTCCAACCTTGAGGATAACACGTATTCCTGTAGGCAATGCCTGTATGCAGCATTTCACCAGGAATATTCTTCTTTGGTGATCCACGGTGCAAGAGGTTCCACTCTTCTTGTCCACAACCAACAGCCATTTCTAACTCCTCATGCCCGCTCTGCACGACAGACAATTAAAAAAACTAAAGCAAGATTATTTTAGGCTGCAAGCTAGGAACGCACGGCTCAGGAAACTTCAATATTACAACCGCCTGGGTAACCTTCACGCGACCCCCGTTTGCCTGTGTGATCGAACGGCTAATTACACAATCACGAGCTCTGTTTTCCTATAGCAACTCTGCCTCACCCGGTACAGCCGGACACACGGCGCTCATACTTTGCCTTCTCCACACTGTTCGAGGTGTGGCCCCAAGCCTTGTTTACTAGGTACGAGACCAAGTCTGCTCTCAAGACCAAATCAGTAGTTTACTCATGGGCTTTTCCCCAGTGCACATCACTAGAGTAACTCAGTGTTTCACAAACATTAAGGAATGTATTTTCACAATGCTCTCATAAAGTAAGACATTGTATTATCCATACGTCATGGGCAGAGAATTGAGGCACTGAGAGATTAGCTCGAAAAGCTTCCACTAATTTTAACTCTTAGGTCCCAGTTCTTCAGAGATTTGTTTTATCTGTTCAGGATGTGGCAACAGAAAAATAATAATAATAATAATAATAAGGTTTAAAATTTGACCAAAGGGGGGCTGATTTTCTCTGAGACAGCAGAAGTGGTGCCTCTGACATAAATATCCTGGGAGTCTGGGTTGTTAAGGCAGGGATATTCTCATTTATGTGAACATTTGTCAGTTTTAACATCCATCAGAAATTTTGCAAGAATTGTAAGAAAGAGACCTGTTTCCTAAAAGTTCTGCCTGAAGCAGGTACTGGGATGGAAAATCTTAGCCCAGAAAGTTTAAGTTTGGTGAAGCTGTAAACAACCAAAAAGAAGGTCTTACAATTGGGCAGCTGTTGGATGGCCTCAACAGCAGGCCAGTGCCCTTTACATATACTTTTCTTTTTCATGGATTATGTTACCAGCTGTTGAAGAAACCGCACAGGCTGATGCTACACTGACACAATGAAGCCCAGCTTGAATGCAAACTGTAACTAAAGCACTACTACTTACCCTTGTGCTGTTCAGATAAACAAGATTTAGCCTTAATGCACAATAACAAGGTCTTGTTACTCAGCTTTGAATACTAACTTAGAGCATTAGCCCCAATTTTCCTTTTGCATTGCTTGAAAGTGAAAAGAAGAAAAATATCAGGCACTGCAGCCAGCAGTGATTATTAACTGGGTATAAGACAGACGGACAGACAGTACTGAGGGTAGTGATCCTTACGTTGCTCTAAACTGATCCAAACTCTGATTGTATACCGGAAGATTCACAAAATGTTACAGGAGATCCACCTGACAACTTCAGACAGTGATTTGCTGGTACTAACCCCAGCAAATAAAAAAAAAAGGGGGGGGGGGGAGGAGGGGAAGAGAGAGAGAGAGAAGGAAGGAAGGAAGGAAGGAAGGAAGGAAGGA